>OX598333.1:600000-1162000 GCA_951411735.1 Somateria mollissima
AACGGCCAAAAAACAACCGGGTCGGGTCGCTGTGTGGCATCACAGGGTGATGTCAAAACCCCGGCACCCGAGGTCCCAGGTTCGATTCTCCATACCGGCCAAAAAACCCCGGGTCGGGTCGGGTCCCCGGGTGGCGTCACAGGGTAATGTCGGGACCCCGACAAGCGAGGTCCCAGGTTCAATTCCCCATACCGGCCACTGGAACCCGGGTCGGGTCGGGTCCTCGGGTGGCGTCACAGGGTGATGTCAGGACCCCGGCACCTGAGGTCCCAGGTTCGATTCCCCATATCGGCCAAAAAACCCCGGGTCGGCTCGGGTCCCCGGGTGGCGTCACAGGGTGATGTCGGGACCCCTGGCACCTGAGGTCCCACGTTCGATTCCTCATACCGGCCCTTGGACCCCGGGTCAGGTCGGGTCCCCGGGTGGCGTCACAGGGTGCTGTCGGGACCCCGGCACCCGAGGTCCCAGGTTCGATTCCCCATACTGGCCAAAAAACCCCGGGTCGGGTCGGGTACCCGTGTGGCGTCACAGGGTAATGTCGGGACCCCGGCACCTGAGGTCCCAGGTTCGATTCCCCATACCGGCCCCTGGACCCCGGGTCGGCTCGGGTTCCCGGGTGGCGTCACAGGGTGATGTCGGGACCCCGGCAACCGAGGTCCCAGGTTCGATTCCCCATACCGGCCCCTGGACTCCGGGTTGGGTCAGGTCCCCGGGTGGCGTCACAGGGTGATGTAAGGACCCCGGCACGCGAGGTCCCAGGTTCGATTCCCCATACTGGACCGTGGACCTCGGGTCGGGTCAAGTCCCCGGATGGCGTCACAGGGTGATGTCGGGACCCTGGCACCCCAGGTCCCAGGTTCGATTCTCCATACTGGCCAAAAAACCCCGAGTAGGTTCGGGTCCCCGGGTGGTGTCACAGGTTGATATTGGGAACCCGGCACGCGAGGTCCCAGGTTCGATTCCCCATACTAGCCAACAAACCCCAGATCGGGTCGGGTCCCCGGGTGGCGTCACAGGGTGATGTCGGGACCCCGGCACCCGAGGTCCCAGGTTTGATTCCCCATACCGGCCAAAAAACCCTGAGTCTGGTCGGGTCCCCAAGAAGCATCACACTGTGATTTCGGGACTCCGGCACCCGAGGTCCCACATTCGATTCCCCATACCAATCAAAAAACCCCGGGTCGGGTCTGGTCCCCTTGTGGCATCACACGGTGATGTCGAGACTCCTGCAACCGAGGTCCCACGTTCGATTCCCCATAACGGCCCCTGCACCCCTGGTCGGGTCGGGTCGCCGGGTGGCATCACAGGATGATGTCAAAACCCCGGCAACGAGGTCCCAGATTCGTTTCCCCATATCGGCCAAAAAACCCCGCATCGGGTTGGGTCCCCTGGTGGCGTCACAGAATGATGTTGGGACCCAGGCATCCGAGGTCCCAGGTTCGATTCTCCATAGCAGGCAAAAAACCATGAGTCGGGTCGAGTCCCCGGGTGGCGTCACAGGGTGATATTGGGACCCCATCACCCGAGGTCCCACGTTCGATTCCCCATACCGGCCAAAAACCCCGGGTCGGATCAGGTCCCCGGGTGGCGTCACAGGGTGATGTCGGAACCCAGGCACCCGAGGTCCCAGGTTCGATTCCCCATACCAATCAAAAAACGCTTGGTGGGGTCTGGTCCGCGGATGGTGTCACAGGGTGATGTCGGGACCCCGGCAACCGAGGTCCCACGTTCGATTCCCCATACCGGCCAAAATACCCCAGGTCGGGTCGGGACCCTGGGTGGCGTCACAGGGTGATGTCGGGACCCCGGCACCCGAGGTCCCACGTTCGATTCCCCATACCGGCCACTGGACTCTGGGTCGGGTCGGGTCCCCGGGTGGCGTCACAGGGTGATGTCGGGACCAAGGCACCCGAGGTCCCACGTTCGATTCCCCATACCGACCCCTGGACCCCGGGTCGGGTCGGGTTCCCGGGTGGCATCACAGGGTGCTGTCGGGACCCCGGCACGCGAGGTCCCAGGTTCGATTCCCCATATCGGCCAAAAAACCCCGGGTCGGGTCGGGTCCCCGGGTGGCGTCACAGGGTGATGTCCGGACCCCTGGCACCTGAGGTCCAAGGTTTGATTCCCCATACCGGCCCTGGACCCCGGGTCGGGTCGGGTCCCCGGGTGGCGTCACATGGTGCTGTCAGGACCCCGGCACCCGAGGTCCCACGTTCGATTCCCCATACCGGCCAAAAAACCCCGGGTCGGCACGGGTCCCTGAGTGGCGTCACAGGGTGCTGTCGGGACCCCGGCACGCGAGGTCCCAGGTTCGATTCCCCATACCGGCCACTGGACCCTCGGTCGGGTCGGGTCCCCGGGTGGCGTCACAGGGTGATGTCGGGACCCCGGCATGCGAGGTCCCAGGTTCGATTCCCCATATCGGCCAAAAAACCCCGGGTCGGGTCGGGTCCCCGGGTGACGTCACACGGTGATGTCGGGACCCCTGGCAACTGAGGTCCAAGGTTTGATTCCCCATACCGGCCCTGGACCCCGGGTCGGGTCGGGTCCGCGGGTGGCGTCACAGGGTGATGTCGGGACCCCGGCAACCGAGGTCCCAGGTTCGATTCCCCATATCGGCAAAAATACCCCAGGTCGGGTTGGGACCCTGGGTGGCGTCACAGGGTGATGTCGGGACCCCGGCACCCGAGGTCCCACGTTCGATTCCCCATACCGACCCCTGGACCCCGGGTCGGGTCGGGTCCCCGGGTGGCGTCACAGGGTGCTGTCGGGACCCTGGAACCCAAGGTCCCAGGTTCGATTCCCCATACCGGCCAAAAATCCCCGGGTCGGGTCGGGTCCCCGGGTGGCGTCACAGGGTGCTGTCGGGACCCCGGCACGCGAGGTCCCAGGTTCGATTCCCCATACCGGCCACTGGACTCTGGGTCGGGTCGTGTCCCCGGGTGGCGTCACAGGGTGATGTCGGGACCCCGGCATCCGAGGTCCCAAGATCGATTCCCCATACCGGCCAAAAAACCCCGGGTCAGATGGGGTCCCCGGGTGGCGTCACAGGGTGATGTCGGGACCCCGGCACCAGAGGTCCCAGGTTCGATTCCCCATAACGGCCCCTGCACCCCTGGTTGGGTCGGGTCGCCGGGTGGCAGCACAGGATGATGTCAAAACCCCGGCAACGAGGTCCCAGGTTCATTTCCCTATATCGGCCAAAAAACCCCGGGTCGGGTCGGGTCCCCGGGTGGCGTCACAGAGTGATGTTGGGACCCCATCACCCGAGGTCCCACGTTCGATTCCCCATACCGGCCAAAAACCCCGGGTCGGATCAGGTCCCCGGGTGGCGTCACAGGGTGATGTCGGGACCCAGGCACCCGAGGTCCCACGTTCGATTCCCCATACCAATCAAAAAACGCCTGGTGGGGTCGGGTCCGCGGGTAGTGTCACAGGGTGATGTCGGGACCCCGGCAACCGAGGTCCCACGTTCGATTCCCCATACCGGCCAAAATACCCCAGGTCGGGTCGGGACCCTGGGTGGCGTCACAGGGTGATGTCGGGACCCCGGCACCCGAGGTCCCACGTTCGATTCCCCATACCGGCCACTGGACTCTGGGTCGGGTCGTGTCCCCGGGTGGCGTCACAGGGTGATGTCAGGACCCCGGCACCCGAGGTCCCAGGTTCGATTCCCCATATCGGCCAAAAAACCCCGGGTCGGGTCGTGTCCCCGGGTGGCGTCACAGGGTGATGTCGGGACCCTGGCACCTGAGGTCCCAGGTTCGATTCTCCATACCGGCCAAAAAACCCCGAGTAGGTTAGGGTCCCCAGGTGGTGTCACAGGGTGATATTGGGACACCGGCACCCGAGGTCCCAGGTTCGATTCCCTATACTAGCCAACAAACCCCAGTTCGGGTCGGGTCCCCGGGTGGCATCACAGGGTGATGTCGGGACCCCGGCACCCGAGCGCCCACGTTCGATTAGCCATACCGGCCAAAAAACCCCGGGTCGGGTCAGGTCCCCGGGTAGCGTCACAGGATGCTGTCAAAACCCCAGCACCGAAGTCCCAGGTTCGTTTCCCCATATCGACCAAAAAACCCCGGGTCGGGTCGGGTCCCCGGGTGGCGTCACAGATTGATGTTGGGACCCGGGCATCCGAGGTCCCAGGTTCGATTCTCCATAGCAGGCAAAAAACCATGAGTCGGGTCGAGTCTGCGGGTGGCGTCACAGGGTGATATTCGGACCCCGGCACCCGAGGTCCCACATTCGATTCCCCATACAGGCCAAAAACCCCGGGTCGGGTCAGGTCCCCGGGTGGCGTCACAGGTTGCTGTCGGGACTCCGGCACCCGAGGTCCCACATTCGATTCCCCATACCGGCCAACAAACCCCAGGTCGGGTCGGGTCCCTGGGTGGCGTCACAGGGTGATGTCGGGACCCTGGCACCCCAGGTCCCAGGTTTGATTCTCCATTCCGGCCCCTGGACCCCAGGCCGGGTTTGGTCCCCGGGTGGCGTCACAGGGTGATGTCGAGACCCCGGCATCCGAGGTCCCAAGTTCGATTCCCCATACCAGCCATAAAACCCCGGGTTGGGTCGAGTCCCCTGGTGGCGTCACAGGGTGCTGTCGGGACCCCGGCACCCGAGGTCCCAGGTTCAATTCTCCATACTGGCCAAAAAACCCCAAGAATGTTCGGTTCCCCGGGTGGTGTCACAGGTTGATGTCGGGACCCCGGCACCCGAGGTCCCAGGTTCGATTCTCCATACCGGCCCCTCAACCCCGAGTCTGGTCGGGTCCCCAAGAAGCATCACAGTGTGATGTCGGGACTCCGGCACCCGAGGTCCCACATTCGATTCCCCATACCAATCAAAAAACCCCGGGTCGGGTCTGGTCCCCGGGTGGCATCACAGGATGATGTCAAAACCCCGGCACCGAGGTCCCAGGTTCGTTTCCCCATACTGGCCAAAAAACCCCGGGTCGGGTCGGGTCCGCGGGTAGCGTCTCAGGGTGATGTCGGGACCCCGGCACCCGAGGTCCCAGGTTCGATTCCCCATACCGGCCAAAAAACCCCGGGTCGGGTGAGGTCCCCTGGTGGAGTCACAGGGTGCTGTCGGGACCCCGGCACCCGAGGTCCCACGTTCAATTCGCCATACCGGCCCCTCGACCAGGGGTGGGGTCGGGTCCCCGGGTGGCATCACAGCGTGATGTCGAGACCCCGGCACGCGAGATCCCACTTTCGATTCCCCATACGGGCCAAAAAACCCCGGGTTGTGTCGGGTCCCCGGGTGGCGTCACAGGGTGATGTCGGGACCCTGGCACCTGAGGTCCCAGGTTCGATTCCCCATACCGGCCAAAAAACCCCGAGTAGGTTAGGGTCCCCGGGTGGTGTCACAGGGTGATATTGGGACACCGGCACCCGAGGTCCCAGGTTCAATTCCCTTTACTAGCCAACAAACACCAGGTCGGGTCGGGTCCCCCGGTGGCACCACAGGGTGATGTCGGGACCCCGGCAACTGAGGTCCCGGTTTCCATTCCCCATAACGGCCAAAAAACAACCGGGTCGGGTCGCTGTGTGGCATCACAGGGTGATGTCAAAACCCCGGCACCCGAGGTCCCAGGTTCGATTCCCCATACCGGCCAAAAAACCCCGGGTCGGGTCGGGTCCCCGGGTGGCGTCACAGGGTAATGTCGGGACCCCGACAAGCGAGGTCCCAGGTTCAATTCCCCATACCGGCCACTGGAACCCGGGTCGGGTCGGGTCCTCGGGTGGCGTCACAGGGTGATGTCAGGACCCCGGCACCTGAGGTCCCAGGTTCGATTCCCCATATCGGCCAAAAAACCCCGGGTCGGCTCGGGTCCCCGGGTGGCGTCACAGGGTGATGTCGGGACCCCTGGCACCTGAGGTCCCACGTTCGATTCCTCATACCGGCCCTTGGACCCCGGGTCAGGTCGGGTCCCCGGGTGGCGTCACAGGGTGCTGTCGGGACCCCGGCACCCGAGGTCCCAGGTTCGATTCCCCATACTGGCCAAAAAACCCCGGGTCGGGTCGGGTACCCGTGTGGCGTCACAGGGTAATGTCGGGACCCCGGCACCTGAGGTCCCAGGTTCGATTCCCCATACCGGCCCCTGGACCCCGGGTCGGCTCGGGTTCCCGGGTGGCGTCACAGGGTGATGTCGGGACCCCGGCAACCGAGGTCCCAGGTTCGATTCCCCATACCGGCCCCTGGACTCCGGGTTGGGTCAGGTCCCCGGGTGGCGTCACAGGGTGATGTAAGGACCCCGGCACGCGAGGTCCCAGGTTCGATTCCCCATACTGGACCGTGGACCTCGGGTCGGGTCAAGTCCCCGGATGGCGTCACAGGGTGATGTCGGGACCCTGGCACCCCAGGTCCCAGGTTCGATTCTCCATACTGGCCAAAAAACCCCGAGTAGGTTCGGGTCCCCGGGTGGTGTCACAGGTTGATATTGGGAACCCGGCACGCGAGGTCCCAGGTTCGATTCCCCATACTAGCCAACAAACCCCAGATCGGGTCGGGTCCCCGGGTGGCGTCACAGGGTGATGTCGGGACCCCGGCACCCGAGGTCCCAGGTTTGATTCCCCATACCGGCCAAAAAACCCTGAGTCTGGTCGGGTCCCCAAGAAGCATCACACTGTGATTTCGGGACTCCGGCACCCGAGGTCCCACATTCGATTCCCCATACCAATCAAAAAACCCCGGGTCGGGTCTGGTCCCCTTGTGGCATCACACGGTGATGTCGAGACTCCTGCAACCGAGGTCCCACGTTCGATTCCCCATAACGGCCCCTGCACCCCTGGTCGGGTCGGGTCGCCGGGTGGCATCACAGGATGATGTCAAAACCCCGGCAACGAGGTCCCAGATTCGTTTCCCCATATCGGCCAAAAAACCCCGCATCGGGTTGGGTCCCCTGGTGGCGTCACAGAATGATGTTGGGACCCAGGCATCCGAGGTCCCAGGTTCGATTCTCCATAGCAGGCAAAAAACCATGAGTCGGGTCGAGTCCCCGGGTGGCGTCACAGGGTGATATTGGGACCCCATCACCCGAGGTCCCACGTTCGATTCCCCATACCGGCCAAAAACCCCGGGTCGGATCAGGTCCCCGGGTGGCGTCACAGGGTGATGTCGGAACCCAGGCACCCGAGGTCCCAGGTTCGATTCCCCATACCAATCAAAAAACGCCTGGTGGGGTCGGGTCAGCGGGTGGTGTCACAGGGTGATGTCGGGACCCCGGCAACCGAGGTCCCACGTTCGATTCCCCATACCGGCCAAAATACCCCAGGTCGGGTCGGGACCCTGGGTGGCGTCACAGGGTGATGTCGGGACCCCGGCACCCGAGGTCCCACGTTCGATTCCCCATACCGGCCACTGGACTCTGGGTCGGGTCGGGTCCCCGGGTGGCGTCACAGGGTGATGTCGGGACCAAGGCACCCGAGGTCCCACGTTCGATTCCCCATACCGACCCCTGGACCCCGGGTCGGGTCGGGTTCCCGGGTGGCGTCACAGGGTGCTGTCGGGACCCCGGCACGCGAGGTCCCAGGTTCGATTCCCCATATCGGCCAAAAAACCCCGGGTCGGGTCGGGTCCCCGGGTGGCGTCACAGGGTGATGTCCGGACCCCTGGCACCTGAGGTCCAAGGTTTGATTCCCCATACCGGCCCTGGACCCCGGGTCGGGTCGGGTCCCCGGGTGGCGTCACATGGTGCTGTCAGGACCCCGGCACCCGAGGTCCCACGTTCGATTCCCCATACCGGCCAAAAAACCCCGGGTCGGCACGGGTCCCTGAGTGGCGTCACAGGGTGCTGTCAGGACCCCGGCACGCGAGGTCCCAGGTTCGATTCCCCATACCGGCCACTGGACCCTCGGTCGGGTCGGGTCCCCGGGTGGCGTCACAGGGTGATGTCGGGACCCCGGCATGCGAGGTCCCAGGTTCGATTCCCCATATCGGCCAAAAAACCCCGGGTCGGGTCGGGTCCCCGGGTGACGTCACACGGTGATGTCGGGACCCCTGGCAACTGAGGTCCAAGGTTTGATTCCCCATACCGGCCCTGGACCCCGGGTCGGGTCGGGTCCGCGGGTGGCGTCACAGGGTGATGTCGGGACCCCGGCAACCGAGGTCCCAGGTTCGATTCCCCATATCGGCAAAAATACCCCAGGTCGGGTTGGGACCCTGGGTGGCGTCACAGGGTGATGTCGGGACCCCGGCACCCGAGGTCCCACGTTCGATTCCCCATACCGACCCCTGGACCCCGGGTCGGGTCGGGTCCCCGGGTGGCGTCACAGGGTGCTGTCGGGACCCTGGAACCCAAGGTCCCAGGTTCGATTCCCCATACCGGCCAAAAAACCCCGGGTCGGGTCGGGTCCCCGGGTGGCGTCACAGGGTGCTGTCGGGACCCCGGCACGCGAGGTCCCAGGTTCGATTCCCCATACCGGCCACTGGACTCTGGGTCGGGTCGTGTCCCCGGGTGGCGTCACAGGGTGATGTCGGGACCCCGGCATCCGAGGTCCCAAGATCGATTCCCCATACCGGCCAAAAAACCCCGGGTCAGATGGGGTCCCCGGGTGGCGTCACAGGGTGATGTCGGGACCCCGGCACCAGAGGTCCCAGGTTCGATTCCCCATAACGGCCCCTGCACCCCTGGTTGGGTCGGGTCGCCGGGTGGCAGCACAGAGTGATGTTGGGACCCCATCACCCGAGGTCCCACGTTCGATTCCCCATACCGGCCAAAAACCCCGGGTCGGATCAGGTCCCCGGGTGGCGTCACAGGGTGATGTCGGGACCCAGGCACCCGAGGTCCCAGGTTCGATTCCCCATACCAATCAAAAAACGCCTGGTGGGGTCGGGTCCGCGGGTAGTGTCACAGGGTGATGTCGGGACCCCGGCATCCGAGGTCCCACGTTCGATTCCCCATACCGGCCAAAATACCCCAGGTCGGGTCGGGACCCTGGGTGGCGTCACAGGGTGATGTCGGGACCCCGGCACCCGAGGTCCCACGTTCGATTCCCCATACCGGCCACTGGACTCTGGGTCGGGTCGTGTCCCCGGGTGGCGTCACAGGGTGATGTCAGGACCCCGGCACCCGAGGTCCCAGGTTCGATTCCCCATATCGGCCAAAAAACCCCGGGTCGGGTCGTGTCCCCGGGTGGCGTCACAGGGTGATGTCGGGACCCTGGCACCTGAGGTCCCAGGTTCGATTCTCCATACCGGCCAAAAAACCCCGAGTAGGTTAGGGTCCCCAGGTGGTGTCACAGGGTGATATTGGGACACCGGCACCCGGGGTCCCAGGTTCGATTCCCTATACTAGCCAACAAACCCCAGTTCGGGTCGGGTCCCCGGGTGGCATCACAGGGTGATGTCGGGACCCCGGCACCCGAGCGCCCACGTTCGATTAGCCATACCGGCCAAAAAACCCCGGGTCGGGTCAGGTCCCCGGGTAGCGTCACAGGATGCTGTCAAAACCCCAGCACCGAAGTCCCAGGTTCGTTTCCCCATATCGACCAAAAAACCCCGGGTCGGGTCGGGTCCCCGGGTGGCGTCACAGATTGATGTTGGGACCCGGGCATCCGAGGTCCCAGGTTCGATTCTCCATAGCAGGCAAAAAACCATGAGTCGGGTCGAGTCTGCGGGTGGCGTCACAGGGTGATATTCGGACCCCGGCACCCGAGGTCCCACATTCGATTCCCCATACAGGCCAAAAACCCCGGGTCGGGTCAGGTCCCCGGGTGGCGTCACAGGGTGATGTCGGGACTCCGGCACCCGAGGTCCCACATTCGATTCCCCATACCGGCCAACAAACCCCAGATCGGGTCGGGTCCCCGGGTGGCATCACAGGGTGATGTCGGGACCCCGGCACCCGAGGTCCCACGTTCGATTCCCCAAACCGGCAAAAAAACACCAGGTCGGGTCGGGTCCCCGGGTGGCATCACAGGGTGATGTCGGGACCCCGGCAACTGAGGTCCCACGTTCGATTCCCCATACCGGTCTCTGGACCCCGGGTCGGGTCGGGTTCCCGGGTGGCGTCACAGGGTGATGTCGGGACCCCGGCACGCGAGGTCCTAGGTTCGATTCCCCATACCGGCCCCTGGACCCTGGGTCGGGTCGGTTCGCCGGGTGGCGTCACAGGGTGTTGTCGGGACCCAGGCACCCGAGGTCCCACGTTCGATTCCCAATACCGGCCAAAAATCCCCGGGTCGGGTCGGGTCCCCGGGTGGCGTCACAGGGTGATGTCGGGACCCCGGCATCCGAGGTCCCAAGTTCGATTCCTCATACCGGCCAAAAAACCCCGGGTCGGGTCGGGTCCCCGGGTGGTGTCACAGGGTGATGTCGGGACCCCGGCATCCGAGGTCCCAAGTTCGATTCCCTATACCGGCCCCTGGACCCCGGGACGGGTCGGGTCCCCGGGTGGCGTCACAGGGTGATGTCGGGACCCCGGCATCCGAGGTCCCAAGTTCGATTCCCCATACCGGCCAAAAAACCCCGGGTCAGATGGGGTCCCCGGGTGGCGTCACAGGGTGATGTCGGGACCCAGGACCCCGAGGTCCCACGTTCGATTCCTCATACCGGCCAAAAAACCCCGGGTCGGGTCGGTTCGCCGGGTGGCGTCACAGGGTGTTGTCGGGACCCAGGCACCCGAGGTCCCACGTTCGATTCCCAATACCGGCCAAAAATCCCCGGGTCGGGTCGGGTCCCCGGGTGGCGTCACAGGGTGATGTCGGGACCCCGGCATCCTAGGTCCCAAGTTCGATTCCTCATACCGGCCAAAAAACCCCGGGTCGGGTCGGGTCCCCGGGTGGCGTCACAGGGTGATGTCGGGACCCCGGCATCCGAGGTCCCACGTTCGATTCCCTATACCGGCCCCTGGACCCCGGGACGGGTCGGGTCCCCGGGTGGCGTCACAGGGTGCTGTCGGGACCCCGGCATCCGAGGTCCCAAGTTCGATTCCCCATACCGGCCAAAAAACCCCGGGTCAGATGGGGTCCCCGGGTGGCGTCACAGGGTGATGTCGGGACCCAGGCCCCCGAGGTCCCACGTTCGATTCCTCATACCGGCCAAAAAACCCCGGGTCGGGTCGGTTCGCCGGGTGGCGTCACAGGGTGATGTCGGGACCCCGGCACCGGAGGTCCCAGGTTCGATTCCCCATACCGGCCAAAAAACCCCGGGTCGGGTCGGGTCCGCGGGTGGCGTCACAGGGTGATGTCGAGACCCCGGCACGCGAGGTCCCATGTTCGATTCCCCATAACGGCCCCTGCACACCTGGTCTGGTCGGGTCGCCTTGTGGCAGCACAGGATGATGTCAAAACCCCGGCAACGAGGTCCCAGATTCGTTTCCCCATATCGGCCAAAAAACCCTGGGTCGGGTCGGGTCCCCGGGTGGCGTCACAGGGTGCTGTCGGGACCCCGGCACCAGAGGTCCCAGGTTCGACTCCCCATACCAGGCAAAAAACCATGAGTCGGGTCGAGTCCCCGGGTGGCGTCACAGGGTGATATTGGGACCCCAGCACCCGAGGTCCCACGTTCGATTCCCCATACGGGCCAAAAACCCCGGGTCGGATCAGGTCCCCGGGTGTCGTCACAGGGTGATGTCGGAACCCAGGCACCCGAGGTCCCAGGTTCGATTCCCCATACCAATCAAAAAACCCCTGGTGGGGTCGGGTCCGCGGGTGGTGTCACAGGGTGATGTCGGGACCCCGGCAACCGAGGTCCCACGTTCGATTCCCCATACCGGCCAAAATACCCCAGGTCGGGTCGGGACCCTGGGTGGCGTCACAGGGTGATGTCGGGACCCCGGCACCCGAGGTCCCAGGTTCGATTCCCCATACCGACCCCTGGACCCCGGGTCGGGTCGGGTCCCCGGGTGGCGTCACAGGGTGATGTCAGGACACCGGCACCCGAGGTCCCACGTTCGATTCCCCATACCGGCCAAAAAACCCCGGGTCGGGTCGGGTCCCCGGGTGGCGTCACAGGGTGATGTCAGGACACCTGCACCCGAGGTCCCACGTTCGATTCCCCATACCGGCCAAAAAACCCTGGGTCGGCTCGGGTCCCCGGGTGGCGTCACAGGGTGCTGTCGGGACCCCGGCACGCGAGGTCCCAGGTTCGATTCCCCATACCGGCCAAAAAACCCCAGGTCAGGTCGGGTCCCCTGGTGGCGTCACAGGGTAATGTCGGGACCCCGGCACGCGAGGTCCCAGGTTCGATTCCCCATACCGGCCACTGGACCCTGGGTCAGGTCGGGTCCTCGGGTGGCATCACAGGGTGATGTCGGGACCCCGGCACCTGAGGTCCCAGGTTCGATTCCCCATATCGGCCAAAAAACCCCGGGTCGGGTCGTGTCCCCGGGTGGCGTCACAGGGTGATGTCGAGACCCCGGCACGCGAGGTCCCAGGTTCGATTCCCCATACCGGCCACTGGACTCTGGGTCGGGTCGTGTCCCCGGGTGGCGTCACAGGGTGATGTCGGGACCCCGGCACCCGAGGTCCCAGGTTCGATTCCCCATACCGGCCAAAAAACCCCGGGTCGGGTCGGGTCCCCAGGTGGCGTCACAGGGTGATATTGGGACCCCGGCACGCGAGGTCCCAAGTTCGATTCCCCATACCGGCCAAAAACCCCGGGTCGGATCAGGTCCCCGGGTGGCGTCACAGGGTGATGTCGGGACCACGGCACCCGAGGTCCCACGTTCGATTCCCCATACCAATCAAAAAACCCCTGGTGGGGTCGGGTCCGCGGGTGGCGTCACAGGGTGATGTCGGGACCCCGGCAACCGAGGTCCCAGGTTCGATTCCCCATATCGGCAAAAATACCCCAGGTCGGGTCGGGACCCTGGGTGGCGTCACAGGGTGATGTCGGGACCCCGGCACCCGAGGTCCCACGTTCGATTCCCCATACCGACCCCTGGACCCCGGGTCGGGTCGGGTCCCCGGGTGGCGTCACAGGGTGCTGTCGGGACCCTGGAACCCAAGGTCCCAGGTTCGATTCCCCATACCGGCCAAAAAACCCCGGGTCGGGTCGGGTCCCCGGGTGGCGTCACAGGGTGCTGTCGGGACCCCGGCAAGCGAGGTCCCAGGTTCGATTCCCCATACCGGCCACTGGACTCTGGGTCGGGTCGTGTCCCCGGGTGGCGTCACAGGGTGATGTCGGGACCCCGGCACCCGAGGTCCCACGTTCGATTCCCCATACCGGCCCCTGGACCCCGGGACGGGTCGGGTCCCCAGGTGGCGTCACAGGGTGATGTCGGGACCCCGGCATCCGAGGTCCCAAGATCGATTCCCCATACCGGCCAAAAAACTCCGGGTCAGATGGGGTCCCCGGGTGGCGTCACAGGGTGATGTCGGGACCCCGGCAACCGAGGTCCCACGTTCGATTCCCCATAACGGCCCCTGCACCCCTGGTTGGGTCGGGTCGCCGGGTGGCAGCACAGGATGATGTCAAAACCCCGGCAACGAGGTCCCAGGTTCGTTTCCCCATATCGGCCAAAAAACCCCGGGTCGGGTCGGGTCCCCGGGTGGCGTCACAGAGTGATGTTGGGACCCGGGCATCCGAGGTCCCAGGTTCGATTCTCCATAGCAGGCAAAAAACCATGAGTCGGGTCGAGTCCCCGGGTGGCGTCACAGGGTGATATTGGGACCCCATCACCCGAGGTCCCACGTTCGATTCCCCATATCGGCAAATATACCCCAGGTCGGGTCGGGACCCTGGGTGGCGTCACAGGGTGATGTCGGGACCCCGGCACCCGAGGTCCCACGTTCGATTCCCCATACCGACCCCTGGACCCCGGGTCGGGTCGGGTCCCCGGGTGGCGTCACAGGGTGCTGTCGGGACCCTGGAACCCAAGGTCCCAGGTTCGATTCCCCATACCGGCCAAAAAACCCCGGGTCGGGTCGGGTCCCCGGGTGGCGTCACAGGGTGCTGTCGGGACCCCGGCAAGCGAGGTCCCAGGTTCGATTCCCCATACCGGCCACTGGACTCTGGGTCGGGTCGTGTCCCCGGGTGGCGTCACAGGGTGATGTCGGGACCCCGGCACCCGAGGTCCCACGTTCGATTCCCCATACCGGCCCCTGGACCCCGGGACGGGTCGGGTCCCCAGGTGGCGTCACAGGGTGATGTCGGGACCCCGGCATCCGAGGTCCCAAGATCGATTCCCCATACCGGCCAAAAAACCCCGGGTCAGATGGGGTCCCCGGGTGGCGTCACAGGGTGATGTCGGGACCCCGGCACCAGAGGTCCCAGGTTCGATTCCCCATAACGGCCCCTGCACCCCTGGTTGGGTCGGGTCGCCGGGTGGCAGCACAGGATGATGTCAAAACCCCGGCAACGAGGTCCCAGGTTCGTTTCCCCATATCGGCCAAAAAACCCCGGGTCGGGTCGGGTCCCCGGGTGGCGTCACAGAGTGATGTTGGGACCCGGGCATCCGAGGTCCCAGGTTCGGTTCTCCATAGCAGGCAAAAAACCATGAGTCGGGTCGAGTCCCCGGGTGGCGTCACAGGGTGATATTGGGACCCCATCACCCGAGGTCCCACGTTCGATTCCCCATACCGGCCAAAAACCCCGGGTCGGATCAGGTCCCCGGGTGGCGTCACAGGGTGATGTCGGAACCCAGGCACCCGAGGTCCCAGGTTCGATTCCCCATACCAATCAAAAAACGCCTGGTGGGGTCGGGTCCGCGGGTGGCGTCACAGGGTGATGTCGGGACCCCGGCACCCGAGGTCCCACGTTCGATTCCCCATACCGGCCAAAATACCCCAGGTCGGGTCGGGACCCTGGGTGGCGTCACAGGGTGATGTCGGGACCCCGGCACGCGAGGTCCCAGGTTCGATTCCCGATATCGGCCAAAAAACCCCGGGTCGGGTCGGGTCCCCGGGTGGCGTCACAGGGTGATGTCCGGACCCCTGGCACCTGAGGTCCAAGGTTTGATTCCCCATACCGGCCCTGGACCCCGGGTCGGGTCGGGTCCCCGGGTGGCGTCACATGGTGCTGTCAGGACCCCGGCACCCGAGGTCCCACGTTCGATTCCCCATACCGGCCAAAAAACCCCGGGTCGGCACGGGTCCCTGAGTGGCGTTACAGGGTGCTGTCGGGACCCCGGCACGCGAGGTCCCAGGTTCGATTCCCCATACCGGCCACTGGACCCTCGGTCGGGTCGGGTCCCCGGGTGGCGTCACAGGGTGATGTCGGGACCCCGGCATGCGAGGTCCCAGGTTCGATTCCCCATATCGGCCAAAAAACCCCGGGTCGGGTCGGGTCCCCGGGTGGCGTTACACGGTGATGTCGGGACCCCTGGCACCTGAGGTCCAAGGTTTGATTCCCCATACCGGCCCTGGACCCCGGGTCGGGTCGGGTCCGCGGGTGGCGTCACAGGGTGATGTCGGGACCCCGGCAACCGAGGTCCCAGGTTCGATTCCCCATATCGGCAAAAATACCCCAGGTCGGGTTGGGACCCTGGGTGGCGTCACAGGGTGATGTCGGGACCCCGGCACCCGAGGTCCCACGTTCGATTCCCCATACCGACCCCTGGACCCCGGGTCGGGTCGGGTCCCCGGGTGGCGTCACAGGGTGCTGTCGGGACCCTGGAACCCAAGGTCCCAGGTTCGATTCCCCATAACGGCCAAAAAACCCCGGGTCGGGTCGGGTCCCCGGGTGGCGTCACAGGGTGCTGTCGGGACCCCGGCACGCGAGGTCCCAGGTTCGATTCCCCATACCGGCCACTGGACTCTGGGTCGGGTCGTGTCCCCGGGTGGCGTCACAGGGTGATGTCGGGACCCCGGCATCCGAGGTCCCAAGATCGATTCCCCATACCGGCCAAAAAACCCCGGGTCAGATGGGGTCCCCGGGTGGCGTCACAGGGTGATGTCGGGACCCCGGCACCAGAGGTCCCAGGTTCGATTCCCCATAACGGCCCCTGCACCCCTGGTTGGGTCGGGTCGCCGGGTGGCAGCACAGGATGATGTCAAAACCCCGGCAACGAGGTCCCAGGTTCGTTTCCCTATATCGGCCAAAAAACCCCGGGTCGGGTCGGGTCCCCGGGTGGCGTCACAGAGTGATGTTGGGACCCGGGCATCCGAGGTCCCAGGTTCGATTCTCCATACCAG
The DNA here is from genome assembly GCA_951411735.1 of Somateria mollissima. NCBI lineage: Eukaryota > Metazoa > Chordata > Aves > Anseriformes > Anatidae > Somateria > Somateria mollissima. The sequence goes on from OX598333.1 coordinate 616,083, forward strand.
GCAAAAAACCATGAGTCGGGTCGAGTCCCCGGGTGGCGTCACAGGGTGATATTGGGACCCCATCACCCGAGGTCCCACGTTCGATTCCCCATACCGGCCAAAAACCCCGGGTCGGGTCAGGTCCCCGGGTGGCGTCACAGGGTGATGTCGGGACCCAGGCACCCGAGGTCCCACGTTCGATTCCCCATACCAATCAAAAAACGCCTGGTGGGGTCGGGTCCGCGGGTAGTGTCACAGGGTGATGTCGGGACCCCGGCAACCGAGGTCCCACGTTCGATTCCCCATACCGGCCAAAATACCCCAGGTCGGGTCGGGACCCTGGGTGGCGTCACAGGGTGATGTCGGGACCCCGGCACCCGAGGTCCCACGTTCGATTCCCCATACCGGCCACTGGACTCTGGGTCGGGTCGTGTCCCCGGGTGGCGTCACAGGGTGATGTCAGGACCCCGGCACCCGAGGTCCCACGTTCGATTCCCCATACCGGACAAAAAACCCCGGGTCGGGTCGTGTCCCCGGGTGGCGTCACAGGGTGATGTCGGGACCCTGGCACCTGAGGTCCCAGGTTCGATTCTCCATACCGGCCAAAAAACCCCGAGTAGGTTAGGGTCCCCAGGTGGTGTCACAGGGTGATATTGGGACACCGGCACCCGAGGTCCCAGGTTCGATTCCCTATACTAGCCAACAAACCCCAGTTCGGGTCGGGTCCCCGGGTGGCATCACAGGGTGATGTCGGGACCCCGGCACCCGAGCGCCCACGTTCGATTAGCCATACCGGCCAAAAAACCCCGGGTCGGGTCAGGTCCCCGGGTAGCGTCACAGGATGCTGTCAAAACCCCAGCACCGAAGTCCCAGGTTCGTTTCCCCATATCGACCAAAAAACCCCGGGTCGGGTCGGGTCCCCGGGTGGCGTCACAGATTGATGTTGGGACCCGGGCATCCGAGGTCCCAGGTTCGATTCTCCATAGCAGGCAAAAAACCATGAGTCGGGTCGAGTCTGCGGGTGGCGTCACAGGGTGATATTCGGACCCCGGCACCCAAGGTCCCACATTCGATTCCCCATACAGGCCAAAAACCCCGGGTCGGGTCAGGTCCCCGGGTGGCGTCACAGGGTGATGTCGGGACTCCGGCACCCGAGGTCCCACATTCGATTCCCCATACCGGCCAACAAACCCCAGGTCGGGTCGGGTCCCCGGGTGGCATCACAGGGTGATGTCGGGACCCCGGCACCCGAGGTCCCACGTTCGATTCCCCATACCGGCAAAAAAACACCAGGTCGGGTCGGGTCCCCGGGTGGCATCACAGGGTGATGTCGGGACCCCGGCAACTGAGGTCCCACGTTCGATTCCCCATACCGGTCTCTGGACCCCGGGTCGGGTCGGGTTCCCGGGTGGCGTCACAGGGTGATGTCGGGACCCCGGCAACCGAGGTCCCAGGTTCGATTCCCCATACCAATCAAAAAACCCCTGGTGGGGTCGGGTCCGCGGGTGGTGTCACAGGGTGATGTCGGGACCCCGGCAACCGAGGTCCCACGTTCGATTCCCCATACCGGCCAAAATACCCCAGGTCGGGTCGGGACCCTGGGTGGCGTCACAGGGTGATGTCGGGACCCCGGCACCCGAGGTCCCAGGTTCGATTCCCCATACCGACCCCTGGACCCCGGGTCGGGTCGGGTCCCCGGGTGGCGTCACAGGGTGATGTCAGGACACCGGCACCCGAGGTCCCACGTTCGATTCCCCATACCGGCCAAAAAACCCCGGGTCGGGTCGGGTCCCCGGGTGGCGTCACAGGGTGATGTCAGGACACCTGCACCCGAGGTCCCACGTTCGATTCCCCATACCGGCCAAAAAACCCTGGGTCGGCTCGGGTCCCCGGGTGGCGTCACAGGGTGCTGTCGGGACCCCGGCACGCGAGGTCCCAGGTTCGATTCCCCATACCGGCCAAAAAACCCCAGGTCAGGTCGGGTCCCCTGGTGGCGTCACAGGGTAATGTCGGGACCCCGGCACCCGAGGTCCCAGGTTCGATTCCCCATACCGGCCACTGGACCCTGGGTCAGATCGGGTCCTCGGGTGGCATCACAGGGTGATGTCGGGACCCCGGCACCTGAGGTCCCAGGTTCGATTCCCCATATCGGCCAAAAAACCCCGGGTCGGGTCGGGTCCCCGGGTGGCGTCACAGGGTGATGTCGGGACCCCGGCACGCGAGGTCCCAGGTTCGATTCCCCATACCGGCCACTGGACTCTGGGTCGGGTCGTGTCCCCGGGTGGCGTCACAGGGTGATGTCGGGACCCCGGCACCCGAGGTCCCAGGTTCGATTCCCCATACCGGCCAAAAAACCCCGGGTCGGGTCGGGTCCCCAGGTGGCGTCACAGGGTGATATTGGGACCCCGGCACGCGAGGTCCCACGTTCGATTCCCCATACCAATCAAAAAACCCCTGGTGGGGTCGGGTCCGCGGGTGGCGTCACAGGGTGATGTCGGGACCCCGGCAACCGAGGTCCCAGGTTCGATTCCCCATATCGGCAAAAATACCCCAGGTCGGGTCGGGACCCTGGGTGGCGTCACAGGGTGATGTCGGGACCCCGGCACCCGAGGTCCCACGTTCGATTCCCCATACCGACCCCTGGACCCCGGGTCGGGTCGGGTCCCCGGGTGGCGTCACAGGGTGCTGTCGGGACCCTGGAACCCAAGGTCCCAGGTTCGATTCCCCATACCGGCCAAAAAACCCCGGGTCGGGTCGGGTCCCCGGGTGGCGTCACAGGGTGCTGTCGGGACCCCGGCACGCGAGGTCCCAGGTTCGATTCCCCATACCGGCCACTGGACTCTGGGTCGGGTCGTGTCCCCGGGTGGCGTCACAGGGTGATGTCGGGACCCCGGCACCCGAGGTCCCACGTTCGATTCCCCATACCGGCCCCTGGACCCCGGGACGGGTCGGGTCCCCAGGTGGCGTCACAGGGTGATGTCGGGACCCCGGCATCCGAGGTCCCAAGATCGATTCCCCATACCGGCCAAAAAACCCCGGGTCAGATGGGGTCCCCGGGTGGCGTCACAGGGTGATGTCGGGACCCCGGCACCAGAGGTCCCAGGTTCGATTCCCCATAACGGCCCCTGCACCCCTGGTTGGGTCGGGTCGCCGGGTGGCAGCACAGGATGATGTCAAAACCCCGGCAACGAGGTCCCAGGTTCGTTTCCCCATATCGGCCAAAAAACCCCGGGTCGGGTCGGGTCCCCGGGTGGCGTCACAGAGTGATGTTGGGACCCGGGCATCCGAGGTCCCAGGTTCGATTCTCCATAGCAGGCAAAAAACCATGAGTCGGGTCGAGTCCCCGGGTGGCGTCACAGGGTGATATTGGGACCCCATCACCCGAGGTCCCACGTTCGATTCCCCATACCGGCCAAAAACCCCGGGTCGGATCAGGTCCCCGGGTGGCGTCACAGGGTGATGTCGGAACCCAGGCACCCGAGGTCCCAGGTTCGATTCCCCATACCAATCAAAAAACGCCTGGTGGGGTCGGGTCCGCGGGTGGTGTCACAGGGTGATGTCGGGACCCCGGCAACCGAGGTCCCACGTTCGATTCCCCATACCGGCCAAAATACCCCAGGTCGGGTCGGGACCCTGGGTGGCGTCACAGGGTGATGTCGGGACCCCGGCACCCGAGGTCCCACGTTCGATTCCCCATACCGGCCACTGGACTCTGGGTCGGGTCGGGTCCCCGGGTGGCGTCACAGGGTGATGTCGGGACCAAGGCACCCGAGGTCCCACGTTCGATTCCCCATACCGACCCCTGGACCCCGGGTCGGGTCGGGTTCCCGGGTGGCGTCACAGGGTGCTGTCGGGACCCCGGCACGCGAGGTCCCAGGTTCGATTCCCCATATCGGCCAAAAAAAACCCGGGTAGGGTCGGGTCCCCGGGTGGCGTCACAGGGTGATGTCCGGACCCCTGGCACCTGAGGTCCAAGGTTTGATTCCCCATACCGGCCCTGGACCCCGGGTCGGGTCGGGTCCCCGGGTGGCGTCACATGGTGCTGTCAGGACCCCGGCACCCGAGGTCCCACGTTCGATTCCCCATACCGGCCAAAAAACCCCGGGTCGGCACGGGTCCCTGAGTGGCGTCACAGGGTGCTGTCGGGACCCCGGCACGCGAGGTCCCAGGTTCGATTCCCCATACCGGCCACTGGACCCTCGGTCGGGTCGGGTCCCCGGGTGGCGTCACAGGGTGATGTCGGGACCCCGGCATGCGAGGTCCCAGGTTCGATTCCCCATATCGGCCAAAAAACCCCGGGTCGGGTCGGGTCCCCGGGTGGCGTCACACGGTGATGTCGGGACCCCTGGCACCTGAGGTCCAAGGTTTGATTCCCCATACCGGCCCTGGACCCCGGGTCGGGTCGGGTCCGCGGGTGGCGTCACAGGGTGATGTCGGGACCCCGGCAACTGAGGTCCCACGTTCGATTCCCCATATCAGCAAAAATACCCCAGGTCGGGTCGGGACCCTGGGTGGCGTCACAGGGTGATGTCGGGACCCCGGCACCCGAGGTCCCACGTTCGATTCCCCATACCGACCCCTGGACCCCGGGTCGGGTCGGGTCCCCGGGTGGCGTCACAGGGTGATGTCGGGACCCTGGAACCCAAGGTCCCAGGTTCGATTCCCCATACCGGCCAAAAAACCCCGGGTCGGGTCGGGTCCCCGGGTGGCGTCACAGGGTGCTGTCGGGACCCCGGCACGCGAGGTCCCAGGTTCGATTCCCCATACCGGCCACTGGACTCTGGGTCGGGTCGTGTCCCCGGGTGGCGCCACAGGGTGATGTCGGGACCCCGGCATCCGAGGTCCCAAGATCGATTCCCCATACCGGCCAAAAAACCCCGGGTCAGAAGGGGTCCCCGGGTGGCGTCACAGGGTGATGTCGGGACCCCGGCACCAGAGGTCCCAGGTTCGATTCCCCATAACGGCCCCTGCACCCCTGGTTGGGTCGGGTCGCCGGGTGGCAGCACAGGATGATGTCAAAACCCCGGCAACGAGGTCCCAGGTTCGTTTCCCTATATCGGCCAAAAAACCCCGGGTCGGGTCGGGTCCCCGGGTGGCGTCACAGAGTGATGTTGGGACCCGGGCATCCGAGGTCCCAGGTTCGATTCTCCATACCAGGCAAAAAACCATGAGTCGGGTCGAGTCCCCGGGTGGCGTCACAGGGTGATATTGGGACCCCATCACCCGAGGTCCCACGTTCGATTCACCATACCGGCCAAAAACCCCGGGTCGGATCAGGTCCCCGGGTGGCGTCACAGGGTGATGTCGGGACCCAGGCTCCCGAGGTCCCACGTTCGATTCCCCATACCAATCAAAAAACGCCTGGTGGGGTCGGGTCCGCGGGTAGTGTCACAGGGTGATGTCGGGACCCCGGCAACCGAGGTCCCACGTTCGATTCCCCATACCGGCCAAAATACCCCAGGTCGGGTCGGGACCCTGGGTGGCGTCACAGGGTGATGTCGGGACCCCGGCACCCGAGGTCCCACGTTCGATTCCCCATACCGGCCACTGGACTCTGGGTCGGGTCGTGTCCCCGGGTGGCGTCACAGGGTGATGTCAGGACCGCGGCACCCGAGGTCCCAGGTTCGATTCCCCATATCGGCCAAAAAACCCCGGGTCGGGTCGGGTCCCCGGGTGGCGTCACAGGGTGATGTCCGGACCCCTGGCACCTGAGGTCCAAGGTTTGATTCCCCATACCGGCCCTGGACCCCGGGTCGGGTCGGGTCCCCGGGTGGCGTCACACGATGATGTCGGGACCCCGACACGCGAGGTCCCAGGTTCGATTCCCCATACCGGCCACTGGACCCTGGGTCGGGTCGGGTCGCCGGGTGGCATCACAGGGTGATGTCGGGACCCCGGCACCTGAGGTCCCAGGTTCGATTCCCCATATCGGCCAAAAAACCCCGGGTCAGGTCGGGTCCGCGGGTGGCGTCACAGGGTGCTGTCAGGACCCCGGCACCCGAGGTCCCAGGTTTGATTCCCCATACCGGCCAAAAAACCCCGGGTCGGGTCGGGTCCCCGGGTGGCGTCACAGGGTGATATTGGGACCCCGGCACCCGAGGTCCCACGTTCGATTCCCCATACCGGCCAAAAACCCCGGGTCGGATCAGGTCCCCGGGTGGCGTCACAGGGTGATGTCGGGACCCAGGCACCCTACGTCCCAGGTTCGATTCCCCATACCAATCAAAAAACCCCTGGTGGGGTCGGGTCCGCGGGTGGCGTCACAGGGTGATGTCGGGACCCCGGCAACCGAGGTCCCAGGTTCGATTCCCCATATCGGCAAAAATACCCCAGGTCGGGTCGGGACCCTGGGTGGCGTCACAGGGTGATGTCGGGACCCCGGCACCCGAGGTCCCACGTTCGATTCCCCATACCGACCCCTGGACCCCGGGTCGGGTCGGGTCCCCGGGTGGCGTCACAGGGTGCTGTCGGGACCCTGGCACCCGAGGTCCCAGGTTCGATTCCCCATACCGGCCAAAAAACCCCGGGTCGGGTCGGGTCCCCGGGTGGCGTCACAGGGTGCTGTCGGGACCCCGGCACGCGAGGTCCCAGGTTCGATTCCCCATACCGGCCACTGGACTCTGGGTCGGGTCGTGTCCCCGGGTGGCGTCACAGGGTGATGTCGGGACCCCGGCACCCGAGGTCCCACGTTCGATTCCCCATACCGGCCCCTGGACCCCGGGACGGGTTGGGTCCCCAGGTGGCGTCACAGGGTGATGTCGGGACCCCGGCATCCGAGGCCCCAAGATCGATTCCCCATACCGGCCAAAAAACCCCGGGTCAGATGGGGTCCCCGGGTGGCGTCACAGGGTGATGTCGGGACCCCGGCACCAGAGGTCCCAGGTTCGATTCCCCATATCGGCCAAAAAACCCCGGGTCGGGTCGGGTCCCCGGGTGGCGTCACAGAGTGATGTTGGGACCCGGGCATCCGAGGTCCCAGGTTCGATTCTCCATAGCAGGCAAAAAACCATGAGTCGGGTCGAGTCCCCGGGTGGTGTCACAGGGTGATATTGGGACCCCATCACCCGAGGTCCCACGTTCGATTCCCCATACCGGCCAAAAACCCCGGGTCGGATCAGGTCCCCGGGTGGCGTCACAGGGTGATGTCGGAACCCAGGCACCCGAGGTCCCAGGTTCGATTCCCCATACCAATCAAAAAACCCCTGGTGGGGTCGGGTCCGCGGGTGGCGTCACAGGGTGATGTCAGGACACCGGCACCCGAGGTCCCAGGTTCGATTCCCCATATCGGCCAAAATACCCCAGGTCGGCTCGGGTCCCCGGGTGGCGTCACAGGGTGATGTCAGGACACCGGCACCCGAGGTCCCACGTTCGATTCCCCATACCGGCCAAAAAACCCCGGGTCGGCTCGGGTCCCCGGGTGGCGTCACAGGGTGCTGTCGGGACCCCGGCACGCGAGGTCCCAGGTTCGATTCCCCATACCGGCCACTGGACCCTCGGTCGGGTCGGGTCCCCGGGTGGCGTCACAGGGTGATGTCGGGACCCCGGCATGCGAGGTCCCAGGTTCGATTCCCCATATCGGCCAAAAAACCCCGGGTCGGGTCGGGTCCCCGGGTGGCGTCACAGGGTGATGTCGGGACCCCTGGCACCTGAGGTCCAAGGTTTGATTCCCCATACCGGCCCTGGACCCCGGGTCGGGTCGGGTCCCCGGGTGGCGTCACATGGTGCTGTCAGGACCCCGGCACCCGAGGTCGCAGGTTCGATTCCCCATACTGGCCAAAAAACCCCAGTTGGGTCGGGACCCTGGGTGGCGTCACAGGCTGCTGTCGGGACCCCCGGCACCCGAAGTCCCAGGTTCGATTCCCCATACCGGCCAAAAAACCCCAGGTCGGGTCGGGTCCCCTGGTGGCGTCACAGGGTAATGTCGGGACCCCGGCACCCGAGGTCCCACGTTCGATTCCCCATACCGGCCAAAAAACACCGGGTCGGGTCGGGTCGCCGGGTGGCGTCACACGATGATGTCGGGACCCCGACACGCGAGGTCCCAGGTTCGATTCCCCATACCGGCCACTGGACCCTGGGTCGGGTCGTGTCCCCGGGTGGCGTCACAGGGTGATGTCGGGACCCCGGCACCCGAGGTCCCACGTTCGATTCCCTATACCGGCCCCTGGACCCCGGGACGGGTCGGGTCCCCAGGTGGCGTCACAGGGTGATGTCGGGACCCCGGCATCCGAGGTCCCAAGTTCGATTCCCCATACGGGCCAAAAAACCCCGGGTCAGATGGGGTCCCCGGGTGGCGTCACAGGGTGATGTCGGGACCCAGGCCCCCGAGGTCCCACGTTCGATTCCTCATACCGGCCAAAAAACCCCGGGTCGGGTCGGTTCGCCGGGTGGCGTCAGAGGGTGATGTCGGGACCCCGGCACGCGAGGTCCCAGGTTCGATTCCCCATACCGGCCAAAAAACCCCGGGTCGGGTCGGTTCGCCGGGTGGCGTCACAGGGTGATGTCGAGACCCCGGCACCCGAGGTCCCACGTTCGATTCCCCATAACGGCCCCTGCACACCTGGTCTGGTCGGGTCGCCTTGTGGCAGCACAGGATGATGTCAAAACCCCGGCAACGAGGTCCCAGGTTCGTTTCCCCATATCGGCCAAAAAACCCCGGGTCGGGTCGGGTCCCCGGGTGGCGTCACAGAGTGATGTTGGGACCCGGGTATCCGAGGTCCGAGGTTCGATTCCCCATACCAGGCAAAAAACCATGAGTCGGGTCGAGTCCCCGGGTGGCGTCACAGGGTGATATTGGGACCCCGGCACCCGAGGTCCCACGTTCGATTCCCCATACCGGCCAAAAACCCCGGGTCGGATCAGGTCCCCGGGTGGCGTCACAGGGTGCTGTCGGGACCCTGGAACCCAAGGTCCCACGTTCGATTCCCCATATCGGCAAAAATACCCCAGGTCGGGTCGGGACCCTGGGTGGCGTCACAGGGTGATGTCGGGACCCCGGCACCCGAGGTCCCACGTTCGATTCCCCATACCGACCCCTGGACCCCGGGTCGGGTCGGGTCCCCGGGTGGCGTCACAGGGTGATGTCGGGACCCTGGAACCCAAGGTCCCAGGTTCGATTCCCCATACCGGCCAAAAAACCCCGGGTCAGATGGGGTCCCCGGGTGGCGTCACAGGGTGATGTCGGGACCCCGGCACCAGAGGTCCCAGGTTCGATCCCCATAACGGCCCCTGCACCCCTGGTTGGGTCGGGTCGCCGGGTGGCAGCACAAGATGATGTCAAAACCCCGGCAACGAGGTCCCAGGTTCGTTTCCCCATATCGGCCAAAAAACCCCGGGTCGGGTCGGGTCCCCGGGTGGCGTCACAGAGTGATGTTGGGACCCGGGCATCCGAGGTCCCAGGTTCGATTCTCCATACCAGCCAAAAAACCCCGGGTCGGGTCGAGTCCCCGGGTGGCGTCACAGGGTGATGTCGGAACCCAGGCACCCGAGGTCCCAGGTTCGATTCCCCATACCGACCCCTGGACCCCAGGTCGGGTCGGGTCCCCTGGTGGCGTCACAGGGTGCTGTCGGGACCCCGGCACCCGAGGTCCCAGGTTCGATTCCCCATACCGGCCAAAAAACACCGGGTCGGGTCGGGTCGCCGGGTGGCGTCACACGATGATGTCGGGACCCCGACACGCGAGGTCCCAGGTTCGATTCCCCATACCGGCCACTGGACCCTGGGTCGGGTCGGGTCCTCGGGTGGCATCACAGGGTGATGTCGGGACCCCGGCACCTGAGGTCCCAGGTTCGATTCCCCATATCGGCCAAAAAACCCCGGGTCAGGTCGGGTCCGCGGGTGGCGTCACAGGGTGATGTCGGTACCACGGCACCAGAGGTCCCAGGTTTGATTCCCCATACCGGCCAAAAAACCCCGGGTCGGGTCGGGTCCCCGGGTGGCGTCACAGGGTGATATTGGGACCCCGGCACCCGAGGTCCCAGGTTCGATTCCCCATACCGGCCAAAAACCCCGGGTCGGATCAGATCCCCGGGTGGCGTCACAGGGTTATGTCGGGACCCAGGCACCCTAGGTCCCAGGTTCGATTCCCCATACCAATCAAAAAACCCCTGGTGGGGTCGGGTCCCCGGGTGGCGTCACAGGGTGCTGTCGGGACCCCGGCACGCGAGGTCCCAGGTTCGATTCCCCATACCTGCCACTGGACTCTGGGTCGGGTCGTGTCCCCGGGTGGCGTCACAGGGTGATGTCGGGACCCCGGCACCCGAGGTCCCACGTTCGATTCCCCATACCGGCCCCTGGACCCCGGGACGGGTCGGGTCCCCAGGTGGCGTCACAGGGTGATGTCGGGACCCCGGCACCCGAGGTCCCAAGATCGATTCCCCATACCGGCCAAAAAACCCCGGGTCAGATGGGGTCCCCGGGTGGCGTCACAGGGTGATGTCGGGACCCCGGCACCAGAGGTCCCAGGTTCGATTCCCCATAACGGCCCCTGCACCCCTGGTTGTTTTGGGTCGCCGGGTGGCAGCACAGGATGATGTCAAACCCCGGCAACGAGGTCCCAGGTTCGTTTCCCCATATCGGCCAAAAAACCCCGGGTCGGGTCGGGTCCCCGGGTGGCGTCACAGAGTGATGTTGGGACCCGAGCATCCGAGGTCCCAGGTTCGATTCTCCATACCAGGCAAAAAACCATGAGTCGGGTCGAGTCCCCGGGTGGCGTCACAGGGTGATATTGGGACCCCGGCACCCGAGGTCCCACGTTCGATTCCCCATACCGGCCAAAAACCCCGGGTCGGATCAGGTCCCCGGGTGGCGTCACAGGGTGCTGTCGGGACCCTGGAACCCAAGGTCCCACGTTCGATTCCCCATATCGGCAAAAATACCCCAGGTCGGGTCGGGACCCTGGGTGGCGTCACAGGGTGATGTCGGGACCCCGGCACCCGAGGTCCCACGTTCGATTCCCCATACCGACCCCTGGACCCCGGGTCGGGTCGGGTCCCCGGGTGGCGTCACAGGGTGATGTCGGGACCCTGGAACCCAAGGTCCCAGGTTCGATTCCCCATAACGGACAAAAAACCCAGGGTCGGGTCGGGTCCCCGGGTGGCGTCACAGGGTGCTGTCGGGACCAAGGCACCCGAGGTCCCAAGTTCGATTCCCCATACCGGCCAAAAAACCCCGGGTCAGATGGGGTCCCCGGGTGGCGTCACAGGGTGATGTCGGGACCCCGGCACCAGAGGTCCCAGGTTCGATCCCCATAACGGCCCCTGCACCCCTGGTTGGGTCGGGTCGCCGGGTGGCAGCACAAGATGATGTCAAAACCCCGGCAACGAGGTCCCAGGTTCGTTTCCCCATATCGGCCAAAAAACCCCGGGTCGGGTCGGGTCCCCGGGTGGCGTCACAGAGTGATGTTGGGACCCGGGCATCCGAGGTCCCAGGTTCGATTCTCCATACCAGCCAAAAAACCCCGGGTCGGGTCGAGTCCCCGGGTGGCGTCACAGGGTGATGTCGGAACCCAGGCACCCGAGGTCCCAGGTTCGATTCCCCATACCGATCCCTGGACCCCAGGTCGGGTCGGGTCCCCTGGTGGCGTCACAGGGTGCTGTCGGGACCCCGGCACCCGAGGTCCCAGGTTCGATTCCCCATACCGGCCAAAAAACACCGGGTCGGGTCGGGTCGCCGGGTGGCGTCACACGATGATGTCGGGACCCCGACACGCGAGGTCCCAGGTTCGATTCCCCATACCGGCCACTGGACCCTGGGTCGGGTCGGGTCCTCGGGTGGCATCACAGGGTGATGTCGGGACCCCGGCACCTGAGGTCCCAGGTTCGATTCCCCATATCGGCCAAAAAACCCCGGGTCAGGTCGGGTCCCCAGGTGGCGTCACAGGGTGATGTCGGGACCCCGGCACGCGAGGTCCCAGGTTCGATTCCCCATATCTGCCATTTGACCCCAGGTCGCGTCGGGTCCCCGGGTGGCGTCACAGGGTGATGTCGGGACCCTGGCACGCGAGGTCCCAGGTTCGATTCCCCATACCGGCCACTGGACCCTGGGTCGGGTCGGGTCCTCGGGTGGCATCACAGGGTGTTGTCGGGACCCCGGCACCCGAGGTCCCACGTTCGATTCCCAATACCGGCCAAAAAACCCCGGGTCGGGTCGGGTCCCCAGGTGGCGTCACAGGGTGATGTCGGGACCCCGGCACGCGAGGTCCCAGGTTCGATTCCCCATATCTGCCATTTGACCCCAGGTCGCGTCGGGTCCCCGGGTGGCGTCACAGGGTGATGTCGGGACCCTGGCACGCGAGGTCCCAGGTTCGATTCCCCATATCGGCCAAACAACCCCGGGTCGGCTCGGGTCCCCGGGTGGCGTCACAGGGTGATGTTGGGACCCAGGCACCCGTGGTCCAAAGTTCGATTCCCCATACCGGCCAAAAAACCCCGGGTCAGATAGGGTCCCCGGGTGGCGTCACAGGGTTATGTCGGGACCCAGGCCCCCGAGGTCCCACGTTCGATTCTCCATACCGGCCAAAAAACCCCGAGTAGGTTAGGGTCCCCGGGAGGCGTCACAGGGTGATGTCGGGACCCAGGCACCCTAGGTCCCAGGTTCAATTCCCTTCACTAGCCAACAAACCCCAGGTCTGGTCGGGTCCCCGGGTGGCATCACAGGGTGATGTCGGGACCCCGGCAACTGAGGTCCCAGTTTCCATTCCCCATAACGGCCAAAGAACAACCGGGTCGGGTCGGGTCGCTGTGTGGCATCACAGGGTAATGTCGGGACCCAGGCACCCGAGGTCCCAGGTTCGATTCCCCATACCGGCCAAAAAACCCCGGGTCGGGTCGGGTCCCCGGGTGGCGTCACAGGGTAATTTCGGGACCCCGGCACCCGAGGGCCCACGTTCGATTAGCCACACCGGCCAAAAAACCCCGGGTCGGGTCAGGTCCCCGGGTGGCGTCACAGGGTGATGTCGGGACCCGGGCACCCGAGGTCCCACGTTCGATTTCCCATACCAGCCAAAAAACTCAAGGTCGGGTCGGGTCCCCGGGTGGCGTCACAGTGTGATATTGGTACCCCGGCACCCGAGGTCACAGGTTTGATTCCCCATACGGGCCCCTCGACCCCGAGTCTGGTCGGGTCCGCGGGTGGCGTCACAGGGTGCTGTCGGGACCCCGGCACCCGAGGTCCCAGGTTCGATTCCCCATACCGGCCCTTGGACCCCGGGTCGGGTCCGGTCCCCGGGTGGATTCTCAGGGTGATGTCGGGACCCCGGCACCTGAGGTCCCAGGTTCGATTCCCCATAACGGACAAAAAACACCAGGTCTGGTCGGGTCCCCGGGTGGCGTCACAGGGTGATGTCGGGAATCTGACAACCAAGGTCCCAAGTTCAATTCCCCATACCGGCCAAAAATCCCCTGGTAGGGTCGGGACCCTCGGGTGGCATCACATTGTGATGTCGGGACCCCTGGCACATGAGGTCCAAGGTTTGATTCCCCATACCGGCCAAAAAACCCCGGGTCGGGTCGGGTCCCCGGGTGGCGTCACAGGGTGATGTCGGGACCCCGGTACCCGAGGTCCCAAGTTCGATTCCCCATACCGGCCAAAAAACCCCGGGTCAGATGTGGTCCCCGGGTGGAGTCACAGGGTGATGTCGGGACCCAGGCACCCGAGGTCCCAGGTTTGATTCCCCATACCGGCCAAAAAACCCCGAGTAGGTTCGGGTGCCCGGATGTTGTCACAGGGTGATATTGGGACCCCGGCACGCGAGGTCCCAGGTTCGATTCCCCATACTAGCCAACAAACCCCAGATCGGGTCGGGTACTTGGGTGGCGTCACATGTTGATGTCGGGACCCCGGAACCCGAGTTCCCAGGTTCTATTCCCCATACCGGCCAAAACACCCCGGGTCGGTTTGTGTCCCCGGGTGGCGTCACAGGGTGATGTCGGGACCCCGGCACCAAAGGTCCCAGGTTATATTCCCCATACCGGCCAAAACACCCCGGGTCGGTTTGTGTCCCTGGGTGTACTCACAGGGTGATGTCGGGACCCTGGCACCTGAGGTCGCAGGTTCCATTCCCGGTACCGGCCCCTGTACCCCGGGTGGGGTCGTGTCCCTGAGTGGCGTCAGAGGGTGATGTCGGGACCCAGGCACCCGAGGTCCCAGGTTCCATTCCCCATACCTGCCCCTGGACCCCTGGTCAGGTAGGGTCGCCGGGTGGCATCACAGGGTGATGTCGAGACCCCGGAACCGATGTCGCAGGTTCGATTCCCCATACCGGCCAAAAACCACCGGGTCGGGTTGGGTCCCCGGGTGGCATCACAGGGTGATGTCGGGACCCCGGCACCCGAGGTCCCAGGTTCGATTCCCCATACTGGCCAAAAAACCCTTGGTCGGGTCGGGTCCCCGGGTGGTGTAACAGGGTGATGTCGGGACCCCGGCAACTGAGGTCCCACGTTCGATTCCCCATACCGGACTAAAAACCCCAGGTCGGGTCGGGTCCCCAGGTGGCGTCACAGCGTGATGTCAGGACCCAGGCACCCGAGGTCCCACGTTCGATTCCCCATACCGGCCCCTGGACCCCGGGTCGGGTCGGGTCCCGGGGTGGCGTCACAGGGTGATGTCGGGACCCCGGCACCTGAGGTCCCAAGTTCGATTCCCCATACCATCCCCTGGTCCCTGGGTCGAGTCGGGTCCCCGGGTGGCGTCACAGGGTGATGTCGGGACCCCGGCACCCGAGGTCCCAAGTTCGATTCCCCATACCGACCAAAAAACCCCAGTTGGGTCGGGACCCTGGGTGGCGTCACAGGGTAATGTCAGGACCCCGGAACCCAAGGTCCCAGGTTCGATTCCCTATACCGGCCAAAAAACCCCGGATCGGGTCGGGTCCCCGGGTGGCGTCACAGGGTGATTTCGGGACCCCGGCACGCGAGGTCCCAGGTTCGATTCCCCATACCGGCCCCTGGACCCCAGGTCGGGTCGGGTCCCCGGATGGCGTCACAGGGTGATGTCGGGACCCCGGCACGCGAGGTCCCAGGTTCGATTCCCCATACTGGACCGTGGACCTCGGGTCGGGTCAAGTCCCTGGATGGCGTCACAGGGTGATGTCGGGACCCTGGCACCCAAGGTCCCAGGTTCAATTCCCCATACTGGCCAAAAAACCCCGGGT
The DNA here is from genome assembly GCA_951411735.1 of Somateria mollissima. NCBI lineage: Eukaryota > Metazoa > Chordata > Aves > Anseriformes > Anatidae > Somateria > Somateria mollissima. The sequence goes on from OX598333.1 coordinate 631,214, forward strand.
CGGGTCGGGTCCCCGGGTGACGTCACAGTGTGTTGTCGGGACCCTGGCACCCGAGGTCCCACGTTCGATTCCCCATACCGGCCAAAAAACCCCGGGTCAGATGGGGTCCCCGGGTGGCGTCACAGGGTGATGTCGGGACCCCGGCAACCGAGGTCCCACGTTCCATTCCTCATACCGGCCAAAAAACACCGGGTCAGATGGGGTCCCCGGGTGGCGTCACACGATGATGTCGGGACCCCGACACGCGAGGTCCCAGGTTCGATTCCCCATACCGGCCACTGGACCCTGGGTCGGGTCGGGTCCTCGGGTGGCATCACAGGGTGATGTCGGGACCCCGGCACCTGAGGTCCCAGGTTCGATTCCCCATACCGGCCAAAAAACCCCGGGTCGGGTCGGGTCCCCGGGTGGCGTCACAGGGTGATATTGGGACCCCGGCACCCGAGGTCCCATGTTCGATTCCCCATACCGGCCAAAAACCCCGGGTCGGATCAGGTCCCCGGGTGGCGTCACAGGGTTATGTCGGGACCCAGGCACCCTAGGTCCCAGGTTCGATTCCCCATACCAATCAAAAAACCCCTGGTGGGGTCGGGTCCGCGGGTGGCGTCACAGGGTGATGTCGGGACCCCGGCAACCAAGGTCCCAGGTTCGATTCCCCATATCGGCAAAAATACCCCAGGTCGGGTCGGGACCCTGGGTGGCGTCACAGGGTGATGTCGGGACCCTGGCACCCGAGGTCCCACGTTCGATTCCCCATACCGACCCCTGGACCCCGGGTCGGGTCGGGTCCCCGGGTGGAGTCACAGGGTGATGTCGGGACCCAGGCACCCGAGGTCCCAGGTTTGATTCCCCATACCGGCCAAAAAACCCCGAGTAGGTTCGGGTGCCCGGATGTTGTCACAGGGTGATATTGGGACCCCGGCACGCGAGGTCCCAGGTTCGATTCCCCATACTAGCCAACAAACCCCAGATCGGGTCGGGTACTTGGGTGGCGTCACATGTTGATGTCGGGACCCCGGAACCCGAGTTCCCAGGTTCTATTCCCCATACCGGCCAAAACACCCCGGGTCGGTTTGTGTCCCCGGGTGTACTCACAGGGTGATGTCGGGACCCTGGCACCTGAGGTCGCAGGTTCCATTCCCGGTACCGGCCCCTGTACCCCGGGTGGGGTCGTGTCCCTGAGTGGCGTCAGAGGGTGATGTCGGGACCCAGGCACCCAAGGTCCCAGGTTCCATTCCCCATACCGGCCCCTGGACCCCTGGTCAGGTAGGGTCGCCGGGTGGCATCACAGGGTGATGTCGAGACCCCGGAACCGATGTCGCAGGTTCGATTCCCCATACCGGCCAAAAACCACCGGGTCGGGTTGGGTCCCCGGGTGGCATCACAGGGTGATGTCGGGACCCCGGCACCCGAGGTCCCAGGTTCGATTCCCCATACTGGCCAAAAAACCCTTGGTCGGGTCGGGTCCCCGGGTGGTGTAACAGGGTGATGTCGGGACCCCGGCAACTGAGGTCCCACGTTCGATTCCCCATACCGGACTAAAAACCCCAGGTCGGGTCGGGTCCCCAGGTGGCGTCACAGCGTGATGTCAGGACCCAGGCACCCGAGGTCCCACGTTCGATTCCCCATACCGGCCCCTGGACCCCGGGTCGGGTCGGGTCCCGGGGTGGCGTCACAGGGTGATGTCGGGACCCCGGCACCTGAGGTCCCAAGTTCGATTCCCCATACCATCCCCTGGTCCCTGGGTCGAGTCGGGTCCCCGGGTGGCGTCACAGGGTGATGTCGGGACCCCGGCACCCGAGGTCCGAAGTTCGATTCCCCATACCGACCAAAAAAACCCAGTTGGGTCGGGACCCTGGGTGGCGTCACAGGGTAATGTCAGGACCCCGGAACCCAAGGTCCCAGGTTCGATTCCCCATACCGGCCAAAAAACCCTGGATCGGGTCGGGTCCCCGGGTGGCGTCACAGGGTGATTTCGGGACCCCGGCACGCGAGGTCCCAGGTTCGATTCCCCATACCGGCCCCTGGACCCCAGGTCGGGTCGGGTCCCCGGATGGCGTCACAGGGTGATGTCGGGACCCCGGCACGCGAGGTCCCAGGTTCGATTCCCCATACTGGACCGTGGACCTCGGGTCGGGTCAAGTCCCTGGATGGCGTCACAGGGTGATGTCGGGACCCTGGCACCAGAGGTCCCAGGTTCAATTCCCCATACTGGCCAAAAAACCCCGGGTCGGGTCGGGTCCCCGGGTGACGTCACAGTGTGTTGTCGGGACCCTGGCACCCGAGGTCCCACGTTCGATTCCCCATACCGGCCAAAAAACCCCGGGTCAGATGGGGTCCCCGGGTGGCGTCACAGGGTGATGTCGGGACCCCGGCAACCGAGGTCCCACGTTCCATTCCTCATACCGGCCAAAAAACACCGGGTCAGATGGGGTCCCCGGGTGGCGTCACACGATGATGTCGGGACCCCGACACGCGAGGTCCCAGGTTCGATTCCCCATACCGGCCACTGGACCCTGGGTCGGGTCGGGTCCTCGGGTGGCATCACAGGGTGATGTCGGGACCCCGGCACCTGAGGTCCCAGGTTCGATTCCCCATACCGGCCAAAAAACCCCGGGTCGGGTCGGGTCCCCGGGTGGCGTCACAGGGTGATATTGGGACCCCGGCACCCGAGGTCCCATGTTCGATTCCCCATACCGGCCAAAAACCCCGGGTCGGATCAGGTCCCCGGGTGGCGTCACAGGGTTATGTCGGGACCCAGGCACCCTAGGTCCCAGGTTCGATTCCCCATACCAATCAAAAAACCCCTAGTGGGGTCGGGTCCGCGGGTGGCGTCACAGGGTGATGTCGGGACCCCGGCAACCAAGGTCCCAGGTTCGATTCCCCATATCGGCAAAAATACCCCAGGTCGGGTCGGGACCCTGGGTGGCGTCACAGGGTGATGTCGGGACCCTGGCACCCGAGGTCCCACGTTCGATTCCCCATACCGACCCCTGGACCCCGGGTCGGGTCGGGTCCCCGGGTGGATTCTCAGGGTGATGTCGGGACCCCGGCACGCGAGGTCCCAGGTTCGATTCCCCATACCTGCCACTGGACTCTGGGTCGGGTCGTGTCCCCGGGTGGCGTCACAGGGTGATGTCGGGACCCCGGCACCCGAGGTCCCACGTTCGATTCCCCATACCGGCCCCTGGACCCCGGGACGGGTCGGGTCCCCAGGTGGCGTCACAGGGTGATGTCGGGACCCCGGCATCCGAGGTCCCAAGATCGATTCCCCATACCGGCCAAAAAACCCCGGGTCAGATGGGGTCCCCGGGTGGCGTCACAGGGTGATGTCGGGACCCCGGCACCAGAGGTCCCAGGTTCGATTCCCCATAACGGCCCCTGCACCCCTGGTTGGGTTGGGTCGCCGGGTGGCAGCACAGGATGATGTCAAAACCCCGGCAACGAGGTCCCAGGTTCGTTTCCCCATATCGGCCAAAAAACCCCGGGTCGGGTCGGGTCCCCGGGTGGCGTCACAGAGTGATGTTGGGACCCGAGCATCCGAGGTCCCAGGTTCGATTCTCCATACCAGGCAAAAAACCATGAGTCGGGTCGAGTCCCCGGGTGGCGTCACAGGGTGATATTGGGACCCCAGCACCCGAGGTCCCACGTTCGATTCCCCATACCGGCCAAAAACCCCGGGTCGGATCAGGTCCCCGGGTGTCGTCACAGGGTGATGTCGGAACCCAGGCACCCGAGGTCCCAGGTTCGATTCCCCATACCAATCAAAAAACCCCTGGTGGGGTCGGGTCCGCGGGTGGTGTCACAGGGTGATGTCGGGACCCCGGCAACCGAGGTCCCACGTTCGATTCCCCATAACGGACAAAATACCCCAGGTCGGGTCGGGACCCTGGGTGGCGTCACAGGGTGATATCGGGACCCCGGCACCCGAGGTCCCACGTTCGATTCCCCATACCGGCCACTGGACTCTGGGTCGGGTCGTGTCCCCGGGTGGCGTCACAGGGTGATGTCAGGACACCGGCACCCGAGGTCCCACGTTCGATTCCCCATACCGGCCACCGGACCCTCGGTCGGGTCGGGTCCCCGGGTGGCGTCACAGGGTGATGTCGGGACCCCGGCACCCGAGGTCCCAGGTTCGATTCCCCATATCGGCCAAAAAACCCCGGGTCGGGTCGGGTCCCCGGGTGGCGTCACAGGGTGATGTCCGGACCCCTGGCACCTGAGGTCCAAGGTTTGATTCCCCATACCGGCCCTGGACCCCGGGTCGGGTCGGGTCCCCGGGTGGCGTCACATGGTGCTGTCAGGACCCCGGCACCCGAGGTCGCAGGTTCGATTCCCCATACTGGCCAAAAAACCCCAGTTGTGTCGGGACCCCGGGTGGCGTCACAGGCTGCTGTCGGGACCCCGGCACCCGAAGTCCCAGGTTCGATTCCCCATACCGGCCAAAAAACCAAAGGTCGGGTCGGGTCCCCTGGTGGCGTCACAGGGTAATGTCGGGACCCCGGCACCCGAGGTCCCAGGTTCGATTCCCCATACCGGCCCCTGGAACCCGGGTCGGGTCGGGTCGCCGGGTGGCGTCACACGATGATGTTGGGACCCCGACACGCGAGGTCCCAGGTTCGATTCCCCATACCGGCCACTGGACCCTGGGTCGGGTCGGGTCCTCGGGTGGCATCACAGGGTGATGTCGGGACCCCGGCACCCGAGGTCCCAAGTTCGATTCCCCATACCGGCCAAAAAACCCCGGGTCGGGTCGGGTCCCCGGGTGGCGTCACAGGGTGATGTTGGGACCCAGGCACCCGAGGTCCCAGGTTCGATTCCCCATACCGGCCCCTGGACTCCGGGTTGGGTCAGGTCCCCGGGTGGCGTCACAGGGTGATGTCGGGATCCCGGCACGCGAGGTCCCAGGTTTGATTCCCCATACCGGCCCTGCACCCCAAGTCGGGTCGGGTCCCCGGGTGGCGTCACAGGGTGATGTCGGGACCCCGGCACGCGAGGTCCCAGGTTCGATTCCCCATACCGGCCCCTGGACCCCAGGTCGGGTCGGGTCACCGGATGGCGTCACAGGGTGATGTCCGGACGCCGGCACCCGAGGTCCCAGGTTCGATTCCCCATACTGGACCGTGGACCTCGGGTCGGGTCAAGTCCCCGGATGGCGTCACAGGGTGATGTCGGGACCCCGGCACCCGAGGTCCCAGGTTCGATTCCCCATACTGGACCGTGGACCTCGGGTCGGGTCAAGTCCCCGGATGGTGTCACAGGGTGATGTCGGGACCCCGGCACCCGAGGTCCCAGGTTCGATTCCCCATACCGGCCCTGGACCCCGTATCGGGTCGGGTCCCTGGGTGGCGTCACAGGGTGATGTCGGGACCCCGACACGCGAGGTCCCAAGTTCGATTCCCCATACCGGCCCTTGGACCCCAGGTCGGGTCGGGTCCCCGGGTGTCGTCACAGGGTGATGTCGGGACCCCGGCACCCGAGGACCCAGGTTCGATACCCCAAACCGGCCCCTGGACCCCGGGTCAGGTCGGGTCCCTGGGTGGCGTCACAGGGTGTTGTCGGGACCCCGGCACCCGAGGTCCCACGTTCGATTCCCAATACCGGCCAAAAAACCCCGGGTCGGGTCGGGTCCCCAGGTGGCGTCACAGGGTGATGTCGGGACCCCGGCACGCGAGGTCCCAGGTTCGATTCCCCATATCTGCCATTTGACCCCAGGTCGCGTCGGGTCCCCGGGTGGCGTCACAGGGTGATGTCGGGACCCTGGCACGCGAGGTCCCAGGTTCGATTCCCCATATCGGCCAAACAACCCCGGGTCGGGTCGGGTCCCCGGGTGGCGTCACAGGGTGATGTTGGGACCCAGGCACCCGAGGTCCCAAGTTCGATTCCCCATACCGGCCAAAAAACCCCGGGTCAGATAGGGTCCCCGGGTGGCGTCACAGGGTTATGTCGGGACCCAGGCCCCCGAGGTCCCACGTTCGATTCTCCATACCGGCCAAAAAACCCCGAGTAGGTTAGGGTCCCCGGGAGGCGTCACAGGGTGATGTCGGGACCCAGGCACCCTAGGTCCCAGGTTCAATTCCCTTCACTAGCCAACAAACCCCAGGTCTGGTCGGGTCCCCGGGTGGCATCACAGGGTGATGTCGGGACCCCGGCACGCGAGGTCCCAGTTTCCATTCCCCATAACGGCCAAAGAACAACCGGGTCGGGTCGGGTCGCTGTGTGGCATCACAGGGTAATGTCGGGACCCAGGCACCCGAGGTCCCAGGTTCGATTCCCCATACCGGCCAAAAAACCCCGGGTCGGGTCGGGTCCCCGGGTGGCGTCACAGGGTAATTTCGGGACCCCGGCACCCGAGGGCCCACGTTCGATTAGCCACACCGGCCAAAAAACCCCGGGTCGGGTCAGGTCCCCGGGTGGCGTCACAGGGTGATGTCGGGACCCGGGCACCCGAGGTCCCACGTTTGATTTCCCATACCAGCCAAAAAACTCAAGGTCGGGTCGGGTCCCCGGGTGGCGTCACAGTGTGATATTGGTACCCCGGCACCCGAGGTCACAGGTTTGATTCCCCATACGGGCCCCTCGACCCCGAGTCTGGTCGGGTCCGCGGGTGGCGTCACAGGGTGCTGTCGGGACCCCGGCACCCGAGGTCCCAGGTTCGATTCCCCATACCGGCCCGTGGACCCCGGGTCGGGTCCGGTCCCCGGGTGGATTCTCAGGGTGATGTCGGGACCCCGGCACCTGAGGTCCCAGGTTCGATTCCCCATAACGGACAAAAAACACCAGGTCTGGTCGGGTCCCCGGGTGGCGTCACAGGGTGATGTCGGGAATCTGACAACCAAGGTCCCAACTTCGATTCCCCATACCGGCCAAAAATCCCCTGGTAGGGTCGGGACCCTCGGGTGGCATCACATTGTGATGTCGGGACCCCTGGCACATGAGGTCCAAGGTTTGATTCCCCATACCGGCCAAAAAACCCCGGGTCGGGTCGGGTCCCCGGGTGGCGTCACAGGGTGATGTCGGGACCCCGGCACCAGAGGTCCCAGGTTCGATTCCCCATAACGGCCCCTGCACCCCTGGTTGGGTTGGGTCGCCGGGTGGCAGCACAGGATGATGTCAAAACCCCGGCAACGAGGTCCCAGGTTCGTTTCCCCATATCGGCCAAAAAACCCCGGGTCGGGTCGGGTCCCCGGGTGGCGTCACAGAGTGATGTTGGGACCCGAGCATCCGAGGTCCCAGGTTCGATTCTCCATACCAGGCAAAAAACCATGAGTCGGGTCGAGTCCCCGGGTGGCGTCACAGGGTGATATTGGGACCCCAGCACCCGAGGTCCCACGTTCGATTCCCCATACCGGCCAAAAACCCCGGGTCGGATCAGGTCCCCGGGTGTCGTCACAGGGTGATGTCGGAACCCAGGCACCCGAGGTCCCAGGTTCGATTCCCCATACCAATCAAAAAACCCCTGGTGGGGTCGGGTCCGCGGGTGGTGTCACAGGGTGATGTCGGGACCCCGGCAACCGAGGTCCCACGTTCGATTCCCCATAACGGACAAAATACCCCAGGTCGGGTCGGGACCCTGGGTGGCGTCACAGGGTGATATCGGGACCCCGGCACCCGAGGTCCCACGTTCGATTCCCCATACCGGCCACTGGACTCTGGGTCGGGTCGTGTCCCCGGGTGGCGTCACAGGGTGATGTCAGGACACCGGCACCCGAGGTCCCACGTTCGATTCCCCATACCGGCCACGGGACCCTCGGTCGGGTCGGGTCCCCGGGTGGCGTCACAGGGTGATGTCGGGACCCCGGCACCCGAGGTCCCAGGTTCGATTCCCCATATCGGCCAAAAAACCCCGGGTAGGGTCGGGTCCCCGGGTGGCGTCACAGGGTGATGTCCGGACCCCTGGCACCTGAGGTCCAAGGTTTGATTCCCCATACCGGCCCTGGACCCCGGGTCGGGTCGGGTCCCCGGGTGGCGTCACATGGTGCTGTCAGGACCCCGGCACCCGAGGTCGCAGGTTCGATTCCCCATACTGGCCAAAAAACCCCAGTTGTGTCGGGACCCCGGGTGGCGTCACAGGCTGCTGTCGGGACCCCGGCACCCGAAGTCCCAGGTTCGATTCCCCATACCGGCCAAAAAACCAAAGGTCGGGTCGGGTCCCCTGGTGGCGTCACAGGGTAATGTCGGGACCCCGGCACCCGAGGTCCCAGGTTCGATTCCCCATACCGGCCCCTGGAACCCGGGTCGGGTCGGGTCGCCGGGTGGCGTCACACGATGATGTTGGGACCCCGACACGCGAGGTCCCAGGTTCGATTCCCCATACCGGCCACTGGACCCTGGGTCGGGTCGGGTCCTCGGGTGGCATCACAGGGTGATGTCGGGACCCCGGCACCCGAGGTCCCAAGTTCGATTCCCCATACCGGCCAAAAAACCCCGGGTCGGGTCGGGTCCCCGGGTGGCGTCACAGGGTGATGTTGGGACCCAGGCACCCGAGGTCCCAGGTTCGATTCCCCATACCGGCCCCTGGACTCCGGGTTGGGTCAGGTCCCCGGGTGGCGTCACAGGGTGATGTCGGGATCCCGGCACGCGAGGTCCCAGGTTTGATTCCCCATACCGGCCCTGCACCCCAAGTCGGGTCGGGTCCCCGGGTGGCGTCACAGGGTGATGTCGGGACCCCGGCACGCGAGGTCCCAGGTTCGATTCCCCATACCGGCCCCTGGACCCCAGGTCGGGTCGGGTCACCGGATGGCGTCACAGGGTGATGTCGGGACGCCGGCACCCGAGGTCCCAGGTTCGATTCCCCATACTGGACCGTGGACCTCGGGTCGGGTCAAGTCCCCGGATGGCGTCACAGGGTGATGTCGGGACCCCGGCACCCGAGGTCCCAGGTTCGATTCCCCATACTGGACCGTGGACCTCGGGTCGGGTCAAGTCCCCGGATGGCGTCACAGGGTGATGTCGGGACCCCGGCACCCGAGGTCCCAGGTTCGATTCCCCATACCGGCCCTGGACCCCGTATCGGGTCGGGTCCCTGGGTGGCGTCACAGGGTGATGTCGGGACCCCGACACGCGAGGTCCCAAGTTCGATTCCCCATACCGGCCCTTGGACCCCAGGTCGGGTCGGGTCCCCGGGTGGCGTCACAGGGTGATGTCGGGACCCCGGCACCCGAGGACCCAGGTTCGATACCCCAAACCGGCCCCTGGACCCCGGGTCAGGTCGGGTCCCTGGGTGGCGTCACAGGGTGTTGTCGGGACCCCGGCACCCGAGGTCCCACGTTCGATTCCCAATACCGGCCAAAAAACCCCGGGTCGGGTCGGGTCCCCAGGTGGCGTCACAGGGTGATGTCGGGACCCCGGCACGCGAGGTCCCAGGTTCGATTCCCCATATCTGCCATTTGACCCCAGGTCGCGTCGGGTCCCCGGGTGGCGTCACAGGGTGATGTCGGGACCCTGGCACGCGAGGTCCCAGGTTCGATTCCCCATATCGGCCAAACAACCCCGGGTCGGCTCGGGTCCCCGGGTGGCGTCACAGGGTGATGTTGGGACCCAGGCACCCGAGGTCCCAAGTTCGATTCCCCATACCGGCCAAAAAACCCCGGGTCAGATAGGGTCCCCGGGTGGCGTCACAGGGTTATGTCGGGACCCAGGCCCCCGAGGTCCCACGTTCGATTCTCCATACCGGCCAAAAAACCCCGAGTAGGTTAGGGTCCCCGGGAGGCGTCACAGGGTGATGTCGGGACCCAGGCACCCTAGGTCCCAGGTTCAATTCCCTTCACTAGCCAACAAACCCCAGGTCTGGTCGGGTCCCCGGGTGGCATCACAGGGTGATGTCGGGACCCCGGCAACTGAGGTCCCAGTTTCCATTCCCCATAACGGCCAAAGAACAACCGGGTCGGGTCGGGTCGCTGTGTGGCATCACAGGGTAATGTCGGGACCCAGGCACCCGAGGTCCCAGGTTCGATTCCCCATACCGGCCAAAAAACCCCGGGTCGGGTCGGGTCCCCGGGTGGCGTCACAGGGTAATTTCGGGACCCCGGCACCCGAGGGCCCACGTTCGATTAGCCACACCGGCCAAAAAACCCCGGGTCGGGTCAGGTCCCCGGGTGGCGTCACAGGGTGATGTCGGGACCCGGGCACCCGAGGTCCCACGTTCGATTTCCCATACCAGCCAAAAAACTCAAGGTCGGGTCGGGTCCCCGGGTGGCGTCACAGTGTGATATTGGTACCCCGGCACCCGAGGTCACAGGTTTGATTCCCCATACGGGCCCCTCGACCCCGAGTCTGGTCGGGTCCGCGGGTGGCGTCACAGGGTGCTGTCGGGACCCCGGCACCCGAGGTCCCAGGTTCGATTCCCCATACCGGCCCTTGGACCCCGGGTCGGGTCCGGTCCCCGGGTGGATTCTCAGGGTGATGTCGGGACCCCGGCACCTGAGGTCCCAGGTTCGATTCCCCATAACGGACAAAAAACACCAGGTCTGGTCGGGTCCCCGGGTGGCGTCACAGGGTGATGTCGGGAATCTGACAACCAAGGTCCCAAGTTCGATTCCCCATACCGGCCAAAAATCCCCTGGTAGGGTCGGGACCCTCGGGTGGCATCACATTGTGATGTCGGGACCCCTGGCACATGAGGTCCAAGGTTTGATTCCCCATACCGGCCAAAAAACCCCGGGTCGGGTTGGGTCCCCGGGTGGCGTCACAGGGTGATGTCGGGACCCCGGTACCCGAGGTCCCAAGTTCGATTCCCCATACCGGCCAAAAAACCCCGGGTCAGATGTGGTCCCCGGGTGGAGTCACAGGGTGATGTCGGGACCCAGGCACCCGAGGTCCCAGGTTTGATTCCCCATACCGGCCAAAAAACCCCGAGTAGGTTCGGGTGCCCGGATGTTGTCACAGGGTGATATTGGGACCCCGGCACGCGAGGTCCCAGGTTCGATTCCCCATACTAGCCAACAAACCCCAGATCGGGTCGGGTACTTGGGTGGCGTCACATGTTGATGTCGGGACCCCGGAACCCGAGTTCCCAGGTTCTATTCCCCATACCGGCCAAAACACCCCGGGTCGGTTTGTGTCCCCGGGTGGCGTCACAGGGTGATGTCGGGACCCCGGCACCAAAGGTCCCAGGTTATATTCCCCATACCGGCCAAAAAACCCCGGGTCGGGTCGGGTCCCCGGGTGTACTCACAGGGTGATGTCGGGACCCTGGCACCTGAGGTCGCAGGTTCCATTCCCGGTACCGGCCCCTGTACCCCGGGTGGGGTCGTGTCCCTGAGTGGCGTCAGAGGGTGATGTCGGGACCCAGGCACCCGAGGTCCCAGGTTCCATTCCCAATACCGGCCCCTGGACCCCTGGTCAGGTAGGGTCGCCGGGTGGCATCACAGGGTGATGTCGAGACCCCGGAACCGATGTCGCAGGTTCGATTCCCCATACCGGCCAAAAACCACCGGGTCGGGTTGGGTCCCCGGGTGGCATCACAGGGTGATGTCGGGACCCCGGCACCCGAGGTCCCAGGTTCGATTCCCCATACTGGCCAAAAAACCCTTGGTCGGGTCGGGTCCCCGGGTGGTGTAACAGGGTGATGTCGGGACCCCGGCAACTGAGGTCCCACGTTCGATTCCCCATACCGGACTAAAAACCCCAGGTCGGGTCGGGTCCCCAGGTGGCGTCACAGCGTGATGTCAGGACCCAGGCACCCGAGGTCCCACGTTCGATTCCCCATACCGGCCCCTGGACCCCGGGTCGGGTCGGGTCCCGGGGTGGCGTCACAGGGTGATGTCGGGACCCCGGCACCTGAGGTCCCAAGTTCGATTCCCCATACCATCCCCTGGTCCCTGGGTCGAGTCGGGTCCCCGGGTGGCGTCACAGGGTGATGTCGGGACCCCGGCACCCGAGGTCCCAAGTTCGATTGCCCATACCGACCAAAAAACCCCAGTTGGGTCGGGACCCTGGGTGGCGTCACAGGGTAATGTCAGGACCCCGGAACCCAAGGTCCCAGGATCGATTCCCCATACCGGCCAAAAAACCCCGGATCGGGTCGGGTCCCCGGGTGGCGTCACAGGGTGATTTCGGGACCCCGGCACGCGAGGTCCCAGGTTCGATTCCCCATACCGGCCCCTGGACCCCAGGTCGGGTCGGGTCCCCGGATGGCGTCACAGGGTGATGTCGGGACCCCGGCACGCGAGGTCCCAGGTTCGATTCCCCATACTGGACCGTGGACCTCGGGTCGGGTCAAGTCCCTGGATGGCGTCACAGGGTGATGTCGGGACCCTGGCACCCAACGTCCCAGGTTCAATTCCCCATACTGGCCAAAAAACCCCGGGTCGGGTCGGGTCCCCGGGTGACGTCACAGTGTGTTGTTGGGACCCTGGCACCCGAGGTCCCCACGTTCGATTCCCCATACCGGCCAAAAAACCCCGGGTCAGATGGGGTCCCCGGGTGGCGTCACAGGGTGATGTCGGGACCCCGGCAACCGAGGTCCCACGTTCCATTCCTCATACCGGCCAAAAAACACCGGGTCAGATGGGGTCCCCGGGTGGCGTCACAGGGTGATGTCGGGACCCAGGCACCCGAGGTCTAACGTTCCATTCCTCATACCGGCCAAAAAACCCCGGGTCAGATGGGGTCCCCGGGTGGCATCACAGGGTGATGTCGGGACCCCGGCACCCGAGGTCCCAAGTTCGATTCCCCATACCGGCCAAAAAACCCCGGGTCAGATGGGGTCCCCGGGTGTCGTCACAGGGTGATGTCGGGACCCCGGCACCCGAGGTCCCACGTTCCATTCCTCATACCGGCACATGGACCCCGGGTCGGGTCGGGTCCCCGGGTGGCGTCACAGGGTGATGTCGGGACCCCGGCACCCGAGGTCCCACGTTCGATTCCCCATACCGGCTAAAAAACCCCGGGTCGGGTCGGGTCCCCGGGTGGCGTCAGAGGGTGATATTGGGACCCCGGCACCCGGGGTCTCACGTTCGATTCCCCATACCGGCCAAAAAACCCCGGGTCGGGTCAGGTCCCCGGGTGGCGTCACAGGGTGATGTCGGGACCCCGGCACGCGAGGTCCCAGGTTCGATTCCCCATACCGGCCAAAAAATTTCCGGGTCAGGTCTGGTCCCCGGCTGGCGTCACAGGGTGATGTCGGGATCCCGGCACGCGAGGTCCCAGGTTCGATTCCCCATACCGGCCAAAAAACCCCGGGTCGGGTCGGGTCCCCGGGTGGCGTCAGAGGGTGATGTCGGGACCCCGGCACGTGAGGTCCCAGGTTTGATTCCCCATACCGGCCCCTGGACACCTGGTCGGGCCAGGTCCCCGGGTGGCGTCACAGGGTAATGTCGGGACCCCGGCATGCGAGGTCCCAGGTTCGATTCCCCATACGTGCCAAAAAACCCCGGGTTGGGTCGGGTCCCCGGGTGGCGTCACAGGGTGATGTCGGGACCCCGGCACGCGAGGTCCTACATTCGATACCCCATACCGGCCAAAAAAATTCCGGGTCGCCTCGGGTCCCCGGGTGGTGTCAAAGGGTGATGTCGGGACCCCGGCACCCGAGGTCCCAGGTTCGATTCCCCATACGTGCCAAAAAACACCAGGTCGTGTCGGTACCCTGGGTGGCGTCACAGGGTGCTGTCGGGACCCTGGCACCCGAGGTCCCAGGTTCGATTCCCCATACAGGCCCTTGGACCCCGGGTCGGGTCAGGTCCCCAGGTGGCGTCACAGGGTGCTGTCAGGACCCCGGCACCAGAGGTCCCAGGTACGACTCCCCATACCGGTCCCTGGACCCCGGGTCGGCTCGGGTCCCCGTGTGGCGTCACAGGGTGATGTCGGAACCCTGGCACGCGAGGTCCCAGGTTCGATTCCCCATACCGGCCCCTGGACACCTGGTCGGGTCGGGTCCCCGGGTGGCGTCACAGGGTGATGTTGTGACCCCGGCACCCGAGGTCCCAAGTTCGATTCCCCATATCGGCCAAAAAATTCCGGGTCTGGTCGGGTCCCCGAGTGGCGTGACAGGGTGATGTCGGGACCCCGGCATGTGAGGTCCCACGTTCGATTCCCCATACCGGCCAAAAAAATTCCGGGTCGGGTCAAGTCCCCGGGTGACGTCACAGGGTGATGTCGGGACCCCGGCACCCGAGGTCCCACGTTCGATTCCCCATACTGGCCAAAAAACACCAGGTCTGGTCGGGTCCCCGGGTGGCATCACAGGGTGATGTCGGGACCCCGGCACGCGAGGTCACAGGTTCAATTCCCCATTCCGGCTAAAAAAATTCCGGGTCGGGTCAGGTCCCCGGGTGGCATCACAGGGTGATGTTGGGACCCCGGCACGCGAGGTCCCAGGTTCGATTCCCCATACCGGTCAAAAAACCCTGGGTCGGGTCGATTCCCCGAGTGGCGTCACAGGGTGATGTCAGGACCCCGGCAACCGAGGTCCCACGTTCGATTCCACATACCGGCCCCTGGACAACGGTTCGGGTCGGGTCCCCGGGTGGCGTCACAGGGTGATGTCGGGACCCCGGCACCCGAGGTCCCAAGTTAGATTCCCATATCGGCCCCTGAACCCCGGGTCCCCGGGTGGCGTCACAGGGTGATGTCGGGACCCTGGCACGCGAGGTCCAAAGTTCGATTCCCCATACCATCCCCTGGTCCCTGGGTCGGGTCGTGTCCCCGGGTGGCGTCACAGGGTGCTGTCGGGACCCCGACACGCGAGGTCCCAGGTTCGATTCCCCATACCGGCCCCTGGACCCCAGGTCGGGTCGGGTCCCTTGGTGGCATCACAGGGTGATGTCGGGACCCCGGCACGCGAGGTCCCACGTTCGATTCCCCATACCGGCCCCTGGACCACAGGTCGGGTCGGGTCCCCGGGTGGCGTCACAGGGTGATGTCGAGACCCCGGCACGCGAGGTCCCAGGTACGATTCCCCATACCGGCCCCTGGACCCCGGGTCGGGTCGGGTCGCCGGGTGGTGTCACAGGGTGATGTCGGGACCCCGGCACGCGAGGTCCCAGGTTCGATTCCCCATACCGGCCAAAAAACCCCGGGTCGGGTCGGGTCCCCGGGTGGCGTCACAGGGTGATGTCGGGACCCCGGCACCCGTGGTCTCAGGTTCGATTCCCCATACCGGCCAAAAAACCCCGGGTCGGGTCGGGTCCCTGAGTGGCGTCACAGGGTGATGTCGGGACCCCGGCACCCGAGGTCCCAGCTGCGATTCTCCATACTGGCCCCTGGACCCCGGGTCGGGTCGGGTCCCCGGGTGGCGTCACAGGGTGATGTCGGGACCCCGGCACCCGAGGTCCCACGTTCGATTCCCCATACCGGCCAAAAAACCCCTGGTCGGGTCGGGTCCCCGGGTGGCGTCATAGGGTGATGTCGGGACCCAGGCACCCGAGGTCCCAGGTTCGATTTTCCATACCGGCCCCTGGACCCCGGTTCGGGTCGGGTCCCCGGGTGGCGTCACAGGGTGATGTCGGGACCCCGGCACCCGAGGTCCCAAGTTCGATTCCCCATACCGGCCAAAAAACCCCGGGTCGGGACGGGTTCCTGGGTGGCATCACAGGGTGATGTCGGGACCCCGGCAGCCGAGGTCCCACGTTCGATTCCTCATACCGGCCCGTGGACCCCGGGTCGGGTCGGGTCCCCGGGTGGCGTCACAGGGTGATGTCGGGACCCCAGCACGCGAGGTCCCAAGTTCGATTCCCCATATCGGCCCCTGAACCCCGGGTCGGGTCGAGTCCCCGGGTGGCGTCACAGGGTGATGTCGGGACCCCGGCACGCGAGGTCCCACATTCGATACCCCATACCGGCCAAAAAACCCCGGGTCGGGTCGGGTCCCCAGGTGGCGTCACAGGGTGATGTCGGGACCCAGGCACCTGAGGTCCCACGTTCGATTCCCCATACCGGTCAAAAAACCGCAGTTGTGGTCGGGTCCCCAGGTGGCATCACAGGGTGATGTCGGGACCCCGGCACCCGAGGTCCCAAGTTAGATTCCCATATCGGCCCCTGAACCCCGGGTCCCCGCGTGGCGTCACAGGGTGATGTCGGGACCCTGGCACGCGAGGTCCCAAGTTCGATTCCCCATACCATCCCCTGGTCCCTGGGTCGGGTCGTGTCCCCGGGTGGCGTCACAGGGTGCTGTCGGGACCCCGACACGCGAGGTCCCAGGTTCGATTCCCCATACCGGCCCCTGGACCCCAGGTCGGGTCGGGTCCCTTGGTGGCATCACAGGGTGATGTCGGGACCCCGGCACGCGAGGTCCCACGTTCGATTCCCCATACCGGCCCCTGGACCACAGGTCGGGTCGGGTCCCCGGGTGGCGTCAAAGGGTGATGTCGAGACCCCGGCACGCGAGGTCCCAGGTACGATTCCCCATACCGGCCCCTGGACCCCGGGTCGGGTCGGGTCCCCAGGTGGCGTCACAGGGTGATGTCGGGACCCCGGCACGCGAGGTCCCACATTCGATACCCCATACCGTCCAAAAAATTTCCCGGTCGGCTCTGGTCCCTGAGTGGCGTCACAGGGTGATGTCTGGATCTCGGCACGCGAGGTCCAAGGTTCAATTCCCCATACCGGTCAAAAAACCTCAGGTAGGATCTGGTCCCCGTGTGGCGTCACAGGGTGCTGTCGGGACCCCGGCACGCGAGGTCCCAGGTTTGATTCCCCATACCGGCCAAAAAACCCCGGGTCGGTTCGGGTCCCCGGGTGGCGTCACAGGGTGATGTCGGGACCCCGTCACCCGAGGTCCCGGGTTCGATTCCCCATATCGGCCCCTGGATCCCGGGTTTGGTCGGGTCCCCGGGTGGCGTCACAGGGTGATGTCGGGATCCCGGCACCTGAGGTCCCAGGTTCGATTCCCCATACCGGCCAAAAAAACCCTGGTCGGGTCGGGTCCCCGGGTGGCGTCACAGGGTGATGTCGGGATCCCGGCACCCGAGTTTCCACGTTCAATTCCCCATACCGGCCAAAAAACACCGGGTCAGGTCGGGTCCCCAGGTGGCGTCAAAGGGTGATGTCAGGACCCCGGCACGCAAGGTCCCAGGTTTGATTCCCCATACCGGCCAAAAAACCCCGGGTCGGGTCGGGTCCCCAGGTGGCGTCACAGGGTGATGTTGGGACCCCGCCACCCGAGGTCCCAGGTTCGATTCCCCATATCGGTCCCAGAACCCCGGGTCAGGTCGGGTCCCTGGGTGTCGTCACAGGGTGATGTCGGGACCCTGGCACCCGAAGTCCCAGGTTTGATTCCCCATACCGGCCCCTGGACCCCGGGTCGGGTCGGGTCCCTGGGTGGCGTCACAGGGTGATGTTGTGACCCCGGCACGCGAGGTCCCAAGTTCGATTCCCCATATCGGCCCCTGGACCCCGGGTCGGGTCGGGTCCCTGTTTGGCGTCACAGGGTGATGTCACGTACCCGGCACCCGAGGTCCCTGGTTCGATTCCCCATACCACCCCCTGGACCCCGGGTCGGGTCGGGTCCCTGGGTGGCGTCACAGGGTGATGTCGGGACCCTGGCACCCGAGGTCCCAGGTTTGATTCCCCATACCGGCCCCTGGACCCCGGGTCGGGTCGGGTCCCTGGGTGGCGTCACAGGGTGATGTTGTGACCCCGTCACCCAAGGTCCCAGGTTCGATTCCCCATATCGGCCCCTGGACCCCGGGTCGGGTCGGGTCCCCGTTTGGCGTCACAGGGTGATGTGACGTACCCGGCACCCGAGGTCCCTGGTTCGATTCCCCATACCACCCCCTGGACCCCGGGTCGGGTCGGGTCCCCGGGTGGCGTCACAGGGTGATGTCGGGACCCAGGCACCTGAGGTCCCACGTTGGATTCCCCATACCGGCCAAAAAACCGCAGTTGTGGTCGGGTCCCCAGGTGGCGTCACAGGGTGACGTCGGGACCCCGGCACCCGAGGTCCCACGTTCGATTCCCCATACCGGCCCCTGAACCCCGGGTCGGGTCGGGTCCCCAGGTGGCGTCACAGGGTGATGTCGGGACCCTGGCACCCGAGGTCCCAGGTTCAATTCCCCATACCGGTCAAAAAACACCGGATCGGGTCGGGTCCCCAGGTGGCGTCACAGGGTGCTGTCAGGACTCCGGCACGCGAGGTCCCAGATTGGATTCCCCATACCGGCCAAAAAACCCCGGGTCGGCTCGGGTCCTCGGGTGGCGTCACAGGGTGATGTCGGGATCCCGGCACCCGAGGTCCCAGGTTCGAAACCCCATACCGGCCAAAAAACACCGGGTGCGGTCGGGTCCCCGGGTGGCGTCACAGGGTGATGTCGGGACCCCGGCACGCAAGGTCCCACATTCGATACCCCATACCGTCCAAAAAATTTCCCGGTCGGCTCGGGTCCCTGCGTGGCGTCACAGGGTGATGTCGGGATCTCGGTACGCGAGGTCCAAGGTTCGATTCCCCATACCGGTCAAAAAACCTCGGGTAGGATCGGGTCCCCGGGTGGCGTCACAGGGTGCTGTCGGGACCCCGGCACGCGAGGTCCCAGGTTGGATTCCCCATACCAGCCCCTGGACCCCGGGTCGGGTCGTGTCCCCGGGTGGCGTCACAGGGTGATGTCGGGACCACGGCACCAGAGTTCCCAGGTTCGATTCCCCACACCGGCCAAAAAACCCCGGGTCGGGTCGGGTCCCCGGGTGGCGTCACAGGGTGATGTCGGGATGCCGGCACCCGAGGTCCCAGGTTCGATTCACAGTACCGGCTAAAAAACCCCGGGTCGGGTCGGGTCCCCGGGTGGCGTCACAAGGTTCTGTCGGGACCCCGTCACCCAAGGTCCCAGGTTCGATTCCCCATATCGGCCCCTGGACCCCGGGTTGGGTCTGGTCCCCGGGTGGCGTCACAGGGTGATGTCACGTACCCGGCACCCGAGGTCCCTGGTTCGATTCCCCATACCACCCCCTGGACCCCGGGTCGGGTCGGGTCCCCGGGTGCCGTCACAGGCTGATGTCGGGACCCAGGCACCTGAGGTCCCACGTTCGATTCCCCATACCGGCCAAAAAACCGCAGTTGTGGTCGGGTCCCCAGGTGGCGTCACAGGGTGATGTCGGGACCACGGCACGCGAGGTCCCAGGTTCGATTCCCCATATCGGCCAAAAAACCCCGGGTGTGGTCGGGTCCCCGGGTGGCATCACAGGGTGCTGTCGGGACCCCGGCACCCGAGGTCGCAGGTTCGATTCCCCATACCGGCCCCTGAACCCCGGGTCGGGTCGGGTCCCCGGGTGGCGTCACAGGGTGATGTCGGGACCCAGGCACCCGAGGTCCCAGGTTCAATTCCCCATACCTGTCAAAAAACACCGGATCGGGTCGGGTCCCCAGGTGGCGTCACAGGGTGCTGTCGGGACTCCGGCACGCGAGGTCCCAGATTGGATTCCCCATACCGGCCAAAAAACCCCGGGTCGGGTCGGGTCCCCGGGTGGCGTCACAGGGTGATGTCGGGATCCCGGCACCCGAGGTCCCAGGTTCGATTCCCCATACCGGCCAAAAAACACCGGGTCGGGTCGGGTCCCCGGGTGGCGTCACAGGGTGATGTCGGGACCCCGGCACGCAAGGTCCCACATTCGATACCCCATACCGTCCAAAAAATTTCCCGGTCGGCTCGGGTCCCTGAGTGGCGTCACAGGGTGATGTCGGGATCTCGGTACGCGAGGTCCAAGGTTCGATTCGCCATACCGGTCAAAAATACCTCGGGTAGGATCGGGTCCCCGTGTGGCGTCACAGGGTGCTGTCGGGACCCCGGCACCCGAGGTCCCGGGTTCGATTCCCCATACCGGCCCCTGGACCTCGGGTTGGGTCGGGTCCCCAGGTGGCGTCACAGGGTGATGTCAGGACCCCGGCACGCAAGGTCCCATGTTTGATTCCCCATACCGGACCCTGGACCCCGTATCGGGTCGGGTCCCCAGGTGGCGTCACAGGGTAATGTCTAGACCCCAGCACCGGAGGTCCCAGGTTCAATTCCCCATACCTGCCCCTGGACACCAGGTTGGGTCGGGTCCCCGGGTGGCGTCACAGGGTGATGTCAGGACCCCGGCACGCGAGGTCCCAAGTTCGATTCCCCAAATCGGCCAAAAAAATCCGGTTCGAGTCGGGTCCCCGAGTAGCGTGACAGGGTGATTTCGGGACCCTGGCATGTGAGGTCCCAGGTTCGATTCCCCATACCGGCCAAAAAACCCCGGGTCGGCTCGGGTCCCCGGGTGGCGTCACAGGGTGATGTCGGGACCCAGGCAACCGAGGTCCCACGTTCGATACTCCATACAGGCCAAAAAAATTCCGGGTCGGGTCGGGTCCCCGGGTGGCGTCACAGGGTGATGTCGGGACCCCGGCACGCGAGGTCCCAGGTTCGATTCCCCATACCGGTCAAAAAACCCCGGGTCGGGTCGGGTCCCCAGGTGGCGTCACAGGGTTCTGTCGGGACTCTGGCACCCGAGGTACCAGGTTCGATTCACAATACCGGCCAAAAAACCCTGGGTCGGGTCGGGTCCCCAAGTGGCGTCACAGGGTGCTGTCGGGACCCCGGCACAAGAGGTCCCAGGTTCAATTCCCCATACCGGCCCCTGGACCCCGGTTCGGCTCGGGTCCCCGGGTGGCGTCACAGGGTTCTGTCGGGACACAGGCACCTGAGGTCCCAGGTTCGATTCCCCATACCGGTCAAAAAACCCCGCATCGGGTCAGGTCCCCAGGTGGCGTCACAGGGTGCTGTCGGGACTCCGGCACACGAGGTCCCAGGTTGGATTCCCCATACCGGCCCCTGGACCCCGGGTCAGGTCGGGTCCCTGGGTGGCGTCACAGGGTGATGTCGGGACCACGGCACCCGAGGTCCCAGGTTCGATTCCCCATACCGGCCAAAAAACCCCGGGTCGGGTCGGGTTCCCGGGTGGCCTCACAGGGTGATGTCGGGATCCCGGCACCCGAGGTCCCAGGTTCGATTCCCCATACCGGCCAAAAAACCCCGGGTCGGTTCGGGTCCCCGGGTGGCGTCACAGGGTGCTGTCGGGACCCCGGCACCCGAGATCCCAGGTTCGATTCCGCGTATCGGCCCCAGGACCCCGGGTCGGGTCGGGTCCCCGGGTGGCGTCACAGGGTGATGTTGGGACCCAGGCACCTGAGGTCCCACGTTCGATTCCCCATACCGGTCAAGAAACCGCAGTTGTGGTCGCGTCCCCAGGTGGCGTCACAGGGTGATGTCGGGACCACGGCACGCGAGGTCCCAGGTTCGATTCCCCATACCGGCCAAAAATTTCCGGGTCGGCTCAGGTCCCCGGGTGGCGTCACAGGGTGCTGTCGGGACCCCGGCAGCCGAGGTCCCAGGTTCGATTCCCTATACCGGCCCCTGAACCACGGGTCGGATCGGGTTCCCAGGTGGCGTCACAGGGTGATGTCGGGACCCCGGCACCCGAGGTCTCAGGTTCGATTCCCCATACCGGCCAAAAAAATTCCGGGTCGGTTCGGTTCCTCGGGTGGCGTCACAAGGTGATGTCGGGAACCCGGCACGCGAGGTCCCAGGTTGGATTCCCCATACGGGCCAAAAAACGCCGGGTTGGGTCGGGTCCCCGGGTGGCGTCACAGGGTGATGTCGGGACCCAGGCACCTGAGGTCCCAGGTCCGATTCCCCATACCGGTCAAAAAACACCGGATCGGGTCGGGTCCCCAGGTGGCGTCACAGGGTGCTGTCGGGACTCCGGCACGCGAGGTCCCACATTCGATACCCCATACCGTCCAAAAAATTTCCCGGTCGGCTCTGGTCCCTGAGTGGCGTCACAGGGTGATGTCGGGATCTCGGCACGCGAGGTCCAAGGTTCAATTCCCCATACCGGTCAAAAAACCTCAGGTAGGATCTGGTCCCCATGTGGCGTCACAGGATGCTGTCGGGACCCCGGCACGCGAAGTCCCAGGTTGGATTCCCAATATCGGCCAAAAAACCCCGGGTCGGGTCGTGTCCCCGGGTGGCGTCACAGGGTGATGTCGGGACCACGGCACCAGAGTTCCCAGGTTCGATTCCCCATACCGGCCAAAAAACCCCGGGTCGGGTCGGGTCCCCGGGTGGCGTCACAGGGTGATGTCGGGATGCCGGCACCCGAGGTCCCAGGTTCGATTCACAATACCGGCTAAAAAACCCCGGGTCGGTTCGGGTCCCCGGGTGGCGTCACAGGGTGCTGTCGGGACCCCGTCACCCGAGGTCCCGGGTTCGATTCCCCATATCGGCCCCTGGATCCCGGGTTTGGTCGGGTCCCCGGGTGGCGTCACAGGGTGATGTCGGGACCCAGGCACCTGAGGTCCCACGTTCGATTCCCCATACCGGTCAAGAAACCGCAGTTGTGGTCGGGTCCCCAGGTGGCGTCACAGGGTGATGTCGGGACCACGGCACGCGAGGTCCCAGGTTCGATTCCCCATACCGGCCAAAAATTTCCGGGTCGGCTCAGGTCCCCGGGTGGCGTCACAGGGTGCTGTCGGGACCCCGGCAGCCGAGGTCCCAGGTTCGATTCCCTATACCGGCCCCTGAACCACGGGTCGGATCGGGTTCCCAGGTGGCGTCACAGGGTGATGTTGGGACCCCGGCACCCGAGGTCTCAGGTTCGATTCCCCATACCGGCCAAAAAAATTCCGGGTCGGTTCGGTTCCCCGGGTGGCGTCACAAGGTGATGTCGGGAACCCGGCACGCGAGGTCCAAGGTTCGATTCCCCATAACAGCCAAAAAACCCCGGGTCGGTTCGGGTCCCCGGGTGGCGTCACAGGGTGCTGTCGGGACCCCGGCACCCGAGGTCCCGGGTTGGATTCCCCATATCGGCCCCTGGATCCCGGGTTTGGTCGGGTCCCCGGGTGGCGTCACAGGGTGATGTCGGGATCCCGGCACCCGAGGT
This sequence comes from Somateria mollissima, assembly GCA_951411735.1. Classification (NCBI taxonomy): domain Eukaryota; kingdom Metazoa; phylum Chordata; class Aves; order Anseriformes; family Anatidae; genus Somateria; species Somateria mollissima. The sequence continues at coordinate 654,047 of OX598333.1, forward strand.
CCCAGGTTCGATTCCCCATACCGGCCAAAAAAACCCTGGTCGGGTCGGGTCCCCGGGTGGCGTCACAGGGTGATGTCGGGATCCCGGCACCCGAGTTTCCACGTTCGATTCCCCATACCGGCCAAAAAACACCGGGTCAGGTCGGGTCCCCGGGTGGCATCACAGGGTGATGTCGGGACCCCGTCAACCAAGGTCCCAGGTTTGATTCCCCATACCGGCCAAAAAACCCCGGGTCGGGTCGGGTCCCCAGGTGGCGTCACAGGGTGATGTTGGGACCCCGCCACCCGAGGTCCCAGGTTCGATTCCCCATACCGGCCAAAAAACCCCGGGTCGGGTCGAGTCCCTGGGTGTCGTCACAGGGTGATGTCGGGACCCTGGCACCCGAGGTCTCAGGTTTGATTCCCCATACCGGCCACTGGACCCCGGGTCGGGTCGGGTCCCTGGGTGGCGTCACAGGGTGATGTCGGGACCCCGGCACGCGAGGTCCCACATTCGATACCCCATACCGTCCAAAAAATTTCCCGGTCGGCTCTGGTCCCTGAGTGGCGTCACAGGGTGATGTCGGGATCTCGGCACGCGAGGTCCAAGGTTCAATTCCCCATACCGGTCAAAAAACCTCAGGTAGGATCTGGTCCCCGTGTGGCGTCACAGGGTGCTGTCGGGACCCCGGCACGCGAGGTCCCAGGTTGGATTCCCCATATCGGCCAAAAAACCCCGGGTCGGGTCGTGTCCCCGGGTGGCGTCACAGGGTGATGTCGGGACCACGGCACCAGAGTTCCCAGGTTTGATTCCCCATACCGGCCAAAAAACCCCGGGTCGGTTCGGGTCCCCGGGTGGCGTCACAGGGTGATGTCGGGACCCCGTCACCCGAGGTCCCGGGTTCGATTCCCCATATCGGCCCCTGGATCCCGGGTTTGGTCGGGTCCCCGGGTGGCGTCACAGGGTGATGTCGGGATCCCGGCACCTGAGGTCCCAGGTTCGATTCCCCATACCGGCCAAAAAAACCCTGGTCGGGTCGGGTCCCCGGGTGGCGTCACAGGGTGATGTCGGGATCCCGGCACCCGAGTTTCCACGTTCAATTCCCCATACCGGCCAAAAAACACCGGGTCAGGTCGGGTCCCCAGGTGGCGTCAAAGGGTGATGTCAGGACCCCGGCACGCAAGGTCCCAGGTTTGATTCCCCATACCGGCCAAAAAACCCCGGGTCGGGTCGGGTCCCCAGGTGGCGTCACAGGGTGATGTTGGGACCCCGCCACCCGAGGTCCCAGGTTCGATTCCCCATATCGGTCCCAGAACCCCGGGTCAGGTCGGGTCCCTGGGTGTCGTCACAGGGTGATGTCGGGACCCTGGCACCCGAAGTCCCAGGTTTGATTCCCCATACCGGCCCCTGGACCCCGGGTCGGGTCGGGTCCCTGGGTGGCGTCACAGGGTGATGTTGTGACCCCGGCACGCGAGGTCCCAAGTTCGATTCCCCATATCGGCCCCTGGACCCCGGGTCGGGTCGGGTCCCTGTTTGGCGTCACAGGGTGATGTCACGTACCCGGCACCCGAGGTCCCTGGTTCGATTCCCCATACCACCCCCTGGACCCCGGGTCGGGTCGGGTCCCTGGGTGGCGTCACAGGGTGATGTCAGGACCCTGGCACCCGAGGTCCCAGGTTTGATTCCCCATACCGGCCCCTGGACCCCGGGTCGGGTCGGGTCCCTGGGTGGCGTCACAGGGTGATGTTGTGACCCCGTCACCCAAGGTCCCAGGTTCGATTCCCCATATCGGCCCCTGGACCCCGGGTCGGGTCGGGTCCCCGTTTGGCGTCACAGGGTGATGTGACGTACCCGGCACCCGAGGTCCCTGGTTCGATTCCCCATACCACCCCCTGGACCCCGGGTCGGGTCGGGTCCCCGGGTGGCGTCACAGGGTGATGTCGGGACCCAGGCACCTGAGGTCCCACGTTCGATTCCCCATACCGGCCAAAAATCCCCTGGTAGGGTCGGGTCCCCAGGTGGCGTCACAGGGTGATGTCGGGACCCCGGCACGCGAGGTCCCAGGTTCGATTCCCCATATCGGCCAAAAAACCCCGGGTGTGGTCGGGTCCCCGGGTGGCATCACAGGGTGCTGTCGGGACCCCGGCAGCCGAGGTCCCACGTTCGATTCCCCATACCGGCCCCTGAACCCCGGGTCGGGTCGGGTCCCCGGGTGGCGTCACAGGGTGATGTCGGGACCCTGGCACCCGAGGTCCCAGGTTCAATTCCCCATACCGGTCAAAAAACACCGGATCGGGTCGGGTCCCCAGGTGGCATCACAGGGTGCTGTCAGGACTCCGGCACGCGAGGTCCCAGATTGGATTCCCCATACCGGCCAAAAAACCCCGGGTCGGCTCGGGTCCCCGGGTGGCGTCACAGGGTGATGTCGGGATCCCGGCACCCGAGGTCCCAGGTTCGAAACCCCATACCGGCCAAAAAACACCGGGTGCGGTCGGGTCCCCGGGTGGCGTCACAGGGTGATGTCGGGACCCCGGCACGCAAGGTCCCACATTCGATACCCCATACCATCCAAAAAATTTCCCAGTCGGCTCGGGTCCCTGAGTGGCGTCACAGGGTGATGTCGGGATCTCGGTACGCGAGGTCCAAGGTTCGATTCCCCATACCGGTCAAAAAACCTCGGGTAGGATCGGGTCCCCGGGTGGCGTCACAGGGTGCTGTCGGGACCCCGGCACGCGAGGTCCCAGGTTGGATTCCCCATACCAGCCCCTGGACCCCGGGTCGGGTCGTGTCCCCGGGTGGCGTCACAGGGTGATGTCGGGACCACGGCACCAGAGTTCCCAGGTTCGATTCCCCACACCGGCCAAAAAACCCCGGGTCGGGTCGGGTCCCCGGGTGGCGTCACAGGGTGATGTCGGGATGCCGGCACCCGAGGTCCCAGGTTCGATTCACAGTACTGGCTAAAAAACCCCGGGTCGGGTCGGGTCCCCGGGTGGCGTCACAAGGTTCTGTCGGGACCCCGTCACCCAAGGTCCCAGGTTCGATTCCCCATATCGGCCCCTGGACCCCGGGTGTGGTCGGGTCCCCGGGTGGCATCACAGGGTGCTGTCGGGACCCCGGCACCCGAGGTCGCAGGTTCGATTCCCCATACCGGCCCCTGAACCCCGGGTCGGGTCGGGTCCCCGGGTGGCGTCACAGGGTGATGTCGGGACCCAGGCACCCGAGGTCCCAGGTTCAATTCCCCATACCTGTCAAAAAACACCGGATCGGGTCGGGTCCCCAGGTGGCGTCACAGGGTGCTGTCGGGACTCCGGCACGCGAGGTCCCAGATTGGATTCCCCATACCGGCCAAAAAACCCCGGGTCGGGTCGGGTCCCCGGGTGGCGTCACAGGGTGATGTCGGGATCCCGCCACCCGAGGTCCCAGGTTCGATTCCCCATACCGGCCAAAAAACCCCGGGTCGGGTCGGGTACCCGGGTGGTGTCACAGGGTGATGTCGGGATCCCGGCACCCGAGGTCCCAGGTTCGATTCCCCATACCGGCCAAAAAACACCGGGTGTGGTCGGGTCCCCGGGTGGCGTCACAGGGTGATGTCGGGACCCCGGCACGCAAGGTCCCACATTCGATACCCCATACCGTCCAAAAAATTTCCCGGTCGGCTCGGGTCCCTGAGTGGCGTCACAGGGTGATGTCGGGATCTCGGTACGCGAGGTCCAAGGTTCGATTCGCCATACCGGTCAAAAATACCTCGGGTAGGATCGGGTCCCCGTGTGGCGTCACAGGGTGCTGTCGGGACCGCGGCACCCGAGGTCCCGGGTTCGATTCCCCATACCGGCCCCTGGACCTCGGGTTGGGTCGGGTCCCCGGGTGGCATCACAGGGTGATGTAGGGATCCCGGCACGCGAGGTCCCAGGTTCGATTCCCCATACCGGCCAAAAAACCCCTGGTCGGGTCGGGTCCCCGGGTGGCGTCACAGGGTGATGTCGGGATCCCGGCACCCGAGTTTTAACGTTCGATTCCCCATACCGGCCAAAAAACCCCGGGTCGGGTCGGGTCCCCGGGTGGCGTCACAGGGTGATGTCGGGACCCCGGCACGCAAGGTCCCAGGTTCGATTCCCCATACCTGCCCCAGGAACCCGGTTCGGACTGTGTCCCCGGGTGGCGTCACAGGGTGATGTCGGGACCCCGGCACGCGAGGTCCCAAGTTCGATTCCCCATACCGGCCAAAAAACACCGGGTCGGATCGGGTCCCCGGGTGGCGTCACAGGGTGATGTCTGGACGCCGGCACGCGAGGTCCCACGTTCGATAACCCATACCGGCCAAAAATATTCCGGGTCGGCTCGGGACGCCGGGTGGCGTCACAGGGTGATGTCGGGACCATGGCACGCGAGGTCCCAGGTTCAATTCTCCATACCGGCCAAAACAACCCGGGTGTGGTCGGGTCCCCGTGTAGCGTCACAGGGTGATGTCGGGACCCCGGCACCCCAGGTCCCACGTTCGATTCCCCATAGCGGCCAAAAAACCCCGGGTCGGCTCGGGTCCCCAGGTGGCGTCACAGGGTGCTGTCAGGACCCCGGCACGCGAGGTCCCAGGTTCGATTCCCCATACCGGATAAAAAACCCCGGGTCGGGTCGGGACCCCGTGTGGCGTCACAGGGTGCTGTCGGGAACCCGGCACCCGAGGTCCCAGGTTCGATTCCCCATACTGGTCAAAAAAACCCGGATTGGTTCGGGTCCGCAGATGGCATCACAAGGTGATGTCGGGACCCCGGCACGCGAGGTCCCAGGTTCGATTCCCCATACCGGTCAAAAAACCCCGGATTGGTTCGGGTCCGCAGATGGCGTCACAAGTTGATGTCGGGACCCCGGCACCCGAGGTCCCAAGTTCGATTCCCCATACCGGTCAAAAAACCCCGGATTGGTTCGGGTCCGCAGATGGCATCACAAGGTGATGTCGGGACCCCGGCACCCGAGGTCCCACGTTCGATTCCCCATATCGGCCAAAAAACCCCTGGTCGGGTCGGGTCCCCAGGTGGCGTCAGAGGGTGATGTCGAGACCCACGCACCTGAGGTCCCAAGTTCGATTCCCCATACTGGTCAAAAAACCCCGGGTTGGGTCGGGTCCCCGGGTGGCGTCACACGGTGATGTCGGGACCCCGGCAGGTGAGGTCTCAAGTTCGATTTCCTATACGGGCCAAAAAAATTCCGGGTCGGGTCGGGTCCCAGGGGTGGCGTCACAGATTGATGTCGGGACCCCGGCACCCGAGGTCCCAGGTTCGATTCCCCATACCGGCCAAAAAAACCCGGGTCAGGTCGGGTCCCCGGGTGGCGTCATAGGGTGCTGTCGGGACCCCGGCACCCGAGGTCCCAGGTTCGATTCCCCATACCGGCCAAAAAACCCCGGGTCGGGTCGGGTCCCCGGGTGGCGTCACAGGGTTCTGTCGGGACCCCGTCACCCTAGGTCCCGGGTTCTTTTCCCCATATCGGCCCCTGGACCTCGGGTCGGGTCGGGTCCCCGGGTGGCGTCACAGGGTGATGTCGGGACCCCGGCTCGCGAGGTCCCAGGTTCGATTCCCCATAACAGCCAAAAAACGCCGGGTTGGGTCGGGTCCCCGGGTGGCGTCACAGGGTGATGTCGGGACCCCGGCACCCGAGCTCCCAGGTTCGATTCCCCACATCGGCCAAAAAACCCCGGGTCGGATCGGGTCCCCGGGTGGCGTCACAGGGTAATGTCGGGACCCCGGCACGCGAGGTCCCAGGTTCGATTCCCCATATCGGCCCCTGGACCCCGGGTCGGGTCGAGTCCCTGGGTGGCGTCACAGGGTGCTGTCGGGACCCAGGCACCCGAGGTCCCAGGTTCGATTCCCCATTCCGGCCAAAAATCACCTGGTCGTGTCGGGTCCCCGGGTGGCGTCACAGGCTGATGTCGTGACCTTGTCACCCAAGGTCCCAGGTTCGATTCCGCGTATCGGCCCCAGGACCCCGGGTCGGGTCGGGTCCCCGGGTGGCGTCACAGGGTGATGTCGGGACCCAGGCACCTGAGGTCCCACGTTCGATTCCCCATACCGGTCAAGAAACCGCAGTTGTGGTCGGGTCCCCAGGTGGCGTCACAGGGTGATGTCGGGACCACGGCACGCGAGGTCCCAGGTTCGATTCCCCATACCGGTCCCTGGACCCCGGGTCGGGTCGGGTCCCCGGGTGGCGTCACAGGGTGCTGTCGGGACCCCGGCAGCCGAGGTCCCAGGTTCGATTCCCTATATTGGCCCCTGAACCACGGGTCGGATCGGGTTCCCGGGTGGCGTCACAGGGTGATGTCGGGACCCCAGGACCCGAGGTCTCAGGTTCGATTCCCCATACCGGCCAAAAAACCCCGGGTCGGCTCGGGTCCCAGGGTGGCGTCACAGGGTGATGTCGGGACCCCGGCACGCGAGGTCCCACATTCGATACCCCATACCGTCCAAAAAATTTCCCGGTCGGCTCTGGTCCCTGAGTGGCGTCACAGGGTAATGTCGGGACCCCGGCACGCGAGGTCCCAGGTTCGATTCCCCATATCGGCCCCTGGACCCCGGGTCGGGTCGAGTCCCTGGGTGGCGTCACAGGGTGCTGTCGGGACCCAGGCACCCGAGGTCCCAGGTTCGATTCCCCATTCCGGCCAAAAATCACCTGGTCGTGTCGGGTCCCCGGGTGGCGTCACAGGCTGATGTCGTGACCTTGTCACCCAAGGTCCCAGGTTCAATTCCGCGTATCGGCCCCAGGACCCCGGGTCGGGTCGGGTCCCCGGGTGGCGTCACAGGGTGATGTCGGGACCCAGGCACCTGAGGTCCCACGTTCGATTCCCCATACCGGTCAAGAAACCGCAGTTGTGGTCGGGTCCCCAGGTGGCGTCACAGGGTGATGTCGGGACCACGGCACGCGAGGTCCCAGGTTCGATTCCCCATACCGGTCCCTGGACCCCGGGTCGGGTCGGGTCCCCGGGTGGCGTCACAGGGTGCTGTCGGGACCCCGGCAGCCGAGGTCACAGGTTCGATTCCCTATATTGGCCCCTGAACCACGGGTCGGATCGGGTTCCCGGGTGGCGTCACAGGGTGATGTCGGGACCCCAGGACCCGAGGTCTCAGGTTCGATTCCCCATACCGGCCAAAAAACCCCGGGTCGGCTCGGGTCCCTGAGTGGCGTCACAGGGTGATGTCGGGATGTCGGTACGCGAGGTCCAAGGTTCAATTCCCCATACCGGTCAAAAAACCTCAGGTAGGATCTGGTCCCCATGTGGCGTCACAGGGTGATGTCGGGACCCCGGCACGCGAGGTCCCACATTCGATACCCCATACCGTCCAAAAAATTTCCCGGTCGGCTCGGGTCCCTGAGTGGCGTCACAGGGTGATGTCGGGATCTCGGTACGCGAGGTCCAAGGTTCGATTCCCCATACCGGTCAAAAAACCTCGGGTAGGATCGGGTCCCCGGGTGGCGTCACAGGGTGCTGTCGGGACCCCGGCACGCGAGGTCCCAGGTTGGATTCCCCAAACCAGCCCCTGGACCCCGGGTCGGGTCGTGTCCCCGGGTGGCGTCACAGGGTGATGTCGGGACCACGGCACCAGAGTTCCCAGGTTCGATTCCCCATACCGGCCAAAAAACCCCGGGTCGGTTCGGGTCCCCGGGTGGCGTCACAGGGTGATGTCGGGATGCCGGCACCCGAGGTCCCAGGTTCGATTCACAATACCGGCTAAAAAACCCCGGGTCGGTTCGGGTCCCCGGGTGGCGTCACAGGGTGATGTCGGGACCCCGTCACCCGAGGTCCCGGGTTCGATTCCCCATATCGGCCCCTGGATCCCGGGTTTGGTCGGGTCCCCGGGTGGCGTCACAGGGTGATGTCGGGATCCCGGCACCTGAGGTCCCAGGTTCGATTCCCCATACCGGCCAAAAAAACCCTGGGTCGGGTCGGGTCCCCGGGTGGCGTCACAGGGTGATGTCGGGATCCCGGCACCCGAGTTTCCACGTTCGATTCCCCATACCGGCCAAAAAACACCGGGTCAGGTCGGGTCCCCAGGTGGCGTCAAAGGGTGATGTCAGGACCCCGGCACGCAAGGTCCCAGGTTTGATTCCCCATACCGGCCAAAAAACACCGGGTCGGGTCGGGTCCCCAGGTGGCGTCACAGGGTGATGTTGGGACCCCGCCACCCGAGGTCCCAGGTTCGATTCCCCATATCGGTCCCAGAACCCCGGGTCAGGTCGGGTCCCTGGGTGTCGTCACAGGGTGATGTCGGGACCCTGGCACCCGAAGTCCCAGGTTTGATTCCCCATACCGGCTCCTGGACCCCGGGTCGGGTCGGGTCCCTGGGTGGCGTCACAGGGTGATGTTGTGACCCCGGCACGCGAGGTCCCAAGTTCGATTCCCCATACCGGCCCCTGGACCCCGGGTCAGGTCGGGTCCCCGTTTGGCGTCACAGGGTGATGTCACGTACCCGGCACCCGAGGTCCCTGGTTCGATTCCCCATACCACCCCCTGGACCCCGGGTCGGGTCGGGTCCCTGGGTGGCGTCACAGGGTGATGTCGGGACCCTGGCACCCGAGGTCCCAGGTTTGATTCCCCATACCGGCCCCTGGACCCCGGGTCGGGTCGGGTCCCTGGGTGGCGTCACAGGGTGATGTTGTGACCCCGTCACCCAAGGTCCCAGGTTCGATTCCCCATATCGGCCCCTGGACCCTGGGTCGGGTCGGGTCCCCGTTTGGCGTCACAGGGTGATGTGACGTACCCGGCACCCGAGGTCCCTGGTTCGATTCCCCATACCACCCCCTGGACCCCGGGTCGGGTCGGGTCCCCGGGTGGCGTCACAGGGTGATGTCGGGACCCAGGCACCTGAGGTCCCACGTTCGATTCCCCATACCGGCCAAAAAACCGCAGTTGTGGTCGGATCCCCAGGTGGCGTCACAGGGTGATGTCGGGACCACGGCACGCGAGGTCCCAGGTTCGATTCCCCATATCGGCCAAAAAACCCCGGGTGTGGTCGGGTCCCCGGGTGGCATCACAGGGTGCTGTCGGGACCCCGGCACCCGAGGTCCCACGTTCGATTCCCCATACCGGCCCCTGAACCCCGGGTCGGGTCGGGTCCCCGGGTGGCGTCACAGGGTGATGTCGGGACCCTGGCACCCGAGGTCCCAAGTTCAATTCCCCATACCGGTCAAAAAACACCGGATCGGGTCGGGTCCCCAGGTGGCATCACAGGGTGCTGTCAGGACTCCGGCACGCGAGGTCCCAGATTGGATTCCCCATACCGGCCAAAAAACACCGGGTCGGGTCGGGTCCCCGGGTGGCGTCACAGGGTGATGTCGGGATCCCGGCACCCGAGGTCCCAGGTTCGATTCCCCATACCGGCCAAAAAACCCCGGGTCGGCTCGGGTCCCCGGGTGGCGTCACAGGGTGATGTCGGGATCCCGGCACCCGAGGTCCCAGGTTCGAAACCCCATACCGGCCAAAAAACACCGGGTGTGGTCGGGTCCCCGGGTGGCGTCACAGAGTGATGTCGGGACCCCGGCACGCAAGGTCCCACATTCGATACCCCATACCGTCCAAAAAATTTCCCGGTCGGCTCGGGTCCCCGGGTGGCGTCACAGGGTGATGTCGGGATCTCGGTACGCGAGGTCCAAGGTTCGATTCCCCATACCGGTCAAAAAACCTCGGGTAGGATCGGGTCCCCGGGTGGCGTCACAGGGTGCTGTCGGGACCCCGGCACGCGAGGTCCCAGGTTGGATTCCCCATACCAGCCCCTGGACCCCGGGTCGGGTCGTGTCCCCGGGTGGCGTCACAGGGTGATGTCGGGACCACGGCACCAGAGTTCCCAGGTTCGATTCCCTACACCGGCCAAAAAACCCCGGGTCGGGTCGGGTCCCCGGGTGGCGTCACAGGGTGATGTCGGGATGCCGGCACCCGAGGTCCCAGGTTCGATTCACAGTACTGGCTAAAAAACCCCGGGTCGGGTCGGGTCCCCGGGTGGCGTCACAAGGTTCTGTCGGGACCCCGTCACCCAAGGTCCCAGGTTCGATTCCCCATATCGGCCCCTGGACCCCGGGTTGGGTCTGGTCCCCGGGTGGCATCACAGGGTGATGTCACGTACCCGGCACCCGAGGTCCCTGGTTCGATTCCCCATACCACCCCCTGGACCCCGGGTCGGGTCGGGTCCCCGGGTGGCGTCACAGGCTGATGTCGGGACCCAGGCACCTGAGGTCCCACGTTCGATTCCCCATACCGGCCAAAAAACCGCAGTTGTGGTCGGGTCCCCAGGTGGCGTCACAGGGTGATGTCGGGATCCCGGCACGCGAGGTCCCAGGTTCGATTCCCCATACCGGCCAAAAAACCCCTGGTCGGGTCGGGTCCCCGGGTGGCGTCACAGGGTGATGTCGGGATCCCGGCACCCGAGTTTTAACGTTCGATTCCCCATACCGGCCAAAAAACCCCGGGTCGGGTCGGGTCCCCGGGTGGCGTCACAGGGTGATGTCGGGACCCCGGCACGCAAGGTCCCATGTTTGATTCCCCATACCGGACCCTGGACCCCGTATCGGGTCGGGTCCCCAGGTGGCGTCACAGGGTAATGTCTAGACCCCAGCACCGGAGGTCCCAGGTTCAATTCCCCATACCGGCCCCTGGACACCAGGTTGGGTCGGGTCCCCGGGTGGCGTCACAGGGTGATGTCAGGACCCCGGCACGCGAGGTCCCAAGTTCGATTCCCCAAATCGGCCAAAAAAATCCGGTTCGAGTCGGGTCCCCGAGTAGCGTGACAGGGTGATTTCGGGACCCTGGCATGTGAAGTCCCAGGTTCGATTCCCCATACCGGCCAAAAAACCCCGGGTCGGCTCGGGTCCCCGGGTGGCGTCACAGGGTGATGTCGGGACCCAGGCAACCGAGGTCCCACGTTCGATACTCCATACAGGCCAAAAAAATTCCGGGTCGGGTCGGGTCCCCGGGTGGCGTCACAGGGTGATGTCGGGACCCCGGCACGCGAGGTCCCAGGTTCGATTCCCCATACCGGCCAAAAAACCCTGGGTCGGGTCGGGTCCCCAAGTGGCGTCACAGGGTGCTGTCGGGACCCCGGCACAAGAGGTCCCAGGTTCGATTCCCCATACCGGCCCCTGGACCCCGGTTCGGCTCGGGTCCCCGTGTGGCGTCACAGGGTTCTGTCGGGACACAGGCACCTGAGGTCCCAGGTTCGATTCCCCATACCGGTCAAAAAACCCCGCATCGGGTCAGGTCCCCAGGTGGCGTCACAGGGTGCTGTCGGGACTCCGGCACACGAGGTCCCAGGTTGGATTCCCCATACCGGCCCCTGGACCCCGGGTCAGGTCGGGTCCCTGGGTGGCGTCACAGGGTGATGTCGGGACCCCGGCACCCGAGGTCCCAGGTTCGATTCCCCATACCGGCCAAAAAACCCCGGGTCGGGTCGGGTCCCCGGGTGGCCTCACAGGGTGATGTCGGGATCCCGGCACCCGAGGTCCCAGGTTCGATTCCCCATACCGGCCAAAAAACCCCGGGTTGGGTCGGGTCCCCGGGTGGTGTCACAGGGTGATGTCGGGACCCCGGCACGCGATGTCCCAAGTTTGATTCTCCATACCGGCCAAAAAACCAAGGATCGGGTCGGGTCCCCGGGTGGCGTCACAGGGTGATGTCGGGACCCCGGCACGCGAGGTCCCACGTTCGATTCCCCATACCTGCCCCAGGAACCCGGTTCGGACCGTGTCCCCGGGTGGCGTCACAGGGTGATGTCGGGACCCCGGCACGCGAGGTCCCAAGTTCGATTCCCTATACCGGCCAAAAAACACCGGGTCGGATCGGGTCCCCGGGTGGCGTCACAGGGTGATGTCTGGACGCCGGCACGCGAGGTCCCACGTTCGATAACCCATACCGGCCAAAAATATTCCGGGTCGGCTCGGGACGCCGGGTGGCGTCACAGGGTGATGTCGGGACCATGGCACGCGAGGTCCCAGGTTCAATTCTCCATACCGGCCAAAAAAACCCGGGTGTGGTCGGGTCCCCGTGTAGCGTCACAGGGTGATGTCAGGACCCCGGCACCCCAGGTCCCACGTTCGATTCCCCATAGCGGCCAAAAAACCCCGGGTCGGCTCGGTACCCCAGGTGGCGTCACAGGGTGCTGTCAGGACCCCGGCACGCGAGGTCCCAGGTTCGATTCCCCATACCGGATAAAAAACCCCGGGTCGGGTCGGGACCCCGGGTGGCGTCACAGGGTGCTGTCGGGAACCCGGCACCCGAGGTCCCAGGTTCGATTCCCCATACTGGTCAAAAAACCCCGGATTGGTTCGGGTCCGCAGATGGCATCACAAGGTGATGTCGGGACCCCGGCACGCGAGGTCCCAGGTTCGATTCCCCATACCGGTCAAAAAACCCCGGATTGGTTCGGGTCCGCAGATGGCGTCACAAGTTGATGTCGGGACCCCGGCACCCGAGGTCCCACGTTCGATTCCCCATATCGGCCAAAAAACCCCTGGTCGGGTCGGGTCCCCAGGTGGCGTCAGAGGGTGATGTCGAGACCCACGCACCTGAGGTCCCAAGTTCGATTCCCCATACTGGTCAAAAAACCCCGGGTTGGGTCGGGTCCCCGGGTGGCGTCACACGGTGATGTCGGGACCCCGGCAGGTGAGGTCTCAAGTTCGATTTCCTATACGGGCCAAAAAAATTCCAGGTCGGGTCGGGTCCCAGGGGTGGCGTCACAGATTGATGTCGGGACCCCGGCACCCGAGGTCCCAGGTTCGATTCCCCATACCGGCCAAAAAAACCCGGGTCAGGTCGGGTCCCCGGGTGGCGTCATAGGGTGCTGTCGGGACCCCGGCACCCGAGGTCCCAGGTTCGATTCCCCATACCGGCCAAAAAACCCCGGGTCGGGTCGGGTCCCCGGGTGGCGTCACAGGGTTCTGTCGGGACCCCGTCACCCTAGGTCCCGGGTTCTTTTCCCCATATCGGCCCCTGGACCTCGGGTCGGGTCGGGTCCCCGGGTGGCGTCACAGGGTGATGTCGGGACCCCAGCTCGCGAGGTCCCAGGTTCGATTCCCCATAACAGCCAAAAAACGCCGGGTTGGGTCGGGTCCCCGGGTGGCGTCACAGGGTGATGTCGGGACCCCGGCACCCGAGCTCCCAGGTTCGATTCCCCACATCGGCCAAAAAACCCCGGGTCGGATCGGGTCCCCGGGTGGCGTCACAGGGTAATGTCGGGACCCCGGCACGCGAGGTCCCAGGTTCGATTCCCCATATCGGCCCCTGGACCCCGGGTCGGGTCGAGTCCCTGGGTGGCGTCACAGGGTGCTGTCGGGACCCAGGCACCCGAGGTCCCAGGTTCGATTCCCCATTCCGGCCAAAAATCACCTGGTCGTGTCGGGTCCCCGGGTGGCGTCACAGGCTGATGTCGTGACCTTGTCACCCAAGGTCCCAGGTTCGATTCCGCGTATCGGCCCCAGGACCCCGGGTCGGGTCGGGTCCCCGGGTGGCGTCACAGGGTGATGTCGGGACCCAGGCACCTGAGGTCCCACGTTCGATTCCCCATACCGGTCAAGAAACCGCAGTTGTGGTCGGGTCCCCAGGTGGCGTCACAGGGTGATGTCGGGACCACGGCACGCGAGGTCCCAGGTTCGATTCCCCATACCGGCCAAAAAACCCCTGGTCGGGTCGGGTCCCCGGGTGGCGTCACAGGGTGCTGTCGGGACCCCGGCAGCCGAGGTCCCAGGTTCGATTCCCTATATTGGCCCCTGAACCACGGGTCGGATCGGGTTCCCGGGTGGCGTCACAGGGTGATGTCGGGACCCCAGGACCCGAGGTCTCAGGTTCGATTCCCCATACCGGCCAAAAAACCCCGGGTCGGCTCGGGTCCCAGGGTGGCGTCACAGGGTGATGTCGGGACCCCGGCACGCGAGGTCCCACATTCGATACCCCATACCGTCCAAAAAATTTCCCGGTCGGCTCTGGTCCCTGAGTGGCGTCACAGGGTAATGTCGGGACCCCGGCACGCGAGGTCCCAGGTTCGATTCCCTTAATCGGCCCCTGGACCCCGGGTCGGGTCGACTCCCTGGGTGGCGTCACAGGGTGCTGTCGGGACCCAGGCACCCGAGGTCCCAGGTTCGATTCCCCATTCCAGCCAAAAATCACCTGGTCGTGTCGGGTCCCCGGGTGGCGTCACAGGCTGATGTCGTGACCTTGTCACCCAAGGTCCCAGGTTCAATTCCGCGTATCGGCCCCAGGACCCCGGGTCGGGTCGGGTCCCCGGGTGGCGTCACAGGGTGATGTCGGGACCCCGGCAGCCGAGGTCCCAGGTTCGATTCCCTATATTGGCCCCTGAACCACGGGTCGGATCGGGTTCCCGGGTGGCGTCACAGGGTGATGTCGGGACCCCAGGACCCGAGGTCTCAGGTTCGATTCCCCATACCGGCCAAAAAACCCCGGGTCGGCTCGGGTCCCAGGGTGGCGTCACAGGGTGATGTCGGGACCCCGGCACGCGAGGTCCCACATTCGATACCCCATACCGTCCAAAAAATTTCCCGGTCAGCTCTGGTCCCTGAGTGGCGTCACAGGGTGATGTCGGGATGTCGGTACGCGAGGTCCAAGGTTCAATTCCCCATACCGGTCAAAAAACCTCAGGTAGGATCTGGTCCCCATGTGGCGTCACAGGGTGCTGTCGGGACCCCGGCACGCGAAGTCCCAGGTTGGATTCCCCATATCGGCCAAAAAACTCCGGGTCGGGTCGTGTCCCCGGGTGGCGTCACAGGGTGATGTCGGGACCACGGCACCAGAGTTCCCAGGTTCGATTCCCCATACCGGCCAAAAAACCCCGGGTCGGGTCGGGTCCCCGGGTGGCGTCACAGGGTGATGTCGGGATGCCGGCACCCGAGGTCCCAGGTTCGATTCACAATACCGGCTAAAAAACCCCGGGTCGGTTCGGGTCCCCGGGTGGCGTCACAGGGTGCTGTCGGGACCCCGGCACCCGAGGTCCCGGGTTCGATTCCGCGTATCGGCCCCAGGACCCCGGGTCGGGTCGGGTCCCCGGGTGGCGTCACAGGGTGATGTCGGGACCCAGGCACCTGAGGTCCCACGTTCGATTCCCCATACCGGTCAAGAAACCGCAGTTGTGGTCGGGTCCCCAGGTGGCGTCACAGGGTGATGTCGGGACCACGGCACGCGAGGTCCCAGGTTCGATTCCCCATACCGGCCAAAAATTTCCGGGTCGGCTCAGGTCCCCGGGTGGCGTCACAGGGTGCTGTCGGGACCCCGGCAGCCGAGGTTCCAGGTTCGATTCCCTATACCGGCCCCTGAACCACGGGTCGGATCGGGTTCCCAGGTGGCGTCACAGGGTGATGTCGGGACCCCGGCACCCGAGGTCTCAGGTTCGATTCCCCATACCGGCCAAAAAAATTCCGGGTCGGTTCGGTTCCTCGGGTGGCGTCACAAGGTGATGTCGGGAACCCGGCACGCGAGGTCCCAGGTTCGATTCCCCATACCGTCCAAAAAACGCCGGGTTGGGTCGGGTCCCCGGGTGGCGTCACAGGGTGATGTCGGGACCCAGGCACCTGAGGTCCCAGGTTCGATTCACAATACCGGTCAAAAAACACCGGATCGGGTCGGGTCCCCAGGTGGCGTCACAGGGTGCTGTCGGGACTCCGGCACCCGAGGTCCCAGGTTCGATTCCCCATACCGGCCAAAAAAACCCTGGTCGGGTCGGGTCCCCGGGTGGCGTCACAGGGTGATGTCGGGATCCCGGCACCCGAGTTTCCACGTTCGATTCCCCATACCGGCTAAAAAACACCGGGTCAGGTTGGGTCCCCGGGTGGCGTCACAGGGTGATGTCGGGACCCCGTCAACCAAGGTCCCAGGTTTGATTCCCCATACCGGCCAAAAAACCCCGGGTCGGGTCGGGTCCCTGGGTGGCGTCACAGGGTGATGTCGGGATCCCGGCACGCGAGGTCCCAGGTTCGATTCCCCATACCGGCCAAAAAACCCCGGGTCGGCTCGGGTCCCAGGGTGGCGTCACAGGGTGATGTCGGGACCCCGGCACGCGAGGTCCCACATTCGATACCCCATACCGTCCAAAAAATTTCCTGGTCGGCTCTGGTCCCTGAGTGGCGTCACAGGGTGATGTCGGGATCTCGGCACGCGAGGTCCAAGGTTCAATTCCCCATACCGGTCAAAAAACCTCAGGTAGGATCTGGTCCACGTGTGGCGTCACAGGGTGCTGTCGGGACCCCGGCACGCGAGGTCCCAGGTTGGATTCCCCATACCGGCCAAAAAACACCGGGTCGGGTCGGGTCCCCGGGTGGCGTCACAGGGTGATGTCGGGATCCCGGCACCCGAGGTCCCAGGTTCGATTCCCCATACCGGCCAAAAAACCCCGGGTCGGCTCGGGTCCCCGGGTGGCGTCACAGGGTGATGTCGGGATCCCGGCACCCGAGGTCCCAGGTTCGAAACCCCATACTGGCCAAAAAACACCGGGTGTGGTCGGGTCCCCGGGTGGCGTCACAGGGTGATGTCGGGACCCCGGCACGCAAGGTCCCACATTCGATACCCCATACCGTCCAAAAAATTTCCCGGTCGGCTCGGGTCCCTGAGTGGCGTCACAGGGTGATGTCGGGATCTCGGTACGCGAGGTCCAAGGTTCGATTCCCCATACCGGTCAAAAAACCTCGGGTAGGATCGGGTCCCCGGGTGGCGTCACAGGGTGCTGTCGGGACCCCGGCACGCGAGGTCCCAGGTTGGATTCCCCAAACCAGCCCCTGGACCCCGGGTCGGGTCGTGTCCCCGGGTGGCGTCACAGGGTGATGTCGGGACCACGGCACCAGAGTTCCCAGGTTCGATTCCCCATACCGGCCAAAAAACCCCGGGTCGGTTCGGGTCCCCGGGTGGCGTCACAGGGTGATATCGGGATGCCGGCACCCGAGGTCCCAGGTTCGATTCACAATACCGGCTAAAAAACCCCGGGTCGGTTCGGGTCCCCGGGTGGCGTCACAGGGTGCTGTCGGGACCCCGTCACCCGAGGTCCCGGGTTCGATTCCCCATATCGGCCCCTGGATCCCGGGTTTGGTCGGGTCCCCGGGTGGCGTCACAGGGTGATGTCGGGATCCCGGCACCTGAGGTCCCAGGTTCGATTCCCCATACCGGCCAAAAAAACCCTGGTCGGGTCGGGTCCCCGGGTGGCGTCACAGGGTGATGTCGGGATCCCGGCACCCGAGTTTCCACGTTCGATTCCCCATACCGGCCAAAAAACCCCGGGTCAGGTCGGGTCCCCAGGTGGCGTCAAAGGGTGATGTCAGGACCCCGGCACGCAAGGTCCCAGGTTTGATTCCCCATACCGGCCAAAAAACCCCGGGTCGGGTCGGGTCCCCAGGTGGCGTCACAGGGTGATGTTGGGACCCCGCCACCCGAGGTCCCAGGTTCGATTCCCCATATCGGTCCCAGAACCCCGGGTCAGGTCGGGTCCCTGGGTGTCGTCACAGGGTGATGTCGGGACCCTGGCACCCGAAGTCCCAGGTTTGATTCCCCATACCGGCTCCTGGACCCCGGGTCGGGTCGGGTCCCTGGGTGGCGTCACAGGGTGATGTTGTGACCCCGGCACGCGAGGTCCCAAGTTCGATTCCCCATATCGGCCCCTGGACCCCGGGTCAGGTCGGGTCCCCGTTTGGCGTCACAGGGTGATGTCACGTACCCGGCACCCGAGGTCCCTGGTTCGATTCCCCATACCACCCCCTGGACCCCGGGTCGGGTCGGGTCCCTGGGTGGCGTCACAGGGTGATGTCGGGACCCTGGCACCCGAGGTCCCAGGTTTGATTCCCCATACCGGCCCCTGGACCCCGGGTCGGGTCGGGTCCCTGGGTGGCGTCACAGGGTGATGTTGTGACCCCGTCACCCAAGGTCCCAGGTTCGATTCCCCATATCGGCCCCTGGACCCTGGGTCGGGTCGGGTCCCCGTTTGGCGTCACAGGGTGATGTGACGTACCCGGCACCCGAGGTCCCTGGTTCGATTCCCCATACCACCCCCTGGACCCCGGGTCGGGTCGGGTCCCCGGGTGGCGTCACAGGGTGATGTCGGGACCCAGGCACCTGAGGTCCCACGTTCGATTCCCCATACCGGCCAAAAAACCGCAGTTGTGGTCGGATCCCCAGGTGGCGTCACAGGGTGATGTCGGGACCACGGCACGCGAGGTCCCAGGTTCGATTCCCCATATCGGCCAAAAAAACCCCGGGTGTGGTCGGGTCCCCGGGTGGCATCACAGGGTGCTGTCGGGACCCCGGCACCCGAGGTCCCACGTTCGATTCCCCATACCGGCCCCTGAACCCCGGGTCGGGTCGGGTCCCCGGGTGGCGTCACAGGGTGATGTCGGGACCCTGGCACCCGAGGTCCCAGATTGGATTCCCCATACCGGCCAAAAAACACCGGGTCGGGTCGGGTCCCCGGGTGGCGTCACAGGGTGATGTCGGGATCCCGGCACCCGAGGTCCCAGGTTCGATTCCCCATACCGGCCAAAAAACCCCAGGTCGGCTCGGGTCCCCGGTTGGCGTCACAGGGTGATGTCGGGATCCCGGCACCCGAGGTCCCAGGTTCGAAACCCCATACCGGCCAAAAAACACCGGGTGTGGTCGGGTCCCCGGGTGGCGTCACAGGGTGATGTCGGGACCCCGGCACGCAAGGTCCCACATTCGATACCCCATACCGTCCAAAAAATTTCCCGGTCGGCTCGGGTCCCCGGGTGGCGTCACAGGGTGATGTCGGGATCTCGGTACACGAGGTCCAAGGTTCGATTCCCCATACCGGTCAAAAAACCTCGGGTAGGATCGGGTCCCCGGGTGGCGTCACAGGGTGATGTCGGGACCCCGGCACGCAAGGTCCCAGGTTGGATTCCCCATACCAGCCCCTGGACCCCGGGTCGGGTCGTGTCCCCGGGTGGCGTCACAGGGTGATGTCGGGACCACGGCACCAGAGTTCCCAGGTTCGATTCCCCACACCGGCCAAAAAACCCCGGGTCGGGTCGGGTCCCCGGGTGGCGTCACAGGGTGATGTCGGGATGTCGGCACCCGAGGTCCCAGGTTCGATTCCCCATATCGGCCAAAAAACCCCGGGTGTGGTCGGGTCCCCGGGTGGCATCACAGGGTGCTGTCGGGACCCCGGCACCCGAGGTCGCAGGTTCGATTCCCCGTACCGGCCCCTGAACCCCGGGTCGGGTCGGGTCCCCGGGTGGCGTCACAGGGTGATGTCGGGACCCAGGCACCCGAGGTCCCAGGTTCAATTCCCCATACCTGTCAAAAAACACCGGATCGGGTCGGGTCCCCAGGTGGCGTCACAGGGTGCTGTCGGGACCCCGGCACGCAAGGTCCCATGTTTGATTCCCCATACCGGACCCTGGACCCCGTATCGGGTCGGGTCCCCAGGTGGCGTCACAGGGTAATGTCTAGACCCCAGCACCGGAGGTCCCAGGTTCAATTCCCCATACCGGCCCCTGGACACCAGGTTGGGTCGGGTCCCCGGGTGGCGTCACAGGGTGATGTCAGGACCCCGGCACGCGAGGTCCCAAGTTCGATTCCCCAAATCGGCCAAAAAAATCCGGTTCGAGTCGGGTCCCCGAGTAGCGTGACAGGGTGATTTCGGGACCCTGGCATGTGAGGTCCCAGGTTCGATTCCCCATACCGGCCAAAAAACCCCGGGTCGGCTCGGGTCCCCGGGTGGCGTCACAGGGTGATGTCGGGACCCAGGCAACCGAGGTCCCACGTTCGATACTCCATACAGGCCAAAAAAATTCCGGGTCGGGTCGGGTCCCCGGGTGGCGTCACAGGGTGATGTCGGGACCCCGGCACGCGAGGTCCCAGGTTCGATTCCCCATACCGGTCAAAAAACCCCGGGTCGGGTCGGGTCCCCAGGTGGCGTCACAGGGTTCTGTCGGGACTCTGGCACCCGAGGTACCAGGTTCGATTCACAATACCGGCCAAAAAACCCTGGGTCGGGTCGGGTCCCCAAGTGGCGTCACAGGGTGCTGTCGGGACCCCGGCACAAGAGGTCCCAGGTTCGATTCCCCATACCGGCCCCTGGACCCCGGTTCGGCTCGGGTCCCCGGGTGGCGTCACAGGGTTCTGTCGGGACACAGGCACCTGAGGTCCCAGGTTCGATTCCCCATACCGGTCAAAAAACCCCGCATCGGGTCAGGTCCCCAGGTGGCGTCACAGGGTGCTGTCGGGACTCCGGCACACGAGGTCCCAGGTTGGATTCCCCATACCGGCCCCTGGACCCCGGGTCAGGTCGGGTCCCTGGGTGGCGTCACAGGGTGATGTCGGGACCCCGGCACCCGAGGTCCCAGGTTCGATTCCCCATACCGGCCAAAAAACCCCGGGTCGGGTCGGGTTCCCGGGTTGCCTCACAGGGTGATGTCGGGATCCCGGCACCCGAGGTCCCAGGTTCGATTCCCCATACCGGCCAAAAAACCCCGGGTTGGGTCGGGTCCCCGGGTGGTGTCAGAGGGTGATGTCGGGACCCCGGCACGCGATGTCCCAAGTTTGATTCTCCATACCGGCCAAAAAACCAAGGATCGGGTCGGGTCCCCGGGTGGCATCACAGGGTGATGTCGGGACCCCGGCACCCGAGGTCCAACGTTCGATTCCCCATACCGGACAAAATAATTCCGGGTCGGCTCGGGTCCCCGGGTGGCATCACAGGGTGATGTCGGGACCCCGGCACCCGAGGTCCCACGTTCGATTCCCCATACCTGCCCCAGGAACCCGGTTCGGACCGTGTCCCCGGGTGGCGTCACAGGGTGATGTCGGGACCCCGGCACGCGAGGTCCCAAGTTCGATTCCTCATACCGGCCAAAAAACACCGGGTCGGATAGGGTCCCCGGGTGGCGTCACAGGGTGATGTCTGGACGCCGGCACGCGAGGTCCCACGTTCGATAACCCATACCGGCCAAAAATATTCCGGGTCGGCTCGGGACGCCGGGTGGCGTCACAGGGTGATGTCGGGACCATGGCACGCGAGGTCCCAGGTTCAATTCTCCATACCGGCCAAAAAAACCCGGGTGTGGTCGGGTCCCCGTGTAGCGTCACAGGGTGATGTCGGGACCCCGGCACCCCAGGTCCCACGTTCGATTCCCCATAGCGGCCAAAAAACCCCGGGTCGGCTCGGGTCCCCAGGTGGCGTCACAGGGTGCTGTCAGGACCCCGGCACGCGAGGTCCCAGGTTCGATTCCCCATACCGGATAAAAAACCCCGGGTCGGGTCGGGACCCCGTGTGGCGTCACAGGGTGCTGTCGGGAACCCGGCACCCGAGGTCCCAGGTTCGATTCCCCATACTGGTCAAAAAACCCCGGATTGGTTCGGGTCCGCAGATGGCATCACAAGGTGATGTCGGGACCCCTGCACGCGAGGTCCCAGGTTCGATTCCCCATACCGGTCAAAAAACCCCGGATTGGTTCGGGTCCGCAGATGGCGTCACAAGTTGATGTCGGGACCCCTGCACGCGAGGTCCCACGTTCGATTCCCCATATCGGCCAAAAAACCCCTGGTCGGGTCGGGTCCCCGGGTGGCGTCACAGGGTGATGTCGGGACCCCGGCAGGTGAGGTCTCAAGTTCGATTTCCTATACGGGCCAAAAAAATTCCGGGTCGGGTCGGGTCCCAGGGGTGGCGTCACAGATTGATGTCGGGACCCCGGCACCCGAGGTCCCAGGTTCGATTCCCCATACCGGCCAAAAAAACCCGGGTCAGGTCGGGTCCCCGGGTGGCGTCATAGGGTGCTGTCGGGACCCCGGCACGCGAGGTCCCACGTTCGATTCCCCATACCGGCAAAAAAACCCCGGGTCGGCTCGGGTCCCTGGGTGGCATCAGAGGGTGATGTCAAGACCCCGGCACCCGAGGTCCCAGGTTCGATTCCCCATACCGGCAAAAAAATTCCGGGTCGGGTCGGGTCCCTGGGTGGCATCACAGGGTGATGTCAGGACCCAGGCACCCGAGGTCCCAGGTTCGATTCCCCATACCGGCCAAAAAAACCCGGGTCAGGTCGGGTCCCCGGGTGGCGTCACAGGGTGATGTCGGGACCACGGCACGCGAGGTCCCACGTTCGATTCCCCATACCGGCAAAAAAACCCCGGGTCGGGTCGGGTCCCTGGGTGGCATCAGATGGTGATGTCAAGACCCCGGCACCCGAGGTCCCAGGTTCGATTCCCCATACCGGCCAAAAAACCCCGGGTCGGGTCGGGTCCCTGGGTGGCATCACAGGGTGATGTCAGGACCCAGGCACCCGAGGTTCCACGTTCGATACCCCATACCGGCCAAAAAAATTCCGGGTCGGGTCGGGTCCCCGGGTGGCGTCACAGGGTGATGTCAGGACCCCGGCACCCGACGTCCCACGTTAGATTCCCCATACTTGCCAAAAAACTCCAGGTCGGGTCGGGTCCCCGGGTGGCATCACAGGGTGATGTCGGGATCCGGCACCCGAGGTCCCAGGTTCGATTCCCCATACCGGCCAAAAAACCCCAGGTCGGGTCGGGGCCCCGGGTGGAGTCACAGGGTGATGTCAGGACCACGGCACCCGAGGTCCCACGTTCGATTCCCCATACCGGCCAAAAAACACCGGGTGTGGTCGGGTCCCCGGGTGGCGTCACAAGGTGATGTCGGGACCCTGGCACGCGAGGTCCCAGGTTCAATTCCCCATACCGGCCCCTGGACCCCGGGTCGGATCGGGTCCCCGGGTGGCGTCACAGGGTGCTGTCGGGACGCCGGCACGCGAGGTCCCAGGTTCGATTCCCCATACCGGCCAAAAAACCCCGGGTCGGGTCAGGTCCCCGGGTGGCGTCACAGGGTGCTGTCGGGATCCCGGCACCCGAGGTCCCACGTTCGATTCCCCATACCGGCCAAAAAACACCGGGTGCGGTCGGGTCCCCGGGTGGCGTCACAGGGTGATGTCGGGACCCCGGCACGCGAGGTCCCACATTCGATACCCCATACCGTCCAAAAAATTTCCCGGTGGGATCGGGTCCCTGAGTGGCGTCAAAGGGTGATGTCGGGACCCCGGCACGCGAGGTCCCAGGTTCGATTCCCCATACCGGTCAAAAAACCTCGGGTAGGATCGGGTCCCCGGGTGGCGTCACAGGGTGATGTCGGGACCCCGGCACCCGAGGTCTAAGCTTCGATTCCCCATACCGGCCAAAAAACCCCGGGTCGCGTCGGGTCCCCGGGTGGCGTCACAGGGTGATGTCGGGACCCTGGCACCCGAGGTCCCAGGTTCGATTCCCCATACCGGCCAAAAAACCCCGGGTCGGGTCGGGTCCCCGAGTGGCGTCACAGGGTGATGTCGGGACCCTGGCACCCGAGGTCCAAGGTTCGATTCCCCATACCGGTCAAAAAACCTTGGGTAGGATCGGGTCCCCGGGTGGCGTCACAGGGTGCTGTCGGGACCCCGGCACGCGAGGTCCCAGGTTGGATTCCCCATACCAGCCCCTGGACCCCGGGTCGGGTCGTGTCCCCGGGTGGCGTCACAGGGTGATGTCGGGACCACGGCACCAGAGTTCCCAGGTTCGATTCCCCACACCGGCCAAAAAACCCCGGGTCGGCTCGGGTCCCCGGGTGGCGTCACAGGGTGATGTCGGGATGCCGGCACCCGAGGTCCCAGGTTCGATTCACAGTACCGGCTAAAAAACCCCGGGTCGGGTCGGGTCCCCGGGTGGCGTCACAGGGTTCTGTCGGGACCCCGTCACCCAAGGTCCCAGGTTCGATTCCCCATATCGGCCCCTGGACCCCGGGTTGGGTCGGGTCCCCGGGTGGCGTCACAGGGTGATGTCACGTACCCGGCACCCGAGGTCCCTGGTTCGATTCCCCATACCACCCCCTGGACCCCGGGTCGGGTCGGGTCCCCGGGTGGCGTCACAGGCTGATGTCGGGACCCAGGCACCTGAGGTCCCACGTTCGATTCCCCATACCGGCCAAAAAACCGCAGTTGTGGTCGGGTCCCCAGGTGGCGTCACAGGGTGATGTCGGGACCACGGCACGCGAGGTCCCAGGTTCGATTCCCCATATCGGCCAAAAAACCCCGGGTGTGGTCGGGTCCCCGGGTGGCATCACAGGGTGCTGTCGGGACCCCGGCACCCGAGGTCCCAGGTTCGATTCCCCATATCGGCCCCTGAACCCCGGGTCGGGTCGGGTCCCCGGGTGGCGTCACAGGGTGATGTCGGGACCCAGGCACCCGAGGTCCCAGGTTCAATTCCCCATACCTGTCAAAAAACACCAGATCGCGTCGGGTCCCCAGGTGGCGTCACAGGGTGCTGTCGGGACTCCGGCACGCGAGGTCCCAGATTGGATTCCCCATACCGGCCAAAAAACCCCGGGTCGGGTCGGGTCCCCGGGTGGCGTCACAGGGTGATGTCGGGATCCCGGCACCCGAGGTCCCAGGTTCGATTCCCCATACCGGCCAAAAAACCCCGGGTCGGGTCGGGTACCCGGGTGGCGTCACAGGGTGATGTCGGGATCCCGGCACCCGAGGTCCCACGTTCGATTCCCCATACCGGCCAAAAAACACCGGGTGTGGTCGGGTCCCCGGGTGGCGTCACAGGGTGATATCGGGACCCCGGCACGCAAGGTCCCACATTCGATACCCCATACCGTCCAAAAAATTTCCCGGTCGGCTCGGGTCCCTGAGTGGCGTCACAGGGTGATGTCGGGATCTCGGTACGCGAGGTCCAAGGTTCGATTCCCCATACCGGTCAAAAAACCTCGGGTAGGATCGGGTCCCCGGGTGGCGTCACAGGGTGCTGTCGGGACCCCGTCACCCGAGGTCCCGTGTTCGATTCCCCATACCGGCCCCTGGACCTCGGGTTGGGTCGGGTCCCCGGGTGGCATCACAGGGTGATGTAGGGATCCCGGCACGCGAGGTCCCAGGTTCGATTCCCCATACCGGCCAAAAAACCCCGGGTCGGGTCGGGTCCCCGGGTGGCGTCACAGGGTGATGTCGGGACCCCGGCACGCGATGTCCCAAGTTTGATTCCCCATACCGGCCAAAAAACCAAGGATCGGGTCGGGTCCCCGGGTGGCGTCACAGGGTGATGTCGGGACCCCGGCACGCGAGGTCCCACGTTCGATTCCCCATACCTGCCCCAGGAACCCTGTTCGGATCGGGTCCCCGGGTGGCGTCACAGGGTGATGTCTGGACGCCGGCACGCGAGGTCCCACGTTCGATAACCCATACCGGCCAAAAATATTCCGGGTCGGCTCGGGACGCCGGGTGGCGTCACAGGGTGATGTCGGGACCATGGCACGCGAGGTCCCAGGTTCAATTCTCCATACCGGCCAAAAAAACCCGGGTGTGGTCGGGTCCCCGTGTAGCGTCACAGGGTGATGTCGGGACCCCGGCACCCCAGGTCCCACGTTCGATTCCCCATAGCGGCCAAAAAACCCCGGGTCGGCTCGGGACCCCGTGTGGCGTCACAGGGTGCTGTCGGGAACCCGGCACCCGAGGTCCCAGGTTCGATTCCCCATACTGGTCAAAAAACCCCGGATTGGTTCGGGTCCGCAGATGGCATCACAAGGTGATGTCGGGACCCCGGCACGCGAGGTCCCAGGTTCGATTCCCCATACTGGTCAAAAAACCCCGGATTGGTTCGGGTCCGCAGATGGCGTCACAAGTTGATGTCGGGACCCCGGCACCCGAGGTCCCACGTTCGATTCCCCATACCGGCCAAAAAACCCCTGGTCGGGTCGGGTCCCCAGGTGGCGTCAGAGGGTGATGTCAGGACCCACGCACCTGAGGTCCCAAGTTCGATTCCCCATACTGGTCAAAAAACCCCGGGTTGGGTCGGGTCCCCGGGTGGCGTCACAGGGTGATGTCGGGACCCCGGCAGGTGAGGTCTCAAGTTCGATTTCCCATACGGGCCAAAAAAATTCCGGGTCGGGTCGGGTCCCAGGGGTGGCGTCACAGATTGATGTCGGGACCCCGGCACCCGAGGTCCCAGGTTCGATTCCCCATACCGGCCAAAAAAACCCAGGTCAGGTCGGGTCCCCGGGTGGCGTCATAGGGTGCTGTCGGGACCCCGGCACGCGAGGTCCCACGTTCGATTCCCCATACCGGCAAAAAAACCCCGGGTCGGGTCGGGTCCCTGGGTGGCATCAGAGGGTGATGTCAAGACCCCGGCACCCGAGGTCCCAGGTTCGATTCCCCATACCGGCAAAAAAATTCCGGGTCGGGTCGGGTCCCTGGGTGGCATCACAGGGTGATGTCAGGACCCAGGCACCCGAGGTCCCAGGTTCGATTCCCCATACCGGCCAAAAAAACCCGGGTCAGGTCAGGTCCCCGGGTGGCGTCACAGGGTGATGTCGGGACCCCGGCACGCGAGGTCCCACGTTCGATTCCCCATACCGGCAAAAAAACCCCGGGTCGGGTCGGGTCCCTGGGTGGCATCAGATGGTGATGTCAAGACCCCGGCACCCGAGGTCCCAGGTTCGATTCACAATACCGGCCAAAAAACCCCGGGTCGGGTCGGGTCCCTGGGTGGCATCACAGGGTGATGTCAGGACCCAGGCACCCGAGGTTCCACGTTCGATACCCCATACCGGCCAAAAAAATTCCGGGTCGGGTCGGGTCCCCGGGTGGCGTCACAGGGTGATGTCGGGACCCCGGCACCCGACGTCCCACGTTAGATTCCCCATACTTGCCAAAAAACTCCGGGTCGGGTCGGGTCCCCGGGTGGCATCACAGGGTGATGTCGGGATCCGGCACCCGAGGTCCCAGGTTCGATTCCCCATACCGGCCAAAAAACCCCAGGTCGGGTCGGGGCCCCGGGTGGAGTCACAGGGTGATGTCAGGACCACGGCACCCGAGGTCCCACGTTCGATTCCCCATACCGGCCAAAAAACACCGCGTCGGGTCGGGTCCCCGGGTGGCGTCACAAGGTGATGTCGGGACCCTGGCACGCGAGGTCCCAGGTTCGATTCCCCATACCGGCCAAAAAACCAAGGGTCGAGTCGGGTCCCTGGGTGGCGTCACAGGGTGCTGTCGGGACGCCGGCACGCGAGGTCCCAGGTTCGATTCCCCATACCGGCCAAAAAACCCCGGGTCGGGTCAGGTCCCCGGGTGGCGTCACAGGGTGCTGTCGGGATCCCGGCACCCGAGGTCCCACGTTCGATTCCCCATACCGGCCAAAAAACACCGGGTCGGGTCGGGTCCCCGGGTGGCGTCACAGGGTGATGTCGGGACCCCGGCACGCGAGGTCCCACGTTCGATTCCCCATACCGTCCAAAAACTTTCCCGGTGGGCTCGGGTCCCTGAGTGGCGTCAAAGGGTGATGTCGGGACCCCGGCACGCGAGGTCCCAGGTTCGATTCCCCATACCGGTCAAAAAACCTCGGGTAGGATCGGGTCCCCGGGTGGCGTCACAGGGTGATGTCAGGACCACGGCACCAGAGTTCCCAGGTTCGATTCCCCATACCGGCCAAAAAACCCCGGGTCGCGTCGGGTCCCCGGGTGGCGTCACAGGGTGATGTCGGGACCCTGGCACCCGAGGTCCCAGGTTCGATTCCCCATACCGGCCAAAAAACCCCAGGTCGGGTCGGGTCCCCGAGTGGCGTCACAGGGTTCTGTCGGGACCCCGTCACCCAAGGTCCCAGGTTCAATTCCCCATATCGGCTCCTGGACCCCGGGTCGGGTCGGGTCCCCGGGTGGCGTCACAGGGTGATGTCAGGACCCCGGCAACCGAGGTCGCAGGTTCGATTTCCCATACCAACCCCTGGACCTTGGGTCGGGTCGGGTCCCCGGGTGGCGTCACAGGGTGATGTCGGGACCCCGGCACCCGACGTCCCAGGTTCGATTCCCCATACCGGTCAAAAAACCGCAGTTGTGGTCGTGTCCCTGAGTGGCGTCACAGGGTGATGTCGGGACCCCGGCACATGAGGTCCCAGGTTCGATTCCCCATATCGGCCAAAAAACCCCGGGTCGGGTCGGGTCCCCGGGTGGCGTCACAGGGTGATGTCGGGACCCCGGCACGCGAGGTCCCAGGTTCGATTCCCCATACCGGTCAAAAAACCCCTGGTCGGGTCGGGTTCCTGGGTGGCGTCACAGGGTGTTGTCGGGACCCCGGCACGCTAGGTCCCAACTTCGATTTTCCATATCGGCCAAAAAACCCCGGGTCGGGTCGGGTCCCCGGGTGGTGTCACAGGGTGATGTCGGGATCCCGGCACCCGAGGTCCCAGGTTCGATTTCCCATACCGGCCAAAAATATTCCGGGTCGGTTCGGTTCCCCGGGTGGCGTCACAAGGTGATATCGGGACCCCGGCACGCGAGGTCCCAGGTTCGATTCCCCATACCGGCCAAAAATCCCCGGATCGGGTCGGGTCCCCGGGTGGCGTCACAGGGTAATGTCGGGACCCCGGCACGCGAGGTCCCAGGTTCGATTCCCCATATCGGCCAAAAAACCCCGGGTCGGCTTGGGTCCCCGTGTGGCGTCACAGGGTTCAGTCGGCACCCAGACACTCGAGGTCCCACGTTCGATTCCCCATACCGGCCAAAAAACCCCGGTTCGGGTCGGGTGCCCGGGTGGCATCACAGGGTGATGTCGGGACCCCGGCACCCGAGGTCCCAGGTTCGATTCCCCATATCTGCCAAAAATCCCCGGGTCGGGTCGTGTCCGCGGGTGGCGTCACAGTACTACTACTAATGATGTCTACAAAACAAGTGATGCACAATGCAATTGCTCACCACCTGCAGCCTGATGCCCAGCCTATCCCCGAGCAGCCAGTCCTTCCACCCCGGCCAGCCCCTCCCGTATTAATTGCTCAGCATAACATCAGATGGTATGGAATATCCCTTTGGCCAGTTTGGGTCAGCTGTCCTGGTTCTGTCCCCTCCCAGGACAAATCGAGAAACTGAAAAGTCCTTGGCTTATTGTAAGCAGTGTCCTGCAACAGTTAAAACATCAGTGTGTTATCAACATTGTTCTCATCCTAAATCCCAAACACAGCACCTTACCAGCTACTAGGAGAAAAATTAACTCTATCCTAGCCGAAATTAGGACACAGTGGAGATGGTGAATGGTTACCGCATAACATACCCAGCGTGCGCATACCCAGCAGGCCCCACAAAGTGACAGATCACACAAGGTGGGGTCCCCAAAGACAAAAACAATTAATCAATGCTTCCGTATGTTTAAACTGAGTTCTAAACTGAATTATTTATAGGTAAGGCCTATAATATAGGCAAGGACTGTGCAGCCCCAGAGGAGAGAGTGGAACCCCGCAGGCACAGGGAGGGGGAGCTGGCAATGACCAATGTCATCCTTAGTGAAGTACCACCATCTGGTCCAGAGATAAACCACAGCCCACTTGCTTTGCAGAGTAGCACCACTATTCAGCACTGCCCAGGAGGGAGCTGGTCTTGGAAATGTCTGGGTCCTTCCTCCTGCTGGGATCTGTGTCTGCACTGGGAAATGACCAGCCCTGTCACCCATGCCCTGGTTCAGGCCCCAGCCCCATATCACCCTACAATTACTGCCACTGTCCCTCTGCACTAGGTGTTGGGTTTTTCCCTGTGATCTCCCCTGATCTCAAGCAATGTGTCTTCTTTTGGAGCAGGCCGTCACAGCCTGCCTGCACAGTCCCAGAGAATCCTGGTGAGGCAGCGCTTCAAGAGCAGGCTGTGATTGCCCTTGGTCTCAGTACATACGGTGATCTGGCTGGGGCACAAGGAGGGGCAGAAAGGACAAAAGACAATGAGGAGGAAAGGTAGAAAAAGAAATTCCAAAAGAGGTTAAGGAAAAAAAAAATCACATCCGAACATGAGAGGTGAACCAAGAACTGACCAATGTGATCTAACTCTCAAGTTATCCCAGCTGAGGCCAGGCCAAGGTACAGACCTCCACACGTTCCTTCCAGCTCATAATCCTCAAGGAAGAAGGAGCTGTTCAGTGGAGTCAGGACCTGGGAACACTGCTGTGGGCTGAGACAGTGCCTGCTTTTGTAATCTCTGTTCATCGGGGTTACCTAGTGAGTTAAGTCATCCTAAAAGCAAGCTCTGTTCTATGGGCACCAGGGCTCAGACTGGTTCGAGGTAGCACAGAAAAGTTTTCAGAAACACTGCCAGCTATCACAGAACTACAGAATGTTTGAGGTTGGAAGGGAGCTCTGGAGACTGCCTAGGCCAACCCCATTGCTCAAGCAGGGCCAGCTTGAGCAGGTTGTCCATGCTCATGACCATGTCCAGACAGGTTCTGAATATCTCCAGGTATGTTGGCTCCACAACTTCTCTGAGCAACCTGTGCCACTCATCAACCCACTTCACAGTACAGAAGAGCTTTCCTGTTTCCAGGAGGTTTTACCAACGTTTCCTTTGGTGCCCATTGCCTCTTGTCCTGTCAATGGGCACTTCAGAAAAGAGTCAGGCTGCTTTGTCTTAATTCCTCCCATCATGTCTTCACCAAATGTGGCCACACCTGGAGTATTGTGTCCAATTCTGGGCTCCCCAGTGCAAGACGGACATGGAACTGCTAGAGCTAGTCCAGAGGAGGTCTACAAAGAGGATGAGGAGCACCTGTCATACAAAGACAGGCTGAGAGAGCGGGGCCTGTTTGGCCTGGAAAAGAGGAGACTGAAGGGAGACCTCATCAATGTGTATAAATATCTGAGGGGAGGGTGTCGAGAGGATGGAACCAGATTTTTTCAGTTGTGCCCAGCAACAGGACTTTAGGCAGTGGGGCACTAACTGGAGCACAGGAAGTTCTGTCTGAATATGAGAGAACACTTCTTTACTGAGAGGGTGACAAAGCACTGGAACAGGTTGCCCAGAGAGGTTGTGGAGTCTCCTTCGCTTGTGATGTTCAAAATCTGCCTGGATGCCATCCTGCACAATGTGCTCTAGGTGATCCTGCTTGCAGGGAGATTAGTCTAAACGATCTTCAGAGGTCCCTTCCAACCTCGGCTGTTCTGTGAGTCTTTGGTAAAAATCTCCCCCTTGCCTTCTCTTCTCCAGGCTGAACACTCCAGCTCTCTCAGCGTCTCCTCATCTGAAGACTCTCCAGTCCCTTAATGACCTTTGTGGCATTTCCTGGACTTACTGCACTACATCCAGGTCTTTCACGCACAAGGAAGCCCAGAACTGGACACTGCACACTGGGTTTGGTCTCAGCAGAGGTCAGTAGAGAGGAAGGACCAACTCCCTTGTGAGATATGTTCATCTGATTCGTGTCAGTATAGAACAATGCTAGGGCCGCATGGTATGATCAATGTGACCTTCTGTCTTACATACCCTTGTATAACCACAAGTCTAAGAAAAACAGAGTGGTTAATGTATATAATGCTTGTATCTTGCAAAGGAATGTTTCAGCAATTTGTGTCAATAGAGAGCTTGAAGGGAAATGTATTTGTAGACTTTTCCTTGAAGTCTCTGATATCTGGGAGGTTTCAGAATAACTGCTAACTATTATGACTATTGCATGGGACACTATGCAAGTCTCTGCTATCTGGCCAGGAGATTAAGGAGACGGGGAGAGCTGAAAAACAACTAAAAGACAAAGCTTGCAGGGGATGTTGCACAAGTCTCTGACATACAGCCAAGTTGGACCAAGGAGAAGGACAAGAGGGAGGAAGACTATGAGCCTTCAGCACGAGAGACCCCCAGAGGGACCACCGGAGACTGATACGCATGCTCCAGTAGGAGGGTTTGGATTCCGGAAACTAATTATAATAACCCTGTTTTTTTTAGAAGTAGTAATGAATATGTATCAGCCTAGGAGCATAAAAATCAGATGCTTGATGTAACTGGTGTGCATCTTGGTGGAGCAGAGACTCCCGGCGCACCCAGCGCTGTTGCTTACCTCTATTCCTTTAATGAATTGTAAACTTTGATTATAATCCTATTTTGAAGACTGAGCCATTTATTACATCCCTGAATGTACTGGCAAGGTTTGTAATAATGAAGCCCAAGGTGCTGGTGGCCTTCTTTGATGTAATTCCACGTGGCTGGCACCTGTTCATCTTGTTGACCACCAGAAAACCCAGGTCCTTCTCTACCAAGCTGATTTCTAGCTGGTTGGCCCCAAGCAATGTCTTTGTGCATAACGTTATTCCTGCAGGAGCATTTCACTTTGTTGAATTTCATGCAATTCATCTTTGCCTAGTTCTGTAGCCTGCGAGGTCCCTCAGAATGACGGCAAAACCATCTTGTGTGTTGGCCACTGCTCTCAGATTCATATCATCTGCCAACTTGCCCCATTGTACAAGTCATTAATAAACTTGTTAAATAATATTGGTCCAGTACTGACTCCCTGTTTGCACAGTACTGAACGAACTCCGGATGGAGCGTGTAAATCTGGCTACAACCCTCTGGACCCAGATGTTTATCAAAATTCCAGTCCATATCATCCACACAGGATCACAACATTAAAGAATGGCTGGAGTACGAATGGACAGGATAGGACCCAATATTGCCCTCACAGTGTCCTGCTTGTGACTGACTTCCAACTAGACTACATGCCACAGGACTTTGAGCCCATCCGTGTGGGAACTTTCCAGTCCACCTCACTGCCTCCTCATTCTGACCAGACTTGATCAGCTTCTCTATCAGGATATTATGGGAAACGTGAAAAGCCTTTCTGAAGACAAGGCAGACAGCATCCCCTCCTCTCCCCTCATTTACCAAGGCAGTCTTTTCATTGGAGAAGGTTATCCAGGAGTTAAGTCTCAACAAATGCTTGATGAATCCATGCCGACCACTCCTGATCACTTTGTTATCCCCCATGTGCTTGGAAATGTTTTTCAGGATTAGCTGATCCATCACTTTTCCAGGATCTGAGGAAAGGCTGTCTGGCCTCTAGTTCCCTGCCTCTGCCTTGCCTTTATGCAAGATAGGAGTCACATTTGCCTTCCTCAGTTGTGCTCTGGGCCTCTTTCTAAAGCTGTGCTCTCGGTTTCTGGGTATTGCATGGAGTCTGGCACATGGAGAGCCATGGTGCTATGCAACTGTACACCCCATACAGATTTGGCCAGCTCATAAAGAGGAAGGATGAAAGGGAAGTCCTAGCAGGTGTGGCCATGGGTCGACAGCAAAGAGCTAAAGGCAGGATCTATCCAGCCCCTCTAACCTTCATTGCTCTCTGCTCCATTTAGATCTGAGGTGGAGATGTGCAATGTGCCAATGCACGCATGTCCTGGGAACACAGTTGCACTATTCAAGGTTTTGGGAAGGAATGTGTGCAAATTTGGATGAGAATTCATAGACAAGCCTAAAAATTCTGAAAATTAGTGCATTTCATTTGAAGATGGTTTCCATATTTGAAGCAATGGTAGAAAAATTATTGATAAATTCCATTTAATTTTTTCCTTTTAATCAGGTCAGGTCCAGGCCCACAACCAGCTTGCTATGTGGGTGTATTATTTGGAGGCCTGTTTTGCCTCAGAAACTTCAAATCCATCGGAACCATCTGGTCACCTCTGACTCTGGAGCAGCAGTAACAGGGCTGGGGACAGGGCCTGTGAGGTGACCTCTTCCTGAAGCAGCTGATGTGTCAGCCCTTGCCTCCTGGCTAACATCTGTGCTTTTCAACTTACACCTGCCAGCATCCCTGATAAGGCAGCAGAAGGCACCTGCTTGGCACACTGATTGTGAGATGCCCTCTGTCTGAGCGCCTGACAGGCCCCATGCAGGAAGAGGCCTTGGCTGTGGGTTTTCACATCCCTTCTGCCTGAGCACATGGTGGGACAGCAAGAGGCACGCAACTTGGTCACATCTACCTGAGAAGCTGGAAGGCCAGCAGCAGGTATATGGTTTGGAAGATCATGGTGAGGTTTCTTCTGTCTGGTCAGGCCATAGGTCTCTAGAAGGCTGACATCTCTGGACATCTGCTAAAAAAGTGGCTTGTTGATGATAAAGCTTTCTCTGGTGCTGAGAAACAGCAGAATAGTGTCAAAACTTCTACGAAGTGCTGCTTGGAAGGTGAAGAGTGGGCATGAGGAGGAGGAAATGTCACTGAAAGGGTAGTGCTGTGGTGCCAGAGGTCACCCCTACGGAGTCAGTGGTCAACCCATGCCATTGTGTTTCAAAGATCTGCCATGGTGGGTGGGCAGACAGCAGTGAAAGTACGGAAATGCCAGGATGAGAGCAATGTGGAGAAGCAAGGTGCGTGCCTGCAGGGAAAAGTGGGAAGGGATAGGACAGTGCAGGGCAGCAACCCAGTGCGGAGGCCAGCAGGTGTCATAGCATAGCATCACACACCCCACATCCCACTGCCCCAGGAAGAGCCCTGAGCCATGGGTGAGGGACAGGACCTCCCTGCCCAGGGGCTGGGGGACAGGCCTTGGCCTTTCTGCTTCACCAAACAAACCAAGGCCTTTACTCAGCATCAGAGTCTCCTGCCCAGTGCCTTTGCCTACCTGCAATCATGGCCTCCAATTGTCTGCTCTAACAAGTCCATGGGGAGGCTTTGTCAGTAATGACCCTCACTGGGGCCCATTAATACTCCCAGATACTTCAAAGTCTCCTTCTGACTTTAACTTCTCCTGCAGTTACATCATTCTCTTCTCACTACCTGAGGTCCATGGACTCAGCACCAAATGCACCATGGGGCTCATTACCATTCAGCCATTTTTATCCGGTCTTCCAGACTTGTACAGTTAATTAGTGAGGTTTCAAAAGTGTAGTTAAAGAGGAAGTTTTCAATGACCACTTTACAAAACAACATTTTCATATGTAAGCTTATTTAACTTAGTAGTATTCACCAGTTGACATGGACCCAAAGTGTCTCCTAAGGAGGTCTGCATGGGTAGGAAAAGCAGTCCCTTGAAGTCCTAGACTGTATGGACAACCTTGCTGCTCAGCTCTCCATCCCCACCACTTCTCTCATCAGCCACTGTGACTTGCATCACTTTTAATTACTCCAGACTTCTCCACTGACATCTGCAGGTGGATGTTAAAGCCCCTTTCCACCAGCTGCTGCCTCCTTACCAGAGAAAAGTAGATGCAAACAGTTTTTTCTTGTTATTTATGTGTGTGTCTTTGTTATTAATACTTAACAAAAAATACAGCAAAGAAACACACATTAAAAAAAAAAAAAATAGTAAAAAAAAAGTCCACAGCAGTGGGCCATATCCAAGTTGCACCATGCACAGGGGATAAGTGTACAAAAACATTTGATTCAAATAGATGGGAAATGGTAAATGAGAAATACAGCTACAGAGTTGTTTACATGGATGATGAGAGAGACTACTGAAATACAGGCAAGTTGAATTCCCCTGAAGTCCCAAGAAGCAGCTCGATGCACGAGAAGTATCTGAATGACCAAAGAGCAAGTGGAGGGAAACTCTGCAGAACAATGGAAACTGCACGTGTCCAGATAGTCTGCTGGAAAGGTGACTTCTGATATGGTCTGTTTAATCAGGCCAGCTGGAAATACCTGAAAGGCTAGTCCTGCCTGACCAACCTCATCTCCTTCTATGACCAGTGACCTGCCTGGGGGATGAGGGAAAGCCTGTTGACATAGTCTACCTAGACTTCAGCAAAGCCTTTGACACAGTCTCCCACAGTATTCTCCTGGAAAAGCTGGCAGCCCATGGTTTGGACAGGTACACTCTATGCTGGGTTAAAAGCTGTCTGGACGGCCAGGCCCAGAGAGTAGTGGTGAACAGAGTGAAATCCAGCTGGCGAGCAGTCACCAGTGGTGTTCCCCAGCAGTTGGTGTTGGGGCCCATCCTCTTTACTATCTTTATTGATGTGGGAATTGAGTGCACCCTCAGTAAGTTTGCAGATGACACCAAGCTGGGGGGAAATGTTGAACTGCTGGCGTGTAGGAAGGCCCTGCAGGGGGACCTTGGGCGGGTTGGATCGATGGGCAGAA
The DNA here is from genome assembly GCA_951411735.1 of Somateria mollissima. Classification (NCBI taxonomy): domain Eukaryota; kingdom Metazoa; phylum Chordata; class Aves; order Anseriformes; family Anatidae; genus Somateria; species Somateria mollissima. The sequence goes on from OX598333.1 coordinate 689,843, forward strand.
GCCAGTGGGATGAGGTTCACCATGGCTAATTGCCAGGTCCTGCCCTTTGCTCACAATAACCCTACATCAGGATCTCTTCTACAATCTCCCAGCTCATGTGGAACGTGCAGAGACTTCCACCCATGCAGCAGTCCAAAGAGAGGGCTCATCCTTCCTGCGGTTAGGGATTCATTCCAGTCCTCCAGGTGGACCCAAGCTAAGGACTTGCTGAGGAGTTTTGGCCTCAGGTTCAGCACACAGTTTGGGGGAGACTGTCTCACAAACATGTGCTGGACATGGATTCAGGAACATTAGCAATCTGACACGGGTCAAGCATTCATCACTGTGTACTGGATTTACATGGCAAGGGTTTGGTAGCAGGGGGACTGCAGGGTTGGGCTCTGTGACAAGTCAGGAAGCTGCCCCATGTCATATCAGAGCCAGATCCAGATGGCTCCAAAAGGGACCTGCCGCTGACCAGAGCCAAGCCCATGAGTGATGTTGTTTGTGCCTCTATGGGAGCAGATTTAAGGTGAAAAAACCTTTCCCTTTCTTTCCCCATCAGCAGCTGGGAGAGAGGGGGGAGAGCCAGAGCAGGGGCAGAGAGTGCCCATGAAGGAGCAGTGAAGATGAAGCGTTATGGACTGACCACAGCCCACATTCCCCATTCCCCTGCACCACTTGGGGAGGAGGAGGTAGAAGAGGGTGGATTGGGGAAGGCGGTTTTATTTTGCTTTTAGTTTCTCACTGTTCTACTCTACTGGTGATAGGCAATAAATTATATTGGTCTCCCTATGCTGGGTCTGTTTTGCCTGTGACAGTAACTGGTGGGTGATCTCCATGTCCTTGTCTCAACCTTGAGACTTTTTCATCATATTTTCTCCTCCTTTTCCTTTCAGGAGGGGGAGTGAGAGAGGGGTGGTGGTAGAGTTCAGCTGTGTAGCAGGTGAGAACCACCACACTGTTATCCTGACACAGGGTCACAGCCTTGCTTTTGATGCCAGGCTTCAGGAACAATAGGGGGCACTTTTCTTTCTTCAGCCACTGCCCAGGCCAGGTGATGCACCAGGAAACCATGGACATGTGGCTCTGCATGATGAGTACAAGTTAGGGTACCCACAGTCAGACCTTGTCTTGGATTAGGTGAGCACCAGTATTTGAGGCACCTTCCAGCCAAGCTCAGCTCCCATCTGATCTCTCCCCATCCCTCCTCTCACCTCTCCAGATGTTTCTGGCCACCTCCCCATGTTCCCCACAGGGCCCTGAGCTGGTGGTGCCATGAGTAGACCAAGCAGGCTGTGGTGCCCAAGAGGTGACTGCACACTGGCTGTGCTGCACAGGGAGGGAAGCAGACCCAGCTGGGTTGGGATCCCTGCTGCTAATGCCCCTCGCTGGGGTCAGTGGCTGTGCCACATTCCTTAGGTCTGGAGGAACTTTAATATAAAGACAGCGTGAAGGGAGAGCAGCAATGAGTATAAGCCATATTTTTAATAGCATGATATATGCAATTGATACTGAAGATAACAACAGCAGTAAGGAAAATGAAACAAAGAGCAGGCCCGTAAGGGACGTCATTTGTGGAGAACTGAGGGAAATTTATCACTATTCAGAAATATCCTTGAAATCATTTTCCTAAGAGCACCCTTGAGATCCTTGTTCCTCATGCTGTAGATAAGGGGGTTCGCTGCTGGGGGCACCACTGAATACAGAACTGTCACCACAAGATCCAGGGATGGGAAAGTGGTAGAGGAGGGCTTCAGGTAAGCAAACATGCCAGTGCTAATAACCAGAGAGACCACGGCCAGGTGAGGGAGGCATATGGAAAAGGCTTTGTGCTGCCCCTGCTTAGAGGGCATCCTCAGCACAGCCCTGAAGATCTGCAGATAGGATAGCATGATGAATACAAAACACACCAAAAAAGCAAAACCACTAAACATGAGGAGACCGAATTCCCTTAGGTAGGAGTCTGAGCAAGAGAGCTTGAGGATCTGAGGAATTTCACAGAAGAACTGATCCAGGGTATTTCCTCTGCAGAGGGGCAGTGAAAATGTACTGGCAGTGTGCAGCACAGCATGGAGAACCCCACTGCCCCAGGCAGCTGCTGCCATCTGAGCACAAGCTCTGCTCCCTAGGAGGCTCCCATAGTGCAGGGGCTTGCAGATGGCAATGTAGCGGTCATAGGACATGACAGTGAGAAGAAACAAATCTGCTGACATGAGAAAAGGAAAAAGAAAGACCTGTGCAGCACATCCTGCATAGGAAATGGCCCTGGTGTCCCAGAGGGAATTGGCCATGGCTTTGGGGACAGTGGTGGAGATGCAGCCCAGGTCGAGGAGGGCGAGGTTGAGGAGGAAGAAGTACATGGGGGTGTGGAGGTGGTGGTCGCAGGCTATGGCAGTGAGGATGAGGCCGTTGCCCAGGAGGGCAGCCAGGTAGATGCCCAGGAAGAGCGCGAAGTGCAGGAGCTGCAGCTCCCTCGTGTCTGCAAATGGCAGGAGGAGGAACTCGGTGATGGAGCTGCTGTTGGACATCTGATCCTCCTGGACAACGGGGACTACCCAAGGAAAAACCAGACTGATAATTAGGAGAGAGATCTCTGAGAAAAACGTACTCCACCTCTCCCTGAAACCCCCCACATTGATTGTCCCCTTTCTGAGACCTTCCTGCTGCTCTGTTGCTTGAGCTTTGGATGGTGCTGGAGGAGTGTGCCACTGGGAGCAGGGCACCCTGTGGTGCACTCTGGAGGAGTCACGCCTGTCCTACAGGTCTAAACATAAAGAAATCAGGAGTGATCTCTGATTAAATGTACCTCTGATGTATGTGGACTTCCCAGCATTACCACTCTCAACCCTCTTGATTGCCAAATGGCATTTGTGGTTTAATTTCTTCCAACTGCACGTGTGACACTCTTCTGAGTTTTTTGAGAGTAGAAAATCCTGGCATTTTTCCTACATTCCAGGTGAGATTTTGTGAATGTCCTTAGTGCAGTGAGGATAACCGGTCTGTCCATCTACCCTGGTCTCAGCCAGACTCCTCTAGGGCTCAGTCGAGTTGCCCGTATTGAACTGCTCAATGATTGTGGCCTCCAGAATGTCTGGGAAAATGATTCAGTTTTTTCCTTCCCTCCAGACTGCATTGCCCCAAGCCCCAGAGTTTAGAAGGGGGTTTGGGAACCTTTCTCCTAAAGACAGATCTGCGTGGTGGGACCAAGAGGGTCAGAGCTTGAGCTACAGCTGAAAGCCAGATCTGCAGGGAGCCATAAAGCAACAATAGGTGTAGGAGCAGAGAGAAACAGCACAAGGCTTCTGCCAGGGGAGGCAAGGCCAGGGAGGGACTGACAAGAACTCAGGAGACTCTGCTCTGCTGGAGGTTCTGCTGCTGAGGTTATGAGTCACGTCCTGAATCCTGTGAGCTAGAGGGCAGACAGAGAGGTGCCAGAGTACTCTGTTAGCACTGTCCTACCATTCCCTGCCCATGGCTCTGCTGCCTGCCGCTGTCCCTGCCTGCAGCTGGGTCTCTGTCCCCACGCCTCCTGCCTGCAGCTCACAGCCCCCATCCCACCCGCTGGGTGCTCAGCTCTGCCCTGCAGACACCTCCTGGCAGCAGGGCTCTGCCCAGGGGCAGATCACTGGGGGCACGTCCTAGAGCCCAGGTCACACAGACCCTGCTGACACTGTGCAAGGGGTGGTGGAGCTTTCTATGGGCTGAGGGGCAGGAAAGGGACTTGCTGGGGGTCATTGCAACCTCCTTAGGATGCCTTAGGACTGTCAGGCTTTTCTAGGAAATAATATTATCTTTTGCTATTTATACTGAGCCAAAAACAGAAACTGAAAGGAGAGGCTAAGGGAAGATGAGAGTGAAGTTCCCTTTGAAATTCCCTTGGTGTGCTGTGGAGCTGTGAGCAGGCTGCCCCAGGCAGCAGCCCCCCGCCAGCAGCAGGACCCTGCCCTGCTGGGGGGGCTCCTTCCACCCGCAGCTTCTCCCCGCAGCGCCCTGGGCAGCTCCCCGGGCAGGCTGAGTGCTGAGCCTGGCAGGTGGCAGAGGCCCTGCCCCGGCACACAGCCCCTGGGGCACAGCAGGGACCCTGCTCTGCACCACAGCCCTGGACACCCCTGCCTGCACCCCCGGCTTCTCCTGCCTCCACGAACTGCGGCTGCATTGCCCTCCAGCCAGAGACTTACTGGGTGCAGGGCTGGGAAGTCTTCTCCCGCAGTGAGCTCTGGGCATGCTGCCACTTCTGCCTGCCTTTAAGCACTGTGTCTCTGCAGGCAGTGCCCCCAGCCCTGCTGCACTGTGCACAGGAGCTGCTCCTGGGCAGAGCTGTCTCTCTGCAGCGCTGCCCGCTTGCCAGGAGCTCCCCTTGGGCCCAGGAGCCCGGCCCAGCTCAGCAGCAGAGGCCCAGCCCAAGGCCTCCCTTGCTCTGCCCCCCACCAGGCTCCCTGCACATGGCCCTGGGGCTGCAGGGGAACCTGCTGGGAAACAGCCTGAAGGGATCCCTGGGCTTCCCTTCCTCACATGGCACACACACTTCTTCACACCAGGGTCATTTCTCCTAGCAGAAAACCAAGTAAGTGTAACAATCACATCTTCTTGTCCCAGTATTACTTTGGCATGAAGTCATGGTCAGGGACTGATCTCCTTCATCCCCACTTAAGGAAAGAATTCAGCAGTCAGTCAAGGCATCTCATGCTGGTTGTTATTCCTGGGGCTGGAAAGGGATCTCAGCTCCCTCCCATATCTGCCACAGACCCACAGGAGCTGGGATTCCTCAGGCCTCAGTTCAGGTGTCCACAACATAGGCACTTTAATGGGAATTACTGAGCCACAATAGCTCCTTAGTGGAGATGGAGGACAGGCAGGAGCTGTTCAGATGGAAATACCTGCTGAAATTTGAGGTTGATCCTCTGGTCTGATGGGGCATTCCTCAGGCCAACTGAAATGGCAGTATTTGCCACATGTAGGACAACTGAACCTGTCCCTACTCCTTACGTGTAGGTCAGCCTGCAGAGGCTGTCAGCAGAGCAAAAGGAGTCATGTGTCACAGGGAGAGCTAAACCTATTCTGTTCTCTTTTAAATGTTCTCTTTTTTCCTTTTTCTTCTACACGACCCTTGGCTGTAATGGCTGTTGTGTCTTGGACATCTCCACAGGGCCTCAGCTCTCACCAGCAAGGTCTCCCTGCCCTTTGTGCCTTGAGGCAGGACTCTGCAGGGGTACAAGAGGTGGTGGGTGGGGATAAAATCCGTGGTTACTTTGCAAACTACACCCTTAACAGTCCATGGGACCTAGGGGCCTGCATCCAAGGGTACAGGGAGAGTGTTCTGGCCTGAAGGTACTGGCTCCTTATGATCCCAGGAAGGGATCAGACAGCAGCATTCAGGTGCTGCAAGAGATCATTTAAATGCTCTTAGAGCTAAGACTATAAGGAGAGAAGACTATAGATGATCTATTGAATTTGCTGTGACTTCATTCTAGACACAATACTCCACCGTTAGTCTTAGATCTCCATTACATATTTGCACTGACCCTATGGGATTATTAAAGGGTGCACAAATTTTGCTGATCAGTCCTTGGCTCTGCAGTTGATGAATCAGCATATATATGGGAATCAGGGATTCTTGGGTGGTGCCATATTGCCACTGGTGCACCATTTGGGTAGCTACTGGCACTTCGACCCTCAGCAACCCCACAACTGAAGGATCCTGTGAGGCACTGGGCAAGGTAGAAAACTGTTGAATGTGCATAAATCACCATAAATCACCTCCAGCATGGCCAATTCCATCAGATATGGGCTGCCTCTCTCCCTGGTGGTCCATTTGCCTGGGTGACATACAACATCTTCCTTGAAGGGATACCTTTCCTTTACACCTGACAGGAGTTACCTCAAGAGAGGGAGGATTTGTGCCCCCCTTTCCAACTGCTTTGTCAATGCCCCCTTCCCTGGGGAGGGATCCCAGCTGCTTGGCTTCCCTGCCCTCTAATTCCAGGCCACCAGCCCTGTTATCCCAGTATCGGAGCAGCCAGGTGACAATGTGCTGGCCTAGATGATGGCTGAAATCTAATCACACATCCCACGGCTCCCCAAGGAATGGTGATCAGGAGCTTACGGCTCCTTTTATGTTATCTCTGTCTTCATCCACCTTTTCCTGTGATGGCTCTACTTGGGAGGAGCATGCCTCGTCTTCTTCTTCCTCCTTCCCTGTATGAACAGGAGCTTCTTTCTTAGCTAAACAAGCTGATTTTGTCTCTCCTGTTTCTTCTCATATGTATGTATGAGTGATAGAGGCACAGGTTGCTTCTCTGGCCCAGTCGCAGGGATTGGAGTTGTGTAGATTGCAACTCAGTAAGCATAGGCCAAGCCCCAGCACATTGCAGTGATTTCTCTCTCTTTGGAATCGCCAGGGTGATGACACTCCTTTTTCAAGCATTCTGCCTTTTTATTTATTTATTTATTTATTTTATTTTTTTATTTTTATGGTTCTGCACTTCTTCAGGGTTGAAGTTAGAAAGCATTGGAGGTGCCCACAGTTCTAGGTGCCTGCCCATATCCTACCACACACTCTGCCCCTCATAATTGTCCTGCCTCAGGGCAGATCATTGTGTGGCATTCTGAAATAGTTTACTCTAACCTTAAACAAAACCTGAAACACATTCAGGACACATAACAATACGTACAGGCTGGTTTGAACATTCCAAGGATTCAAAGTTTTGAAGAGCTATTGTAACTAGCTGTGGGGAGAAGAAGTGTCGTCCCCCCCCCATCCTTTCCATATTTTGGCTCCCCGAGGAGAAAAGTAAAGACTGTTAATTATAAATAGTTTCTGAGAGAAAGTTCCTCAAGCATGGAGGTGACAGAAATGCTGAGTACAACTACCAGATTTGTCTCATGACCAGTAATTTTATCACAACATAAGGCAGTGTTAGGCCGTAGAGTAAACTAATAACCATAAACCAGCCCCCACAAAGGATAAACAGCACAACAGGGAATACACACAATATGTAATGTGCTACCCAACACAGTTCTGAGACCAAACACGACTACTACACCAACAAAAAATGAACATTGTGGTCAGCAACTATGAAGCTGATATATTGCTTATAACAACTTTATTTTAACATGATCTGGTCATATCCGTCATTATCTGAACTGTTTATGGCCCCATGCAGGATTCATTTGGGAAGGAGGGCATCTCACAGGAGGCACCCAGAGAGGGCAGAGATTGACCATCAAGGAGCAGTAGAAACAATGTCATGGACTGACTGCAATTCCCAATTCTCCTGTTCCACCCAGGAGAAGGAGTTACAGGAGGCTGGATGGGGGGAATGATGTTTTTAGTTTGCTTGTAGTTCCTCAAGGTTGTAGTGCACTGGTGATAGGCAATAAATTATATGAATCTGCCTATGCTAAGTCTGTCTTGTCTGTGATGATAATTGGTAGCCATGAGGATATTTGGTGGGTGACCTCCTGTTCTACCTCAAGCCTTGAGCTATTTTCATCATATTTTTCCCCCTTTTCCTTGTAGGTGGGGAAGTAAAAGAGCGGTGGCCACGGAGTTCACCTGTGTACCTGTGTAAAACCACCACAGTAGGGAGATTGGAAGGGTCCAGCACCAGAGCTGTGGCCATCCAGGGATGGCATCTCAGCACCCAGAACACGCTCTGCCAGCCTGGTGGCACAGGAGGGGCTGGTTCCCCTGAAGGAGATCAGTACAAGGGGAAGGCTTCATTTCCAACACAGGCATTTCTGGCACATTCCTGAGAGGCCTGTGGGAGCTGCAGGCCACAACAGTGTCTGGGACACCGGATGTCTTTCCTTCCAGAGCCAGATCCCGAAGAGACACCAGCTCCCAGGGAAACCTGGCCCTGGACTGTCCCCATCACAAGGGGGCTGAGCCATGCACAGAGGAGCCCTGGGGCTTAGGGCACCCCTTGCATCAGGACCCAGGAGTCCTGGCTACCACATACTCCTGTGAGCCCAGAGGGACACTCATGCAAGGCTCTTGCAGCAGCCACCATCCATTTCCAGCCCCCCGCAAAGCTTTGGACAGCTGACAGCCCCTGTGACACATCTTGGGAAGGGGCTGCTGACACCCTTACCTTTGGGGGAGAGATGCAGGAGCACTGGGAACAGGGAAGTCAGGCCAGAGGTGATGGTCACGCTCCAGCAGCCCTCCATCTCACTTGCTGCTGGCCCTCAGCTCAGGACAAGGGATGCCCGCCCTGGCTCCTCAACCACAGCTCCTCTGCAAGGTGCCCCTGCTCCTCCGCCGGTCAGCGAGGGTCGCCCAGTGCAAGCTTGCTGCCTGCTGACCCCACTCCTGGCCACAGAAGGACAGCGCTGGGGAGCACCCAAGCAGCGCCCAGCACGGACCAGGCCTTGCAGGGAAGTGCCGGCACTGCCGCTGCTCCACTGACAATATCCTGGTGATGCAGTGCACCCCTTGTGACATCGGCCCATGTCATTAGAACGCCTGTGAGGTCAGCAGCATGGAGATGGCACAGCTCAGGAGAGAGATGAGAGATTTCCCTTCTTGTGTGGAGAAACGGTCACTTCGTTTCTTCCCAGTTCTTTTCCACAGGATCCTGACAAATCCACCAGGAACATCTCCAAATGGTGACAAAGGCCATTGGATATAGGAAGTAGAGTGCTGGAGAAGTCACTGCTGTGTTCCTGCACCAACACGCCTGTGCTCTTGGAAGCCCTTCCAGGAAGGTGGGGTTTGAGGCTTGTCCTGGGGCTGGGCTTTTTTCAAAAGATGGGAGCGAAGGCGCCTGAGATGCAGCAGACTCTCAGTGTGCCTGAACTCCTCATCACCTCACGTCGCTCACCTGGAGAAGTAGGATGTGTTATATGGAGGGAATTGCAGCACATTCCCGGGCCTTCCTCCCCTCATGTCCCACAGGGCTCTGTGCTCTGAGAAGGCCTCAGCACCCTCGCCCAGGACATCCCCCCTGCCATGCCACAGGCAGAGGTGGCACACGAGGGAATGGCAAACTTACCTTCAGCACCTCATGGTAAGGGAAAGGGGTAGTGCAGAACTGCAGATGAAGGGGAGAGTAGGGAGAACAGCTTGGGACAGATGCAGTGCACTCCTTAAGGCTGACACAGCTTCCTTGCAGTGGAGATTCAGCTCCTCCTGCCTGTGCCCCAGGCTGAGGGCATTGGGGCACATCTGGGCTGCAGCACCTCAGCTGTGGCACAAGGGCCAAACTCAGACTAGTCCCAGACTTTCTGCCCAAGACCCAAGACATGCAAAGGCTTTCCTGCAGGGCAGAAACCTGCTGCCGTGGATGGCAGATGGCCATAGGAGGATGAAATGAGGGGCCCCAAGGAGGGCAAGCCTTGGTGTTCCCAAGGCCAGAAGGAAACAGGCCTGGGCTGTGCCACCCTGACAGCAGAGGGCCTTTGTGGTGTTGGTGCAGCCCTGAGGGCCAGTGCTGGAGATGAGGCCGATCTCCAGGCAGGAGAAGCGGCTGCTGACAATGTCCTTGGCTATGGGCATCCTGTGATTCAGGGACACAGAAAAAAAATCATTGGGTTGTGTCTGGATGGTACCATCAAAGGGGTGAATGAAGGATGGAGGTGAGAAGCAGCAGCAGTGTTTGCAAGCTGAATGACACAAGTGGAAACTCTGGTGTGATGTGCCTCTTATCCATGCACTGCCTGCCTCTACCGAATAGAGGTGGGACAGACCTTGGCTCTCTGAGAAGCGGTCACTTGCTCATAAGCACCAGGTCTGTCAGAGATGCCCTCAGGAGTGCCTGTTAAGTACCAGCTGTGAATGGCCAGAGCTGTCCTGTGGGTCCTGTGCTGCCCGTGTCAGCTCCATGCTCCAGTGGTTCTGGGCAGTGCTGGCATCTCAGGTAGCACTGCAGGCCTGCAGTTGGCTATTACATGGAGCAGCTGCCCTGAATTTCATTAGGCAACGTAGGGATGTCCATGAGACACGTGCCATTACAGTCCCTGGAGATGGAGGGAAAACCAGATGGAGAAGAGGGAGAGAGAGACTCAGCTCTCCCTGTGGCACAGTTCTCCATTGGGTCAGGTGGATGCCTCTACAGGCTGCCCTGAGCCTACCGAGGAGGGACAGGTTTAGTTGTCCTAAATGGGTGCATTTGCTGTCATTTCAGCTGGCCAAAGGCATTCCTCACCAGCCTCCAAGGGGATGCCCCCAGGTGCTGCCCTGTCCCTCATGGTACCTCCATGAGAGCTCGCAGATACCTGCACATACCTCTGCCCCCTGACATGTCACCAGGTGTTTTCAACCCACAGATTTCCTCCATCTCCATTAATGATCCTGGAGATGAGACAAGGAGCTCACCTGCAGGTGCCCATGTGGTGCACACCTGAAGTGAGGGCAGAAGAATCCCAGTTCCTGTGTGCCTTGGGCAGGCATGGGTGTGAGCTGAGTGCCCTTCTAGCCACAGGATTAAAATCCAGCATGAGATGTCTTAACGGACTCTGCTGCCTAACTTTTTGGAGAAATGTACTTGTTGTCAAGAAGTGTGTGTGCCCAGCTGAGGGAGGGAGCCCCAGGGATCCCTTCAGGCTGTTTCCCAGCAGGTTCCCCTGCAGCCCCAGGGCCATGTGCAGGGAGCCTGGTGGGGGGCAGAGCAAGGGAGGCCTTGGGCTGAGCCTCTGCTGCTGATCTGGGCCGGGCTCCTGGGCCCAAGGGGAGCTCCTGGCAAGCGGGCAGCGCTGCAGAGAGACAGCTCTGCCCAGGAGCAGCTGCTGTGCACAGCGCAGCAGGGCTGGGGGCACTGCCTGAGGCTGGCACTGGGAGGGGAGAGAAGGGAGATAGAGGTTACGGGCTGCGTGAATTGAGGGGATACTGAAAGCTCGATGGGGAATCAATGCTTGCAGCACATTACAGGGTAAGTCTGTGGCAGAAGGAAAATGCAGAAAGACCGGGCCCTGAGTGCTCTCTTGTCACAGGCTGGCAGCAGGCTCTGCAGCCAGGTTGCTGAAAGGGGTGTCCAGGGCTGTGGTGCAGAGCAGGGTCCCTGCTGTGCCCCAGGGGCTGTGTGCCGGGGCAGGGCCTCTGCCGCCTGCCAGGCTCAGCACTCAGCCTGCCCGGGGAGCTGCCCAGGGCGCTGCGGGGAGAAGCTGCGGGTGGAAGGAGCCCCCCCGGCAGGGCAGGGTCCTGCTGCTGGTGGGAGGCTGCTGCCTGGGGCAGCCTGCTCACAGATCCACAGCACACCAAGGGAATTTCAAAGGGAACTTCACTCTCATCTTTCCTTAGCCTCTCCTTTCAGTTTCTGTTTTTGGCTCAGTATAAATAGCAAAATATAATATTATTTCCTAGAAAAGCCTGACAGTCCTAAGGCATCCTAAGGAGGTTACAAGGACCCCCAGCAAGTCCCTTCCTGCCCTTCAACCCCTAGAAACCTCCACCACCCCTTGCACAGTGTCAGCAGGGTCTATGTGACCTGGGCTCTAGGACATGCCCCCAGTGAGCTGCCCCTGGGCAGAGCCCTGCTGCCAGGAGGTTTCTGCAGGGCAGAGCTGAGCACCCAGTGGGTGGGATGGGGGCTGTGAGCTGCAGGCAGGAGGCGTGGGGACAGAGACCCAGCTGCAGGCAGGGACAGCTGCAGGCAGCAGAGCCATTGGCAGGGAGTGAGAGGGAGCTGCTCCAAGAAACAAGGAAGGGGGACTTTTGAAATTTCTCTGCCATCCCTGCACTGCTGCTGTCTTCCACGGTACAGCCCTTGGTCTTTTCCCCTCCCCCAGCATGGACCACCAGAGATATTCGCATGGGAACTTGTTCATGATTCTCCTTTGGAGTCAGCGATGTAGGGGATAAGTCAGGTGCAGCTCAGAATGCTGCACATTCTTGTCATGCAAATACATGAATTGAGGAAAAGCCTCCATGTCCTGTCATGACATGTGGGGCTGTGTGTGGGGCTGTGAATGAGCTCACTCTGTCTTCAGGTCACCTTGTTTTTAGAGCATTCAAAACTTTTCCTGCAAGAGTTCTGCTGGGCTGCAGGCTGCCCCCCTCCAGGGCACAGCTCTGCCATAGCAGCTCTGTGCTATCCATGGAGAAGACACGTGATGGCTAAGGGCGTAGAAATGCTGCTGGAAATCTCTATGTGTTAGCTGCAGTGATCCCTCTGTATCCCTTGCTACACGTGAAGAACTGAGACCATCCTCAGGACCACAGGAGACTGGAGATTTGCAGTTGGAAACTGGATTCCTTTGCTCTGAGCAGTGTGCAGGCTCTTCTCTAAGGGAATACCTGAGTATGGTATCTTTGAGTTCAAAGATACTGTTAGTGAACCTACCAGGGGTGGTGCCCCGCTAGACCTTCTCCTCACAGAGAAGGACTGGTGGAGGATGTGATTGTCGGGAGCTGTCTTGGGCAGAGTGACCACGAAATGGTGGAGTTCACTATTCTTGGCGAGGCCAGGAAGGGGACCAGTAAAACTGCTGTATTGGACTTCCGGAGGGCTGACTTTGGGCTGCTCAGGACACTGGTTGGTAGAGTCCCTTGGGAGGCGGTTCTGAAGGGCAGAGGGGTCCAGGAAGGCTGGGCGCTCTTCAAGAGGGAAATCTTAATGGCGCAGGAACGGTCTGTCCCCACGTGCACAAAGACGAGCTGGCGGGGAAGAAGACCAGCCTGGCTGAACAAAGAATTGTGGCTTGAGCTTAGGAGAAAAAAGAGGGTTTATAACCTTTGGAAAAGTGGGCAGGCCACTCGGGAGGACTATAAGGATGTTGTGAGGCTGTGCAGGGACAAAATTAGGAAGGCCAAAGCTCATCTGGAGCTCAATCTGGCTACTGCCGTTAAAGATAACAAAAAACGTTTTTATAAATACATCAACACGAAAAGGAGGACTAAGGAGAATCTCCATCCTTTACTGGATGAGGGGGGAAACTTAGTTACAAGAGATGAGGAAAAGGCAGAGGTGCTTAATGCCTTCTTCACCTCAGTCTTTAGCGGCAATACTGGTTGTTCTCTGGATACCCAGTACCCTGAGCTGGTGGAGGGGGATGGGGAGCAGGATGTGGCCCTCACTATCGACGAGGAACTGGTTGGTGACCTGCTACGGCACTTGGATGTGCACAAGTCGATGGGGCCGGATGGGATCCACCCAAGGGTACTGAGAGAACTGGCGGAGGAGCTGGCCAAGCCACTATCCATCATTTATCAGCAGTCCTGGCTATCGGGGGAGGTCCCAGTTGACTGGCGGCTGGCAAACGTGACGCCCATCTACAAGAAGGGCCGGAGGGCAGACCCAGGAAACTACAGGCCTGTCAGTTTAACCTCAGTACCAGGGAAGCTCATGGAGCAGATCCTCTTGAGAGTCATCATGCAGCACTTGCAGGGCAAGCAGGCGATCAGGCCCAGTCAGCATGGGTTTCTGAAAGGCAGATCCTGCTTGACGAACCTGATCTCCTTCTATGACAAAGTGACGCGCTGGGTGGATGAGGGAAAGGCTGTGGATGTGGTCTACCTTGACTTCAGCAAGGCTTTTGACACCGTCTCCCACAGCATTCTCCTCAAGAAACTGGCTGCTCTTGGCTTGGACTGGCGCACGCTTCGTTGGGTTAGAAACTGGCTGGATAGCCGGGCCCAAAGAGTCGTGGTAAATGGAGTCAAGTCCAGTTGGAGGCCGGTCACTAGTGGCGTTCCCCAGGGCTCAGTGCTGGGGCCGGTCCTCTTTAATATCTTCATCAATGATCTGGACGAGGGCATTGAGTGCACCCTCAGTAAGTTTGCAGATGACACCAAGCTAGGTGCGTGTGTCGATCTGCTTGAGGGTAGGAAGGCTCTGCAGGAGGATCTGGACAGGCTTGACCGGTGGGCTGAGGCCAACTGCATGAAGTTCAACAAGGCCAAGTGCCGGGTCCTGCACCTGGGGCGCAATAACCCCAAGCAGAGCTACAGGCTGGGAGATGAGTGGTTGGAGAGCTGCCAGGCAGAGAAGGACCTGGGAGTGATGGTGGATAGTCGGCTGAATATGAGCCAGCAGTGTGCTCAGGTCGCCAAGAAGGCCAACAGCATCCTGGCCTGCATAAGAAACAGTGTGGCCAGCAGGGCTAGGGAGGTGATCGTCCCCCTGTACTCGGCTCTGGTGAGGCCGCACCTCGAGTACTGTGTTCAGTTTTGGGCCCCTCGCTACAAGAAGGACGTCGAGGTGCTTGAGCGGGTTCAGAGAAGGGCGACGAAGCTGGTGAGGGGCCTGGAGAACAAGTCCTACGAGGAGCGGCTGAGGGAGCTGGGCTTGTTCAGCCTGGAGAAAAGGAGGCTCAGGGGTGACCTTATTGCTCTCTACAGATACCTTAAGGGAGGCTGTAGCGAGGTGGGGGTTGGTTTATTCTTCCACGTGCCTGGTGATAGGACGAGGGGGAATGGGCTTAAGTTGCGCCAGGGGAGTTTTAGGCTGGATGTTAGGGGGAACTTCTTTACCGAAAGGGTTGTTAGACATTGGAACAGGCTGCCCAGGGAAGTGGTGGAGTCACCATCCCTGGAAGACTTTAAAAGACAATTAGATGTTGAGCTTAGGGATATGGTTTAGTGGGGACTGTTAGCGTTAGGTCAGAGGTTGGACTCGATGATCTTAAGGTCTCTTCCAACCTAGAAAATTCTGTGATTCTGTGAAAATGAAAAGAAATAAACAGAAACCAGAGCCCACAATGGTGAGCCAACTCCAAGTTGCCTCCAATGAGGTGCACCATCCACAAGAGATGACTGTACAAGAAATTTTTGACACAGCGAGATAGGAAATGGTAAAAGAGAAATACAGAGTTGGCTACAGGGATGATGAGAGGGACTACTGAAATGCAGGCAAGCTCAACCTCCCCAAAATCCCTAGAAGCAACTGGGTATATGAGAAGCATTTGAATGACCAAAGAGCAAGAGCAAGCGGAGGGGAACTCTGCAGAAGAGCGGAAAATGCACATGTCCACACACTCTGCTGGAAAGGTGATTTCCAGCCATGGGCTGTTTTGTAAGGCCAGGTGGAAATACCTCAAAGACTGAGGAGATGAAGTGCAGTGCATAAGAGAAATTCTGGCAATGGCAGTACAGGGGAAGATCAGTATTTGTCTCCCACCGTAACGGTCATCCTGAAATATGATGATTTTGATGTCATGGGACACCTTTCACATAGTATTAGAACTGTTCAGCTATTTCAGCTGACTGTAATGTGCTGATTGAGGTGAAATGTTTGAAATGCTTTAAAAACAAGTAGGTAGTACTCAGACCTACAATGACAATTTTCTGTCCTGCATGGAGCCCTGATGCCACAAAACCCTCCCTGCCCAGGACTGTTCATGCCACCCCTCACTCCTGGCACAGAGAAAATCTGTGACTTCTGACATCTCCTGCCTGTTCGAGCAGAGAAAACAGAGTTAAGATTGTTCCCTGAAATGCTCCATCTTTGAATGGGTAAATTTGTGCCAATCGTACCTGTACTATCTGCCTTTCTTGGTAGAAATATTCACATTTTTTGTCTGTATAGTGAGATATATATTTGCATAGCCCCAGCTGTAACCCTTCCTGGGAGTTGGCTACAAAACGACTGTTATTTGGTTGCTAATTGCGTGTGATTTTTCCTGTGCATTGCATTCTGTGGTCCATGGCAATTGTTCCTGATGCGGTCAGTAAGAGCTTGACCCAGCCCTGAATGTGTGGTGCCTCGGCAGCATGGCTGTGGGACCATCTGTGGGGCAGTGGGGCGATAAGGTCTCCCTTGAGCCTCCCAGGAGGAATGCAGGAACATTTACGGAGCAGCCAGGGATCCGTGGCAAACAAAGAGGCGCTTGGTGACAGACAATGCGGCTTCATTAAGGGCAGATCATGCCTGAAATATCTGGTGGCCTTCTACGGCAGGGTTACAGCACTGGTGGATAGCGGAAGAGCAGCTGGCGTCACCTACCTGCACTTGGTTCAGCAAGGCCAATTTCTCATCTCCATAGCTGGAAGTGATCAGGATACAGGAGGTCCTGTCCGTGCTTTGGTGAGCATTTCTTTTCATCCCCTAAATGGCAAAAAGGCACACAGACTAGCGCAGACAAGGCGCTGCATTCAAGTGAAGCGACACAAGCAGTCTGGCTGTGCTCTTTATTTTCCATCCAGGGGTGGAAAGCAGGAGAGCTTCCCAGCCCCTTTGCTCAGAGCTCCGCTGCTGCCGTCAGCATTCCCAGCACCTTCCCCTCCGTGGCGGTACCAGCATCTAGCGCTAGGGAGTCAAAAGGAAAAGAGGATGATCAGGTTGTGTACAGGCTGAACGCAGAGAAATACTGCAGGCTTAGCTCGGGCCGTGCACGTAGGGGTCTGCTTCCCATGAAGCTTCAAGGTTGCCGTCAGGTGCGACAGATGCCTAGTGCCCAAGCTCATGACAAGGTCCCCAGGGGTGCAGCTCATCAGCCTGGGGCTGAGGCAGGGGGAGCGGAGGGCCCCGGAATGCCCTCTCTCTCCCAGTGCTGCCCCCAGGGGAAGGACGGGCCTTGCAGCAGCGGGAAGCACCATCCCTTTCTGGAGATACTTACCAGGGGAGCCGCTGCTGCTCTTGCCGCAGCCGCTTTTCCTCCGCAGCGTTTCTGAACACCCTTTGTTGATTGCAATGCGGCTCCGACCTTTTCAAAACTTGCAGTGCTCGTGGGGAAAGGTGGCTGCAACACCAGGAGAAAGGGATCCCTCAGCCTCTGCCAGACACCCCTTCTGCCTCTCCCCTCATCCAGACCCTGCACCCACACGGTGCCACGTGCACCCACCCTTTCGCCCTGTGATGAGTTTTAGGCCTTGGTGGTAACCAAGGTCATGCCCGCTTTCGGAGAAAGCAAAGGGTGTCATAGGCAACCCCAGGACTCAGGGACCGGGCTGCTGGACATCTCCTGACATCGCTCAGCAGCTACTCGAGTGCCCCAGCACGTGAACGCAGCCGGCACACACTTACTCAGGCTGGAGGCTCTCCAGCTTGGCTGCTGCTCTCCACTCCTCTTCTGGGACAGGGATCTGAGCCTTCCTCCACCTCCTCCTGACCTCCTTGCTCCTGGGCTGGGCTGGGGGATGGGGAGTCCAAGCATGTTGACTGGTGACCTGCTGCAAGGAGAAGACGCTCTCATCAGACAGGACTGGACACACGGGTGCTGTTTCCCAGAGGACCCCTTGAAAGGACCCTGCAGCAGGACCTGGGAAGCAGGCGACTCGGCACTGCCGGCCCACGTCTGGCTGCTGCTTTTATCCCTCGCTTTCTGCTGACAGCCTCTCCCTCACAGGGAGGAGCAGGCAAAGCCCTGCCCTGCGCCCTGGTGCCCGTCCTGCTCCCACCACCCTGGGACCTGCCCCCCTCGGAGCCCTGGCGGGGAGGATCGCTGCTGTTCTCAGCGGTGTTGGTCACTGCCAGTACCTGGGGTGTCTGTTGGTCCTCCCCCTCAGACCAGGCTTCCCAAGCAGCCATTTCTGCCTGGGCTTGCTGTGTTTGCTCTTGGTACGTGGGCCAAGAGCTCTCTGTTTGGTCCCACTGCGAGGACAGGTTCCAGACCTCCTGGAGGAATAAAAAAAACAAAAAACACAACAGCAGACAGGATTGGTCTCAGCTGTTGGACCAAAGACCTCTGCCATCAAAGACCCAGAAAGGCCTCGTTCCTTTTCCATTGCCCCTGGTCCAAATGAAGTGGCTCATGGCAACACGGGAGGCAGCAAGTGTGCGGGACACCACCTTCCATCTCCCGAGGAAGAGAAGAAGGAGGTAACAAATGTGCAAATGAACGCATCCCAAGGGTCTGGCTTGGGATCGCTCCACACAAAGAGGCTTTAGTACAGTCCCAAACCGCGTGGTCATTGCAGCAAGGCAGAGCAGGTACCTTCACCAATCTCTGAGAGGCTTCAGGAGTAGGGAGCGCAATGGTGGTGGACTTGGCTCGAGGAGCTGGTTCCTGCCTGTCTGTCTTCTTCGTCCTGGGGGAGCTGCCTGGACACGGGGGGAGCACACTGCAAACAGACACCGGGAGGCTGCATGAGCCCAGGGGAATTCGGTCTCCAGTCCGCGCTCGCAAGCTGCCTCAGCCTCTGCAGCAGACGGCAGTTCCGCAGCGAACGGGTGTATTGGACTGGCCGTGTTTGCTTCAGCAGAGATGGAGAGAGCCAACCGCGAAGCTGTGGCACCACCTGCCTTCAGGAAGGCTCGGGATGCCCGTATCCAGGCCCTTTGTGGTGGAAAAGGAGAGGAGCAGTGTCTTGTGCAAGGACAGGATCCTAGAGACACCAGTACGGCCCATCCGGGCTTATGGGTGGAAAGCAGATTATCGCTGGGGAGCCAGCAACATCGGAGAACGCCATCAGGTAAGGAGGGCAGGCATGCCACCTCCCTCCCTCAGCACTCTCTTGTGCCTGCCACGAAGTCTGGGATATCGTTTGGAAAAAATGCCTGAAAGAAACATTTCCATCTGGTATCACAGCTCCTTAGGCTGGGAGAAACTGCGGGGGAGCTGGAAGAAACTGCAGGGGACGTTTGCTCCCACAGACAAAAAGATGGACTCTGTTGCAATGTGGGGGGGCTCCTGGAGGGAGAAGAGCTTCTGCAACAAGGCTCTGCATCCAGCTCCCCCAAGGATCAGGGCCCTGGTGGAAAATGAAGCTGGCGTGCCAGTCTCAGGCAAACGTGCTGCACGCTTGCCATCCGTGGAGAGAGCGGCCTCCTCCGGGACGGGTGTCAGGAGCCTTTCTGAGTCCCTGCGCCTGGTGGGTCCAAAGGGGACATCTCTCCTGTGTGGCTGCAAGTGGCTCCTTCCTCCTTTCCCCCAAGGGTCTCACCTGGTGCAAGGCTTCTTCTCCAGATCTTGCTGCCTCGTGCCTGGCTCCCAGCTTGTCAGCATAGGGAGGGAAAGCTTCTGCCTCTCCAGCAGCTCGCCAGGATGGCACTCTGAAACTAGGAAAGGAGGAAGCTCTTCAGAGCAGCCGCATGGGCACTGCCTTTTAAGCTGGTTGCAGTCAGCCAGCATGGGACAGGGACCACCCCCAGACAGCAGGGACCCTTACCTCTTCTGATCCCACCCTCTTCTGCAGCTTCCTGCTGCGAGGTGGACAACACTTGGGCCTCTGGCCTTCTCCTCACAGTCAGATGAAACCTGGCAAACAAATGATGACACGGGCTTGAAGAAGGCTGGCCTCCTACCCGTTGCAGCTTGCTGGCAGTAATCCTCCTGGTGTTGCACGGGGCATCGCATCCCTTTTCCGTCACATTCATGCATGAGGTTTGTTGTCAAGCTTTCCGCAACACCAGAAAAGGTAGCCTAAATTCCCCTCCACATGCAGGCAATTCTCTCTTAGGGGAATCGCGGCAGCACGGGCACAAGGAGCACAACCACAATGCCCCTCCTCTCCAGGTGAAGACACTCGTAGCCTTGGCGGTAACCAAGGTCATGCCCGCTTTCGGAGAAAGCAAAGGGTGTCATAGGCAACCCCAGGACTCAGGGACCGGGCTGCTGGACATCTCCTGACATCGCTCAGCAGCTACTCGAGTGCCCCAGCACGTGAACGCAGCCGGCACACACTTACTCAGGCTGGAGGCTCTCCAGCTTGGCTGCTGCTCTCCACTCCTCTTCTGGGGCAGGGATCTGAGCCTTCCTCCACCTCCTCCTGACCTCCTTGCTCCTGGGCTGGGCTGGGGGATGGGGAGTCCAAGCATGTTGACTGGTGACCTGCTGCAAGGAGAAGACGCTCTCATCAGACAGGACTGGACACACGGGTGCTGTTTCCCAGAGGACCCCTTGAAAGGACCCTGCAGCAGGACCTGGGAAGCAGGCGACTCGGCACTGCCGGCCCACGTCTGGCTGCTGCTTTTATCCCTCGCTTTCTGCTGACAGCCTCTCCCTCACAGGGAGGAGCAGGCAAAGCCCTGCCCTGTGCCCTGGTGCCCGTCCTGCTCCCACCACCCTGGGACCTGCCCCCCTCGGAGCCCTGGCGGGGAGGATCGCTGCTGTTCTCAGCGGTGTTGGTCACTGCCAGTACCTGGGGTGTCTGTTGGTCCTCCCCCTCAGACCAGGCTTCCCAAGCAGCCATTTCTGCCTGGGCTTGCTGTGTTTGCTCTTGGTATGTGGGCCAAGAGCTCTCTGTTTGGTCCCACTGTGAGGACAGGTTCCAGACCTCCTGGAGGAATAAAAAAAACAAAAAACACAACAGCAGACAGGATTGGTCTCAGCTGTTGGACCAAAGACCTCTGCCATCAAAGACCCAGAAAGGCCTCGTTCCTTTTCCATTGCCCCTGGTCCAAATGAAGCGGCTCATGGCAACACGGGAGGCAGCAAGAGGCAGGGAAGGTGTGCAGGACACCACCTTCCATCTCCCGAGGAAGAGAAGAAGGAGGTAACAAATGTGAAAATGAACGCATCCCAAGGGTCCGGCTTGGGATCGCTCCACACAAAGAGGCTTTAGTACAGTCCCAAACCGCGTGGTCATTGCAGCAAGGCAGAGCAGGTACCTTCACCAATCTCCGAGAGGCTTCAGGAGTAGGGAGCGCAATGGTGGTGGACTTGGCTCGAGGAGCTGGTTCCTGCCTGTCTGTCTTCTTCGTCCTGGGGGAGCTGCCTGGACACGGGGGGAGCACACTGCAAACAGACACCGGGAGGCTGCATGAGCCCAGGGGAATTCGGTCTCCAGTCCGCGCTCGCAAGCTGCCTCAGCCTCTGCAGCAGACGGCAGTTCCGCAGCGAACGGGTGTATTGGACTGGCCGTGTTCGCTTCAGCAGAGACGGAGAGAGCCAACCGCGAAGCTGTGGCACCACCTGCCTTCAGGAAGGCTCGGGATGCCCGTATCCAGGCCCTTTGTGGTGGAAAAGGAGAGGAGCAGTGTCTTGTGCAAGGACAGGATCCTAGAGACACCAGTACGGCCCATCCGGGCTTATGGGTGGAAAGCAGATTATCGCTGGGGAGCCAGCAACATCGGAGAACGCCATCAGGTAAGGAGGGCAGGCATGCCACCTCCCTCCCTCAGCACTCTCTTGTGCCTGCCACAATGTCTGGGATATCGTTTGGAAAAAATGCCTGAAAGAAACATTTCCATCTGGTATCACAGCTCCTTAGGCTGGAAGAAACTGCGGGGGAGCTGGAAGAAACTGCAGGGGACGTTTGCTCCCACAGACAAAAAGATGGACTCTGTTGCAATGTGGGGGGGCTCCTGAAGAGACAAGAGCTTCTGCAACAAGGCTCTGCATCCAGCTCCCCCAAGGAGCAGGGCCCTGGTGGAAAATGAAGCTGGTGTGCCAGTCTCAGGCAAACGTGCTGCACGCTTGCCATCCGTGGAGAGAGCGGCCTCCTCCGGGACGGGTGTCAGGAGCCTTTCTGAGTCCCTGCGCCTGGTGGGTCCAAAGGGGACATCTCTCCTGTGTGGCTGCAAGTGGCTCCTCCCTCCTTTCCCCCAAGGGTCTCACCTGGTGCAAGGCTTCTTCTCCAGATCTTGCTGCCTCGTGCCTGGCTCCCAGCTTGTCAGCATAGGGAGGGAAAGCTTCCGCCTCTCCAGCAGCTCACCAGGATGGCACTCTGAAACTAGGAAAGGAGGAAGCTCTTCAGAGCAGCCGCATGGGCACTGCCTTTTAAGCTGGTTGCAGTCAGCCAGCATGGGACAGGGACCACCCCCAGACAGCAGGGACCCTTACCTCTTCTGATCCCACCCTCTTCTGCAGCTTCCTGCTGCGAGGTGGACAACACTTGGGCCTCTGGCCTTCTCCTCACAGTCAGATGAAACCTGGCAAACAAATGATGACACGGGCTTGAAGAAGGCTGGCCTCCTACCCGTTGCAGTAATCCTCCTGGTGTTGCACGGGGCATGGCATCCCTTTTCCGTCACGTTCACGCATGGGGTTTGTTGTCAAGCTTCCCGCAACACCAGAAAAGGTAGCCTAAATTCCCCTCCACATGCAGGCAATTCTCTCTTAGGGGAATCGCGGCAGCACGGGCACAAGAAGCACAACCGCAATGCCCCTCCTCTCCAGGTGAAGACAGTCGTAGCCGAAAGTCAGCATGAGTTAACCAGGACCCAGTCTCTTCAGGATTTAGCCCCGACTGGATGCTGAGCGTGGAGACCCGACCGCGCACGTTCCAAAGGAGGAGGTGGGAAGCCAAGGGCTGCGGAGGAAATGCACTCACCTTGGGAACATCTGGATCCCACGAGCGGTGGTCTCTCCACTCAAGGCAGTCGGGTGTGCCGGCCACATTCTCTGCAAAGAGACACAGACCTGCTGGAGGGTTTCTGAGGCAGTTTTCTCAGGGCTCTCATTGACAGGAAGCAAACCTGTCTCCCAAGCCAAAAGAAAGCCTTCTCTCCAAAACCCTCCTCCAAAGCCTCTTCCATCAACCTTTGTTCTGCTCTGGAGGAGCATGGCAGAATATCGAGGCTGTACAGTAACGCTGCCAGGCCTTTTGCAGGGGTCAGCATCCAGACGCTCAGAAGAGCTAATGGAGAAAGCAGCTAATGGGGCAGGCGTGGGGAAAGGCAACTGACTGGCCTGCCGTGTCCAGCCTGGCCAACAGCGGTCGGATTGATCACCCTTCCACAGGATTCCCAAAGAAATTGAAGTAGCCCTCAAAACATCACCAACTTACACTGTGGAGCATTGCAATGAGGTCCGCGGCGCTCTCCAGATGTTTAACACAGTCTGGATAAAACTTCATGAACAGGAAACCATCTTCACACGTCAAAACACCAATGTCTCTGAAGGCAAAGGGGACGTGCTCCTTGTTCCTCAGGAGGAAACAGTACAAGAGGATGGTCTCTTGCACACACTTCTGCACCACGTACGGTGGGAAGGAGGTGGCTCGCGATAGCTGCAGGTAGTTCAGCGGCTCGACCTGGACGTCATCTGCAGGGAGAAGCAACATCCTCACTGCCACAGCAAGCCCAAGTTGCTTGCACCATTCAGAACAAGGTCCTAGAGGAAGAGTCGCTAAGAGAAACAGCTCCGGGGCCACGGTGTCTTTTGGGGGAACTCAAGCTCTACCCTGACCGTTGGAGACAATCCTCTGCTTCTCCCAGGCCTTTCCAAAGAGCAGGGAGAACAAATCCTTCCGGACATGGGGCAGGAAGAGGGGGGCTGCTGCCTTCTCACCAGGGAGGATCTCAGGGGGATAGTACATGTCCTCCAGCCACGCCTCATCAATGTCCAGCTGGAAGAACGGTCTTCGAATCAAGAGCCACTTTTGCTTGACATGGAGTTGCTCTTGGACAACAGCAAAGGTCCCGAGTCCCGCAACCTGAACAGCCTGCACACAGAGAAGACAGAAAGGCTGACGAGGGAGTTCTTGAGAGACAGGAAAAGGGATGACTGTCAGAGCAGGGGGACACTGCTCTGTGCCCTGCCCGCTCCTGAGGGACAATGGGGCAAGGTGGGGCACTTTGGAAAGCTTTGGAGAAGAGCCGCATCCTCCGTTTCTTTCATCACCCCCCTCCCAGGATTTGCCACCATCCCTTGGCTAGGGAACAGCCCAGAGGTTTCCAGCACACGGCTTAGGCCTGGGACTGATTATCCTAGGCACGGACCCAGGATATTCCCCCATCTCTCTGCTCGCCCTTTCCACTCAGGCCGCAGGGAAGAGTGAAGCCCTAGGGTGTGCCAAACCCCTGAGAAGCAGAGCAGATCTGGCCTTGGTTTCTCTCCCAGCTGGCCAGCAAGCTGCTCCGGGCACCCTGGGCAGTCTCAGTGCACTGCCGTGCTGCTCGGGTAGGGGTTGCTCTGCAGGGCCCAGGACACCAGACCACCTTATCCTGCTCCAGTGCTTCCAGAATGTACGCGGATACAGCATCCCAGATAGCCTCAGTCTCTGGAAAGCAAGGAAAAGACAGGTCAGGCTCCAGGCCAGCTAGCTCACCACCTCTTGGCAAGCACCTCACCCAGGCAAGGACACATGCAGGCATACGCGAGCCCCCCAGAAAAACACCATGCGGGCATTCCTGGGACATTCCTGAGAGGCCTGTGGGAGCTGCAGGCCACACCAGTCTCTGGGACACCAGAGGTCTTTCCTCCCAGAGCCAGATCCAAAAGAGGCACCAGCTCCCAGGGAATCCTGGCTCTGGATTGTCCCCATCACGAGGAGGCTGAGCCATGCCCAGAGGAGCCCTGGGGCTGCAGGACAGCCCTAGCATCAGGACCCAGGAGTCCTGGCTGCCACATTGTCCCCTGAGCCCAGCGGGACACTCAGGCAGGGCTCTCGCAGCAGCCACCAGCTCTGTCCAGTGCCACCACCATCCCCCAGCCCAGGACCTGCAGCTTTGGACAGCTGACAGCCCCTGGGCCACCCTGTGGGACGGGACTCCTGACACCCTTACCTTTGGGGGAGAGGTGTAGGAGCACTGGGAACTGGGAAACCATATCAGAGGCGATGGTCACCCTCCAGCAGCCCTCCATCTCGCTTGCTGCTAGCCCTCAGCTCAGAACAAGGGATGCCCGCCCTGGCTCCTCAACCACAGCTCCTCTGCAAGGTGCCCCTGCTCCTCTGCCCGTCAGCGAGGGTCGCCCAGTGCAAGCTTGCTGCCTGCTGACCCCACTCCTGGCCACAGAAGGACAGCGGTGGGGAGCACCCAAGCAGTGCCCAGCACGGACCAGGCCTTGCAGGGAAGTGCCAGCACTGCCGCTGCTCCAGTGCTTATATCCTGGTGATGCAGGGCATCCTTCTGTGACATCAGCACGTGTCATAAGAAGGCTTATGACGTCAGCAGCATGGAGACAGCACAGCTCAGGAGAGAGACGAGAGATTTCCCTTCTTGTCCTGAGAAACAGTCACCTCCCTTCTGCCCAGTTCATTCCTAGCGGTTCCTGGTACATCCACCAGGAACATCTCCAAATGCTGACAAAGGCCACGGAATAAAGGAAGTGGAGCGCTGGAGAAGTCCCTGCTGTGCTCCTGCCCCAACACGCCTCTGCTCTTGGGAGCCCTACCAGGAAGGTGGGGTTTGAGGCTTGTCCTGGGGCTGGGCTTTTGCAAAAGACAGGGTAAAACCTGTCTTCAGATCACTGAAGTTTCTTGAAACGCTTTGCCTGAGTCTTGAGAGTATGATTCATTCTGTCCACTCTGCCACTAGACTGGGGTCTGTCTGTAAGGGCTATGCGGATCCCAACCAATACCTAATAGTCTGCTTCTTTCAGTAACTCCCTTGGCTATAAACTGTGGACCTCTGTCCAATGGCGTTCCCAAAGGTGCCCCAAATCTCGGAATTCTTTCTTTTACCAGAGCTTGTACTACTTCTCTCGCCTTCCTGGTACAACACGGAAAGGCCTCAGGCCAGCCTGCAGACGAGTCCACGAGGACTAACAAATACTTCAGCCCCCCTTTTCTAGGCAGTTCGCTAAAGTCTATCTGCCAATACTCTCCAGGCACCTGCCCCTCAGCAGTGGATTTCTGTGTGTTTAGTGGATTATTTCTCCAACATACGTCACGCCTTTCTGTGACTGACCGAGGAGCCTCCACCATGTTCCTGCGTATAAATGAGAGGGGTTTTGCCTCTCGGCTGAAGCCAACCCCAGGCTCTCAGCATATTTAAGCAGCTACAGCCTCTTCTTTGTCTGAGACCCACTCTCAGCTGATGAGGAAGTAATGGGACCAGCAAACCTTTCTGGCTGCAGCAGCTCGGGCCCGGCTGCCCTGGCCCTGGGGCAGGAGGAGCTGCCTGAAGACCCCCAGGGATGGCACGGAGGGGCTGCAGGCCTCCCAGGGACTATGAGTAAGTGGACCTGTGCAGTGCTGGATGTAGGGCTGGGCCCCAAAACCTCATCTCTTTCCCTGTGCTGAAAAGCAGCTGGACTATGACATGCATTTTGCAGGAGGAGTGTCAAGACACAGGTTTTCCTGTGTGCAAGTCCCAGATCCTGGTGAACATCACCTAGGTCAGCCCATCTGGCAGCTGTGCACAGAAGCTGTCTCCAAGAGCCCACAGAAACCTTGGAAATGTTTGAACCCAGCAGTGTCCCTTTCCTGTGACCGTCCGAGTGATTAAAGGCCCCCAGGGTAACATGGGGTCATTGAATTCATCTTAGTCCAGTGGCTTCCACAAGACTTTGACTGCTTCTTCAGCCTGACTGCAGGCATTTACCTCCGACCACAAGGTCACCCTGACTGGCGCTGCTCTGACCCTCACCCACAAGGGCTCCCCCACTCTGCTGCCCATCCCATAGAGGAGCTCCACGCATCCAGACAGATCCTCCACATGGAGGGCAACCCCCTATTGATCATCCCCGCCTGTCTCTTCTGAAGAATCTGCCCCCATCCAGCACAGCACCCCAAGCTGAGGGACCTGTCCCCCCACACCGCAGCAGCTCTTCCATCAATGTCCCAGCCCTGTGACAGCAGGCGGGGATCCAGCTCCTCCTGCCTGTGCCCCAGGCTGAGGGCATTGGGGCACATCTGGGCTGCAGCACCTCAGCTGTGGCACAAGGGCCAAACTCAGGCTTGTCCCAGACCTTGTGCCAAGAGCCTGGGCATGAAAACGCTCATCTGAAGGGATAGAGGACCTCAGCTTCCTTCTGAAGGGATAGAGGACCTCAGCTCTCCCCCTCCCATCCATCTCTTGGTGTCCTGCCTAATGATGGGACATGGAGAGGTGATTCTCTCCTTCTGCACACTTATTTCCAATAGGAGAAACGACACTGCTGGTGAGAAGTGTGTGTGCCCAGGGAAGGGAGGGAAGCCCAGGGATTCCTTCAGGCTGTTTCCCAGCAGGTTCCATGTGCAGGGAGCCTGGTGGGGGGCAGAGCAAGGGAGGCCTTGGGCTGGGCCTCTGCTGCTGAGCTGGGCCGGGCTCCTGGGCCCAAGGGGAGCTCCTGGCAAGCGGGCAGCGCTGCAGAGAGACAGCTCTGCCCAGGAGCAGCTCCTCTGCACAGCGCAGCAGGGCTGGGGGCACTGCCTGCAGAGACACAGTGCTTAAAGGCAGGCAGAAGTGGCAGCATGCCCAGAGCTCACTGGGGGAGAAGACTTCCCAGCCCTGCACCCAGTAAGTCTCTGGCTGGAGGGCAATGCAGCCGCAGTTCGTGGAGGCAGGAGAAGCCGGGGGTGCAGGCAGGGGTGTCCAGGGCTGTGGTGCAGAGCAGGATCCCTGCTGTGCCCCAGGGGCTGTGTGCCGGGGCAGGGCCTCTGCCGCCTGCCAGGCTCAGCACTCAGCCTGCCCGGGGAGCTGCCCAGGGCGCTGCGGGGAGAAGCTGCGGGTGGAAGGAGCCCCCCCGGCAGGGCAGGGTCCTGCTGCTGGCGGGAGGCTGCTGCCTGGGGCAGCCTGCTCACAACTCCACAGCACACCAAGGGAACTTCACTCTCATCTTTCCTTAGCCTCTCCTTTCAGTTTCTGTTTTTGGCTCAGTGGAAATAGAAATATATGATGTTATTTTCTAGAAAAGCCTGACAGTTCTAAGGCATCCTAAGGAGGTTACAAGGACCCCCAGTAAATCTCTATCCTGCCCCTCAGCCCATAGAAAGCTCCACCACCCCTTGCACAGTGTCAGCAGGGTCTGTGTGCCCTGGGCTCTAGGACGTGCCCCCAGCGAGCTGCCCCTGGGCAGAGCCCTGCTGCCAGGAGGTGTCTGCAGGGCAGAGCTGAGCACCCAGCGGGTGGGATGGGGGCTGTGAGCTGCAGGCAGGAGGCGTGGGGACAGAGACCCAGCTGCAGGCAGGGACAGCGGCAGGCAGCAGAGCCATGGGCAGGGAATGGTAGGACAGTGCTAACAGAGTACTCTGGCACCTCTCTCTCTGCCCTCTAGCTCACAGGATTGAGGACGTGACTCATAACCTCAGCAGCAGAACCTCCAGCAGAGCAGAGTCTCCTGAGTTCTTGTCAGTCCCTCCCTGGCCTTGCCTCCCCTGGCAGAAGCCCTCTGCTGTTTCTCTCTGCTCCTCCACCTATTGTTGTTTTTGCTTTATGGCTCCCTGCAGATCTGGCTTTCAGCTGCAGCTCAAGCTCTGACCCTCTTGGTCCCACCACGCAGATCTGTCTTTAGGAGAAAGGTTCCCAAACCCCCTTCTAAACTCTGGGGCTTGGGGCAATGCAGTCTGGAGGGAAGGAAAAAACTGAATCATTTTCCCAGACATTCTGGAGGCCACAATCATTGAGCAGTTCAATACGGGCAACTTGACTGAGCCCTAGAGGAGTCTGGCTGAGACCAAGGTAGATGGACAGACCGGTTATCCTCACTGCACTAAGGACATTCACAAAATCTCACTCGGAGTGTATGAAAAATGCCAAGGTTTTCTACCCTCAAAAAACTCAGAAGAGTGTCACACGTGCAGTTGGAAGAAATTAAACCACAAATGCCATTTGGCAATCAAGAGTGTTGAGAGTGGTAATGCTGGGAAGTCCACATACATCAGAGGTACATTTAATCAGAGATCACTCCTGATTTCTTTATGTTTAGACCTGTAGGACAGGCGTGACTCCTCCACAGTCCACAGCAGGGTCCCCTGCTCCCAGTGGCACCTTCCTCCAGCACCATCCAAAGCTCAAGCAACAGAGCAGCAGGAAGGTCTCAGAAAGGGGAAAGTCACTGTGTGGGATTTCAGTGAGAAGTGGAGTAGGTTTTTCTCAGCGATGTCTCTCTTAGTTATCACGGTCTTTTCTTCCTTGGGTAGTCCCTGTTATAAATGGCTCAGTCTTCAAAATAGGATTAAATAAAAAAATAGGATTTATTAAAAGAATAGAGGTAAGCAAACAGCGCTGGGTGCACCGGGAGTCTCCGCTCCACCAGGACGCACACCAGCTACATCAAGTAGCTGATTTTTATGCTCCTAGACTAATACATATTCATTACTACTTCTAAAAAAAATAGGTTATTATAATTAGCTTCCGGGGTCCAGTCCCTCCTACTGGAGCGTGCGCATCAGTCTCCGGTGGTCCCTCTGGGGGTCTCTAGGGGTCTTTCATGCTGAAGGCTCGTAGTCTTCCTCTCCAAGTTTTTTTCTTGTCCTTCCCCTTTGTACTCCTTGGCACCATGTCAAGTTTATACAGCATCCCCTGCAGGTCTTGTCTCCTAGCCGTCCTTCAGCTTCTTTTTTTTCTTCTTCTTAATCTCTTGGCCACCTGGCCAGATATCAGAGGCCTGCATAGTATCCCATAACAGTCACTAGTTGTTATCAGTTGTTCTGAAACCCCCAAACATCAAAGACTTCATACAAACACAAATAGCTTTCTTATTGAGACTTCACGAGTAATTAAAACATTCCTCACCAGCCATTCACAGGGACACTCCAGTTACATCTATAGCAGTGCTAAATCAACCACAAAGAAGGCAAAAAGGCTGTAACTGTTAGGAATAAGAGTTCGGAATAACAAAAGCAAATAGGCTCATGGGTTTGAGGAATATTTCTGAAGATTTGATAATTTGACTATAATGAGGGGGAGACTGGGACACTGGGAGGAAAGGGAAGAAACCAAAGTCAAGGTACAAGAACTATATACATTAACCACTCTGTTTTTCTTAGACTTGTGGTTATACAAGGGTATGTAAGACAGAAGGTCACATTCATCATACCATGCGGCCCTAGCACTGTTCCATACTGACACAAATCAGATGAACATATATAACATCCCCGTTGTCCAGGAGGATCAGATGTCCAACAGCAGCTCCATCACCGAGTTCCTCCTCCTGCCGTTTGCAGACACGAGGGAGCTGCAGCTCCTGCACTTCACGCTCTTCCTGGGCATCTACCTGGCTGCCCTCCTGGGCAACGGCCTCATCCTCACCACCATAGCCTGCGACCACCGCCTCCACACCCCCATGTACTTCTTCCTCCTCAACCTCGCCCTCCTTGACCTAGGCTGCATCTCCACCACTGTTCCCAAAGCCATGGCCAATTCCCTTCATGATACCAGGGCCATTTCCTATGCAGGATGTGCTGCACAGGTCTTTCTTTTTCCTTTTCTCATGTCAGCAGATTTGTTTCTTCTCACTGTCATGGCCTATGACCGCTACGTTGCCATCTGCAAGCCCCTGCACTACGGGAGCCTCCTGGGCAGCAGAGCTTGTGCCCAGATGGCAGCAGCTGCCTGGGGCAGTGGCTTTCTCTATGCTCTGCTGCACGCTACCAATACATTTTCCCTGCCCCTCTGCCAAGGCAATGCCGTGGACCAGTTCTTCTGTGAAATCACCCAGATCCTAAAAATCTCCTGCTCAGACTCCTACCTCAGGGAAATTGGGCTTCTCGCATTCAGTGGCATTCTGGTTTTGGGGTGTTTTGTATTCATCGTGCTGTCCTATGTACAGATTTTCAGGGCTGTGCTGAGGATCCCCTCTGAGCAGGGACGCCACAAAGCCTTTTCCACGTGCCTCCCTCACCTGGTCGTGGTCTCCCTGCTGGTTAGCACTGGTGTATCTGCCTACCTGAAGCCTCCCACTATCTCCTCTCCATCCCTGGACATGATAATGGCTGTTCTATATGCAGTGATGCCCCCAGCAGTGAACCCCCTCATCTACAGCATGAGAAACCAGGAGCTCAAGAATGCCATTAGGAAAGTGACGTCATGGATGTTTATCAGGATTTGCTCAGGAAATTAATTGGACCCTTCAGCAGCTATAGACTGCTCCTTTTGCTTCTTCTACACATGAATTGTGGTTTATGTCATGACAGGCTAAGCCTGGTTTTACTTCTAGATGCCTTTTTTTTCATTTTTCCCTTGTGATACTGTTTTCCACAAAGAAATGCCATTCTTCATCCCCTTGCACTTAAGTACCAACATATCTTGTGTGACCCTGAGGCTCTGCATAAACAAGGAGCCAGCCTGTCTGCGTATTTAAACAAAATAAACAAACCTACAGCAAATTCTTTTTCTGGATCCCACTCTCAGCAGAGCAGAGACATAATGGGACCAGTGAACCCCTTTCTGGCTGCAGCAGCTCGGGGCAGGCTGCCCTGGCCCACGGGCTGCAGGAGCTGCCTGAGGACCCACAGGGATTGCATGGAGGGGCTGCAGGCCTCTGAGGATCTGCTGCAGAGAAGAGCAGGGGACACCACAGCAGGGTACGCTGATCTCTGTATGCTTCTGCCATGGATGTTTCCATCTGTGGGGCTGAGCCCTCTATGCCCCAGGAGCTGCTGTTCCCTTCAGAGGGGCCGGGGCTGTGGTGGCAGTGGCCAGAGCCCTGCAGCAGCCTGCGGTGGGCACTGCCCTGGAGCCACTGCCACTGGGCTGGGCAGAGGGCAGGGAGGTGAGCAGAGGGCAGGAAGGTGGGGAGCCGGGCTCAAGGGCTGTGTCAGGGCAATGGCCAGCCCTGCCAGCCTCTGTCTTGGCCCAGAGCCCTGCAGACCTGGAGCCGGGCTGTCTGCAGAGCCCTCATGGGACGTGGCTAGGTCAGGGCAGGGGCCATGGGATGGAGGAGGCTGCAAAAGCAGGAGGGCCATGGTGGGAAGGGACCCTGATGGTTCCATTGGGATTGTAATGGGGAGAGATCCACCCAGCCCTGAATGTGCACTGCCATTTGCTGTGCCCTGGCAGCACGGCTGTGGGACCATGTGTGGGGCAGTGGGGCTGGGATGCTGCAGGGACAGGGCTCTGAGAGGGGCCATGAAGGATCTGCCAGGGAGTGACAGCAAGGACAGGCTCCAAAACAGAAATTTATGGTGGAGATGGAGGTATGGTTTTAGCAAGGGCAGAGCTCACCTGGAAGTGGTGTTACCAAGAAAAGTCAAGAGCAAAGAGAAGAGCTTCTGCTGGAGCTAAGGCTCAGATTTCTCACCCAGCTCGCCCAGGGCTCGTCCTGAGCAAGGCGGCCACGAGCCCTGCCTGCCCTCCTGCCTGCCCCGTGCCGGCAGGTGGCTGTAGCAGAGGGGACCCCCAGCCAGCCCCTCGATGGGGCTCTGCCAGCCCCTCGCCCTCCCCTCTGCAGTGACGTCATTGCTGCCCAGGGGGCTCTCTGATGCGCGGGATGATGTCACAGTGCCTGCCGGCCAGCCCTTCTGAGGGCCAATCAGGCTGCTGCAGTGGCAGTGACCTCACTCCAGCCCCCTCCCCACGGCCTGCCTCTCCCCTTCCCTCTCCCCTGTCTGGACCCCGGGGACAAAAGTCGGTGTTACGCAGCAGCTTTGCAGTGGTGGCCTCCGTGATGGTTTTGCCAGGGAGGACATCTGCCTATGTGCCAAAAGGACCTACTACCACCAAGATGCATTTGGTGTTTCGAGCTGTCACTGGCAGAGGTCTTGCAAAGTCTTTCTGCAGTTGTGCCCAGGGACCTTCACTCCATTGGTCCTGGGCTGGGGCTTTCACTTCAGCTGAACCTGTGTTGGTTGTGGCACAAGCAAGACGCCTCTTACAGCTGCACTCTGCATCCTCCTTCATGGGAGGGCACCACTTGGTGTCCTTTGCTCTGCTCACAGTGTTTGTCTTAGCTCACGGATGAACCAGATTTGATCTGCTTGAGTCTTCTGAGGCCCAATCCAAGGCCTATTGCCTGCTGCACCTACCGCACAATAACTATTACTTTCTCTTACTGTGCTGATTGACCTGATGAGTCTGTTCAAATTAATCGCTTTTATTTTCCCTAGTTGGAAGGGGACATATTCCCAGACTGGGGCAAGCTGCTGAGCTCTGCCACAGCCACTCACAGTCACCTGCTCTTGAGTCTTTCAGCCTCAGTTTGGCACATGTAACTCAACACGAGTTTCTCAGGGTCTCAATGGCCATTTCAAGTGTAGTGAAGTCCAGCAATCCACTGGCAAGTGTGCCAGGATGCATGGTGCATTCCCACAGGAATCCCTCGCAGAACCTATGGTTTTATTCAGGCCACAGTCTCAAGTTCCCAGACTGCAGTAGCTGCCTTCCAATGATTGTGACTTTTGTTAGACTCATAGAATCATAGAACCATAGTGCCATGTAGATTGGGAAAGACCTCCCACATCATTTGGGCCAGGCCAAAGATGACAAGCTAACAAACTCTGACCTGTATACAGCTCTTCCTGATAAATTCGGCATTGGCCCTGTGTTACCTTTGTTTCCTCTTTAACTGTAACTTCAGCAGGAATAGTTCATCTTGGTACCATGGCACAAGCATACAGAGGTCAGTGTCCCCTGCTGTGTCCTGTTCTCCTCTGCAGCAGACCCTCAGAGGCCTTCAGCCCCTCCGTACCATTCCTGGGGGTCTTCAGGCATCTCCTGCCACCCCAGGGCCAGGGCAGCCTTCCCTGACATACTGCAGAGAGAAAAGGGTTTACTATTCCTGTTTATTAATCCACTGAAAATAGGTCTCAGAGAAAGAAATTACTCCAGATTCATTTATCTTGATTAAATACACAGAGAGCCTGGAGCCTTTTTTTCACTGAAACCATAGGTCACACAGACAAGGGAATACTCAGGTAGAAGGAAGTGAAGGGCTTTTCTGTGTAGACAACATTACAACAAGGACACAAAGGAAAAACAACCAAATAAATCAACAAACACCAAACAGAAAGGCAAGAGTGCCTGTCATGACATACGCTGGGAGTCATTTGCAGAAAAAGGTAGACGGTCTGTGGCCACAGATAAAAACCCAATCAACAGTTTCCATAATGAATCCCTGAGATCCTGGTTCCTCATGCTGTAGATGAAGGGGTTCAATACTGGAGGCAGCACTGAGTACAGAACTGCCACAACGAGGTTTGGGTTTGGGGAGGAGATGGAGGGGGGCTTCAGGTAGGCAAATATGACAGTGCTGAAAAAGAGTGAGACCACGGAGAGGTGAGGGACACATGTGGAAAAGGCTTTGTGCCGGCCCTGCTCAGAGGGGATCCTCAGCACAGCCCTGAAGATCTGCACATAGGAGAGCACAATGAAAACGAAGCATCCAAAACCCAAAAAGGAAGTGAACGTGAGAAGCCCAGCTTCCCTGAGGTAGGAGTCTATGCAAGAGAGCTTGAGGATCTGGGGAATTTCACAGAAGAACTGGTCCACAGCATTGCCTTGGCAGAGAGGCAGTGAAAATGTATTGGCAGTGTGCAGCAGAGCATAGAGAACCCCACTGCCCCAGGCAGCTGCTGCCATCTGGGCACAAGCTCTGCTGCTCAGGAGGGTCCCGTAGTGCAGGGGCTTGCAGATGGCAACGTAGCGGTCATAGGACATGACAGTGAGAAGAAAAAACTCTGCTGATATCAAGAAGATAAATGAAAAGACCTGTGCAACACATCCTGCGTAGGAAATGGCCCTGGTATCCCAGAGGGAATTGGCCATGGCTTTGGGAACAGTGGTGGAGATGCAGCCCAGGTCAATCACGGAGAGGTTGAGGAGGAAGAAGTACATGGGGGTGTGGAGGCGGTGGTCGCAGGCTACGGCGGTGAGGATGAGGCCGTTGCCCAGGAGGGCAGCCAGGTAGATGCCCAGGAAGAGACCAAAGTGCAGGAGCTGCAGCTCCCTCGTGTCTGCAAACGGCAGGAGGAGGAACTCGGTGATGGAGCTGCTGTTGGACATCTGAGACATCCTAGACAAAGGGATGATCCAAGGAAGGAAAGACAGTGATAATGAGGAGAGAGATCTCTGAGAAAAACTTAATCCATCTCTCACTGAAACCCCCTACAGTAACTTTCCAATTCTGGGACTTTTCTCCTGCTCTGTTGCTTGAGCTTTGGATGGTGCTACAGTCAAGTGCCACTGGGAGTAGGGGACACTGGTTTGCACTTTGGAGGAGTCATGCCTGTCCTACAGGTCTAAACATAAAGAAATCAGGAGTGATCTCTGATTAAATGTACCTCTGATGTATGTGGACTTCCCAGCATTACCACTCTCAACCCTCTTGATTGCCAAACGGCATTTGTGGTTTAATTTCTTCCAACTGCACGTGTGACACTCTTCTGAGTTTTTTGAGGGTAGAAAACCCTGGCATTTTTCCTACATTCCAGGTGAGATTTTGTGAATGTCCTTAGTGCAGTGAGGATAACCGGTCTGTCCATCTACCCTGGTCTCAGCCAGATTCCTCTAGGGCTCAGTCGAGGAGTCTGCTCAATGATTGTGGCCTCCAGAATGTCTGGGAAAAATGATTCATCTTTTTCCTTCCCTCCAGATTGCATTGCCCCAAGCCCCAGGGTTTAGACAGGGGTTTGGGCACCTTTCCTCTAAGGACAGATCTGCGTGGTGGGACCAAGAGGGTCAGAGCTTGAGCGACAGCTGAAAGCCAGATCTGCAGGGACCCATAAAGCAACAACAACAACAATAGGTGGAGGAGCAGAGAGAAACAGCACAGGGCTTCTGCCAGGGGAGGCAAGGCCAGAGAGGGACCAACAGGTACTCAGGGGAGTCTGCTCTGCTGGAGGTCCTGCAGCTGAGGTTATGAGTCACGTCCTCAATCCTGTGGCCTTGACAGTGGACAGGGAGGTGCCAGAATACTGCTGCCTGCAGCTGGGTCTCTGTCCCCACGCCTCCTGCCTGCAGCTCACAGCCCCCATCCCACCCGCTGGGTGCTCAGCTCTGCCCTGCAGACACCTCCTGGCAGCAGGGCTCTGCCCAGGGGCAGCTTGCTTGGGGCACGTCCTAGAGCCCTGGTCACACAGACCCTGCAGACACTGCACGTTTTGGCTGGAGTTTCTACGGTCTTAGCAGATGTAAAGGGACCTGTCATGATCCTTGTGAAGGCTTAGGTGTCAAAGCCAGTACTCTGAAATAACAACCTCTATTTGTACTTCCACTGAGTAAAAGAAGCTAACACTCAAACCATCTCTACAAAAAGCAGATGCTCAGGAAAGCTGAGACTACAGAATGAATTCCCTGCCCTGAATCTCCTCTTCCAAAGTCCCCTTGGAAACATCTTGAGTGTGCTGTGGATCTGTGAGCAGGCTGCCCCAGGCAGCAGCTCCCCGCCAGCAGCAGGACCCTGCCCTGCCGGGGGGGCTCCTTCCACCCGCAGCTTCTCCCCGCAGCGCCCTGGGCAGCTCCCCGGGCAGGCTGAGTGCTGAGCCTGGCAGGCGGCAGAGGCCCTGCCCCGGCACACAGCCCCTGGGGCACAGCAGGGAGCCTGCCCTGCACCACAGCCCTGGACACCCCTGCCTGCACCCCGGCTTCTCCTGCCTCCACGAACTGTGGCTGCATTGCCCTCCAGCCAGAGACTTACCGGGTGCAGGGCTGGGAAGTCTTCTCCCCCAGTGAGCTCTGGGCATGCTGCCACTTCTGCCTGACTTTAAGCAGTGTGTCTCTGCAGGCAGTGCCCCCAGCCCTGCTGCGCTGTGCACAGGAGCTGCTCCTGGGCAGAGCTGTCTCTCTGCAGCGCTGCCCGCTTGCCACGAGCTCCCCTTGGGCCCAGGAGCCCGGCCCAGCTCAGCAGCAGAGGCCCAGCCCAAGGCCTCCCTTGCTCTGCCCCCCACCAGGCTCCCTGCACATGGTCCTGGGGCTGCAGGGGAACCTGCTGGGAAACAGCCTGAAGGATTCCTGGGCTTCCCTCCCTCCCCTGGGCACACACACTTCTTGACAGCAGGATCATTTCTCTTAGCACAAAAACAATTATCTGTAGCAGTCGTCTCTTCTCATCCCAGTTGATGGTGGGACACCCAGACATGGTCATAGAAGTAATTCCTTTAACCCCCTGCTTAAGGAAGGGATTCAGTAGAGTCAGTTAACATCTCATGCTGGGTTTTAGTCCTGGGGCAGCTGGAAAGGGATCTCAGCTCCCTCCCATATCTGCCACAGACCCACGGGAGCTGGGATTCCTCTGCACTCAGTTTAGGTGTGCATAACATGGGCAGCTGCAGGTGAGCTCCTTGTCTCAGTTCAAGGATCATTAATGGAGATGGAGGAAATCAGGGGGTTGCAAACATCTGGTGATATGTCAGGGGGCAGAGGTACGTGCAGGCATCTGCGAGCTCTCATGGAGGAACCCTGAGGGATAGGGCAGCACCTGGGGGCATCCCCTTGGAGGCTGGTGAGAAATGCCTTTGGCCAGCTGAAATGACAGCAAATGCACCCATTTAGGACAACTAAACCTGTCCCTCCTCAGTAGACTCAGGGCAGCCTGTAGAGGCATCCACCTGACCCAGTGGAGAACTGTGCCACAGGGAGAGCTGAGTCTCTCTCTCCCTCTTCTCCATCTGGTTTTCCCTCCATCTCCAGGGACTGTAACGGCACTTGTCTCATGGACATCCCTACATTGCCCAATGAAATTTGGGGCAGCTGCTCTATTTAATAGCCAATTGCAGGCCTGCAGTGCTACCTGAGATGCCAACGCTGCCCAGCACCACTGGAGCATGGAGCTGACACGGGCAGCACAGGACCCACAGGACAGCTCTGGCCATTCACAGCTGGTACTTAACGGGCACTCCTGAGGGCATCTCTGACAGACCTGGTGCTTATGAGCAAGTGACCACTTCTCAGAGAGCGAAGGTCTGTCCCACCTCTATTCGGTAGAGGCAGGCAGTGCATGGATATGAGGCACATCACACTGGAGTTTCCACTTGTGTCGTTCAGCTTGGAAACACTGCTTCTGCTTCTCACGTCCATCCTTTAATAAATCTGAATGCACTGTCCAGACACAGTGATTTTTTCTGTGTCCCTGAATCACAGGATGCCCATAGCCATGGACATTGTCAGCAGCCCATTCTCATGCCTGGAGAATGGGCACAGCTTCAACACTGGCCCTCAGGGCTGCACCAACACCACAAAGGCCCTCTGCTGTCAGGGCGGCACAGCCCAGGCCTGTTTCCTTCTGGCCTTGGGAACACCAGGGCTTGCCCTCCATGGGACCCCTTATTTCATCCTCCTCTGGCCATCTGCCATCCACGGCAGCTGTGATGGAAAGCGTGTGCATGCCCAGGCTCTTGGTACAAGGTCTGGGACAAGTCTGAGTTTGGCCCTTGTGCCACAGCTGAGGTGCTGCAGCCCAGATGTGCCCCAATGCCCTCAGCCTGGGGCACAGGCAGGAGAAGCTGGATCCCCGCCTGCTGTCACAGGGCTGGGACATTGATGGAAGAGCTGCTGAGGTGTGGGGGGACAGGTCCCTCAGCTTGGGGTGCTGTGCTGGATGGGGGCAGATCCTTCAGAAGAGACAAGCGTGGATGATCAACAGGGAGGACATTTGCCATTCCCTCGTGTACCACCTCTGCCGCCTGCATGGCAGACCGGGGGATGGTGCTGAGGCCTTCTGAAATCTCAGAGCCCCTTGTGGTATCTGGGAAGGAAGGCCCTGGCATATGCTGCAATTCCTCCATATAAGACCTACTACTTCTCCAAGTGAGCGACATGCAGTGAAGAGGAATTCAGGTATACTGAGAGCCTGCTGCATTCCAGGTGCCTTCGCTCCCATCGTTTGAAAAAAGCCCAGCCCCAGGACAAGCCTCAAACCCCACCTTCCTGGGAGGGCTCCCAAAAACAGAGGCATCTTGGTGCAGGCACACAGCAGTGACTTCTCCAGTGCTCCACTTCCTTTATTCCGTGGGCTTTGTAACCATTTGGAGATGCTCCTGGCAGATTTGTCAGGAAATGCTGGAATATAACAGGGTAGAAGGGAGGTATCTTTTTCTCAGGACAAGAAGGGAAACCTCTCATTTCTCTCCCAGGCTGTTCTGTCTCCTCGCTGCTGACTTTATAGGACTTCAAATGACACAGGCTGATGTCACAGGGGGTGCACTGCATCACCAGGATATAAGCACTGGAGCAGCGGCAGTGCCGGCACTTCCCTGCAAGGCCTGGTCCCTGCTGGGTACTGCTTGGGTGCTCCCCACCGCTGTCCTTCTGTGGCCAGGAGTGGGGTCAGCAGGCAGCAAGCTTGCACTGGGCAACCCTCGCTGACGGGCGGAGGAGCAGGGGCACCTTGCAGAGGAGCTGTGGTTGAGGAGCCAGGGCAGGCATCCCTTGTCCTGAGCTGAGGGCCAGCAGCAAGCGAGATGGAGGGCTGCTGGAGGGTGACCACCGCCTCTGGCCTGACTTCCCTGTTCCCAGTGCTCCTTCAGCTCTACCCCAAAGGTGAGGGTGTCAGGAACCCCTTCCCACGGGGTGGTCCAGTGGCTGTCAGGCGTTGCTGACCACTAGAGCAGGCTACCCAGAGCCGCATCCAGCCTAGACTTGAATGCCTCCAGGGATGGGGCGTCCTCAGCCTCTCTGTGCAACTTGTTCCAGTGCCTCACTATCCTCTGAGTGAAAAACTTCCTCCTAATATTAAACCTAAATCTCCCCCATCTTAGTTTAAAACCATTCCCTCTTGTCATATCGCTATCAACACATGTAAACAGGTGTTCCCTCTCCTGTTGAGGTCTTCCTGAGCCTTCTCCAAGCTAAACAAGCTCAGTTCCCTCGACCTTTCTGCATAGGACAGGTGCTTCAGCCCTCTGATCATCTGAGTGGCCCTCTGGACCCGTTCCAAGAGCTCCACATGGTTCTTGTGCTGGGGGCCCTAGGCCTGCATGCAGTATTCCAGGTGGGGTCTCACAAGAGCAGAGTAGAAGGGGGCAATCACCTTCCTCTCCCTGCTAGCCACTTTTCTGACCCTGTCAGGATTCTCATGCATTTGACATCACAAAGAAAAGTTGGTGTCTCCTTCCCTGTGAGGAATAACCCTAAGCACCAGTACAGGCTGAGTAGAGGGGGAGGATCACCTCCCTTGGCCTGCTGGCAACACTCTTCTGAATGCACCCAGGATCCCGTTGGCCTTCTTGGCCACAAGGGCACACTGCTGGCTCATGGTCAGCCTGCTGTCCCCCGGGTCCTTCTCTGCAGAGCTGCTCTCCAGCAGGTCATTCCCAGCCTGTACTGGTGCTGGGGTTATTCCTCCCTAGGAAGGACACAGGACCCTGCACTTGCCCTTCTTAAACTTTTTGGGGTTCCTCTCAGCTTATCCCTCCAGCCTCTCAAGGTCCCTCTGAATGGCAGATCAGCCCTCTGGGGTATCAGCCATTCCTCCCAGCTTTGTGTCATCAACAAAGTTGCTGAGGGTGCACTCAGTTACATCATCCACTTCACTGATGAATAAGTTGAACAACAGAGAGGAACTTTGGCACATCCCATAGCCCTGCACACCCGTAGGGCAATTCCTGTTACAGGAATTGGTCAGCACAGTGTTTAGAGAGGGCCAGTCAGTGTTTGCTTTGTCTGCTTCCAAGTGTGTTCCCCAGGAGAGACCCTGCTGCCTTCCAGGAGCCGTGAGCCCTGGAGCTGCAGGGCCATGTGCAGGGAGCCTGGTGGGGGGCAGAGAAAGGGAGGCCTTGGGCTGGGCCTCTGCTGCTGAGCTGGGCCAGGCTCCTGGGCCCAAGGGGAGCTCCTGGCAAGCGGGCAGCGCTGCAGAGAGACAGCTCTGCCCAGGAGCAGCTCCTGTGCACAGCGCAGCAGGGCTGGCGGCACTGCCTGCAGCTGGCACGGGGAGGGGAGAGAAGGGAGAGTTGTTTAAGACTGTGTGGAGTGTTAGAAAGCTGAGAATACACTGGAGAAGCAATTCTAGCAACCCCTAACATGGTAAGTTTAAGTGCATTGCAATGCACTGGAATATCCTGGAGGTGCCCCAGACCTCGATTGTCGCAGAGCAGAACAGGCTGGAGACACTGCGTGTTTCTTTAATACAGAGAACCAGGGCTGTGGACAGAACGAGGGCTGGGGACCAGGGCTGGGGACTGGACCAGAGCTGGGGACCAGTGCTGGTGACCGGACCAACGCCGCAGGGGACCACGACAGGGACCAGGGCTGGGGACATTATCAGGGCTGGGGACCAGGGCTGGGGTACAGGGCTGGGGACCTGACCCGGGCTGGGGACCGGACCCGGGCTGGGCTCCAAGGCTGGGGACCAAGGGTGGGGACAGGGACTGGGGACCAGGGCTGGGGACCGGACCAGGGCTGGGGACCAGGGCTTGGGACCAGGGCTGGGGACCGGTCTAGGGCTGGTGACCAGGGCTGGGTCCAGGTCTTTGGACCGGAACAGGGCTGGGGACAAGGGCTTGGGATTGGACCCGGGCTGGGGACCAGGGCTGTGGACCAGGGCTGGGGACCAGACCAGGGCTGGGAATCAAGGCTGTGGACCAGTGCTGGGGACTGGACCAAGGGTGAGGACCAGGGCTGGGGAAAAAAGCAGGGCTGGGGACCAAAGCAGGGATGGGGACCAAGGCTGGGGACCAGAACAGGGATGGG
Source organism: Somateria mollissima (assembly GCA_951411735.1). Lineage (NCBI taxonomy): Eukaryota > Metazoa > Chordata > Aves > Anseriformes > Anatidae > Somateria > Somateria mollissima. The sequence goes on from OX598333.1 coordinate 730,792, forward strand.
CACCAGGGCTGAGGACCAGGTTTTGCGAACGGACCACGGCTGGGGACCGGACCAGATTTGGGGACCGGACCAACACTGAGGACCAGGGCTGGGGACCAGAACAGGGCTGGGGACCAGGGCTAGGGACCAGACCAGAGCTGGGGATCAAAGCTGGGTACCAGACCAGCGCTGGGGACCAGGGCTGGGGACTGGACCAGGGCTGTCTACCAGGGCTGGGGACCAGGGCTGGGGACCCGACCAGGGCTGTGGACTATGGCTGGGGACCAGGGCTGGGGACTGGACTATGGCTGGGGACCAGGCCTGGCCACAAGGGGTGGGGACCGGAGCAGGGCTGAATACCAGGGCTGGGGACCAAGGCTCGGGACCAGTCCAGGGGTGGGGACCAGGGCTCGGGACCAGGGCTGGGGACCGGAGTAGGGCTGGGGACCAGGGCTGGTGACCGGACCAGTGCCACAGGGGATCAGGACTAGGGACCACAGCTGGGGACCTGACCAGGGCTGGGAACCAGCTCTGGGGATCAGAGCCTGGGAACGGACCAGGGCTGGGGACCAGACCAGGGCTGGGGACAGGGCTGGGGACAGGACCAGAGCTGGGGACCAGGGCTGGTGACCAGGGCTGGGGATCAGGGCTGGGTGACAGGGCTGGGGACCTAACCAGGGCTGGGGACTGGACCAGGGTTGGGGACCATACCAGGGCTTGGCACCAGGGCTGGGGACCAAGGCTGGGGACCGGACCAGGGCTGGGGACTAGGGCTGGGGACCAGTGATGGGGACCTGAGCAGGGCTTGGCACCAGGGCTTTGGACCAGAGCTTGTCACCAGACAATGGCTGGGGACAAAGAATGGGGACCAGACCAGCGCTGGGGGCCAGTGTTGTGCACCAAGGCTGGGGACCAGAGCTGGGGACCAGGGCTGGGGACCAGACCAGAGCTGGGGACCGGAACAGAGCTGGGGACAAGGGTTGGGGACCAGGGCTGGGGACCAGGGCTCTGGACCAGAGCAGGGCTGGGGACCAGGGCTGGGGACCAGGGCTGGGGACCGGACCAGTGTTGTTTATCAGGCATGGGGACCGGACCAGGGCTGGGGAAGGGACCAGGTTTGGGGACCGGACCAGGGCTTGGCACCAAGGCTGGGGACGAGGGTTGCGGACCTGACCAGGGCTTGGGACTTTGCAAGGGCTGGGGACCAGGGCTGGGGACCAGGGCCGGGGTCCAGGGCTTGTGACGGGACCATGGCTGGGGACCACGGCTGGGTACCGGAGCAGGGCTGGAGACCAGGGCTGGGGACGATGGCTGGGGACCGGACTAGGGCTGGGGACCAGGGCTGGCCACCAGTGGTGGGGACTGGACCAAGGCTGGGGACCAATGCTCGGGACCAGTCCAGGGGTGGGGACCAGGGCTGGGGACCAGGGCTGGCGACCGGACCAGTGATGGGTATCAGGCATGGGGACCAGACCAGGGCTCGGGACCAGGGTCGGGGACCGGACCAGTGTTGGGTACAGGACCAGGGCTGGGGACCAGACCAGGGCTGAGGACCAGAGGAGGGCTGGGGACAAGGGCTGGGGACTGCGGCTGGGGACCGGACCATGGCTGGGGACCAGGGCTGGGGACGCGGGCTGGGGACCAGGGCTGTGGACCAGGGCTGGGGGCCGGACCAATGATGGGGACAAGGCCTGGGGACTGGATCAGGGCTGTGGACCAGGGCTGGGGGCCGGACCAGTGATGGGGACCAAGCATGGGGTCCGGACCAGGACTGGTGAGCGGGGCTGGGGACCAGGACTGGGGACCGGACCAGAGCTGGGGACCTGAGCTAGGGACCAGGGCTTATGACGGGACCATGGCTGGGGACCAGGAATGGGGACCGGACCAGGGCTGGGGACAAGGTCTGGGGACCAGGGCTCGGGACCGGAGCAGGGCTGGGGACAAGGGCTGGGGACCAGGGCTGGGGACCAGGGCTGGGGACCGGACCATGGCTGGGGACCAGGGCTGGGGACCAGGGCTGGGGATCAGGGCTGGGGACTAGGGCTGGGGACTGGCCTAGGGCTGGGGACCAGGAATGGGGACCGGACCAGGGCTGGGGACAAGGTCTGGGGACCAGGGCTTGGGACCGGACCATGGCTGGGGACCAGGGCTGGGGACCAGGGCTGGGGGCCGGACCAATGATGGGGACCAGGCCTGGGGACTGGACCAGGGCTGGGGATCAGGGCTGGGGACTAGGGCTGGGGACTGGCCTAGGGCTGGGGACCAGGTTTGGGGACCAGGGCTGGGGAAAAGGACTGGGGACCGGAACAGGGATGGAGACCAGGGCTAGGGACCAGGGCTTGGGACCGGACCAGGGCTGGGGACTCGGGCTGGGGACCAGGACTGGGGACCAGTGCTGGGGACCAGGGCTGGGGACCGGACCCGGGCTGGGGTCCAAGGCTGGTGACCAAGTCTGGGGACCAGGGCTGGGGACCAGAGCTACGGACCAGACCAGGGCTGTGGACAAGGGCTTGGAACAAGGGCTGGTGACCAATCCAGGGCTGGGGACCAGGGCTGGGGACCAGGGCTGGCGACCGGACCAGTGATTGGTATCAGGCATGGGGACTGGACAAGGACTGGGGACCAGGGCCGGGGACTGGACCAGGGTTGGGTACAGAACCAGGGCTAGGGACCGGAACAGGGCTGGGAACCAGCTCTGGGGACCGTACCAAGGCTGGGGACCAGAACAAGGCTGGGGACCAGGACTATGGACCAGGGCTCGAGACCGGTTCTGGGGTGGATTCCAGGGCAGGAGTAATGTGCACCTGCTCCTCCACCCGTCAGCGAGGGTCACCCAGTGCAAGCTTGCTGCCTGCTGACCCCACTCCTGGCCACAGAAGGATGGCGGTGGGGAGCACCCAAGCAGTGCCCAGCAGGGACCAGGCCTTGCAGGGAAGTGCCGGCACTGCCGCTGCTCCAGTGCTTATATCCTGGTGATGCAGGGCATCCTTCTGTGACATCAGCACGTGTCATAAGAAGGCTTATGACGTCAGCAGCATGGAGACAGCATAGCTCAGGAGAGAGACGAGAGATTTCCCTTCTTGTCCTGAGAAACAGTCACCTCCCTTCTGCCCAGTTCATTCCTAGCGGTTCCTAGCCCATCCACCAGGAACATCTCCAAATGCTGACAAAGGCCACGGAATAAAGGAAGTGGAGCGCTGGAGAAGTCACTGCTGTGTTCCTGCCCCAACACGCCTCTGCTCTTGGGAGCCCTTCCAGGAAGGTGGGGTTTGAGGCTTGTCCTGGGGCTGGGCCTTTTCCAAAAGACAGGGTAAAACCTGTCTTCAGATCACTGAAGTTTCTTGACACGCTTTGCCTGAGTCTTGAGAGTATGATTCATTCTGTCCACTCTGCCACTAGACTGGGGTCTGTCTGTAAGGGCTATGCGGATCCCAACCAATACCTAATAGTCTGCTTCTTTCAGTAACTCCCTTGGCTATAAATTGTGGACCTCTGTCCGATGGCATTCCCAAAGGTGCCCCAAATCTCGGAATTCTTTCTTTTACCAGAGTTTGTACTACTTCTCTCGCCTTCCTGGTACGACACGGAAAGGCCTCAGGCCAGCCTGCAGACGAGTCCACGAGGACTAAGAAATACTTCAGCCCCCCTTTTCTAGGCAGTTCGCTAAAGTCTATCTGCCAATACTCTCCAGGTGCCTGTCCCTCAGCAGTGTGTGTTTAGTGGATTATTTCTCCAATATATGTCGCACCTTTCTGTGACTGACCTAAGAGCCTCCACCATGTTCCTGCGTATAAATGAGAGGGGTTTTACCTCTCGGCAGAAGCCGTCCCCAGGCTCTCAGCATATTTAAGTAAACTAACTGCAGCTACAGCCTCTTTGTCTGAGACCCGATCTCAGCTGATGAGGAAGTAATGGGACCAGCAAACCTTTCTGGCTGCAGCAGCTCTGGCCCGGCTGCCCTAGCCCTGTGGCAGGAGGAGCTGCCTGAAGACCCCCAGGGATGGCACGGAGGGGCTGCAGGCCTCCCAGGGACTATGAGTAAGCAGGCCTATGCAGTGCTGGAAGTAGGGCTGGGCCCCGAAACCTCATCTCTTTCCCTGTGCTGAAAAGCAGCTGGATTATGACATGCATTTTGCAGGAGGAGTGTCAAGACACAGGTTTTCCTTTTTGCAAGTCCCAGATCCTGGTGAACATCACCTAGGTCGGCCCACCTGGCAGCTGTGCACAGAAGCTGTCTCCAAGAATCCACAGAAACCTCGGGAATGTTTGCACCCTGCAGTGTCCCTTTCCTGTGACCATCCGAGTGATTAAAGGCCCCCAGGGTGACATGGGGTCATTGAATTCATCTTAGTCCAGTGGCTTCCACAAGGCTTTGTCCGCTTCTTCAGCCTGACTGCAGGCATTTACCTCTGACCACAAGGTCACCCTGACTGGCGCTGCTCTGACCCTCACCCACAAGGGCTCCCCCACTCTGCTGCCCATCCCATAGAGGAGATCCATGCATCCAGACAGATCCTTCACATGGAGGGCAACCCCCTGTTGATCATCCCCGCCTGTCTCTTCTGAAGGATCTGCCCCCATCCAGCACAGCACCCCAAGCTGAGGGACCTGTCCCCCCACACCTCAGCAGCTCTTCCATCAATGTCCCAGCCCTGTGACAGCAGGCGGGGATCCAGCTTCTCCTGCCTGTGCCCCAGGCTGAGGGCATTGGGGCACATCTATGCTGCAGCACCTCAGCTGTGGCACAAGGGCCAAACTCAGACTTGTCCCAGACCTTGTGCCCAAGAGCCTGGGCATGAAAACGCTCATCTGAATGGCTTCCTTCTGAAGGGGTAGAGGACCTCAGCTCTCACCCTCCCATCCATCTCTTGGTGTTCTGCCTAATGATGGGACATGGGGAGGTGATTCTCTCCTTCTGCACACTTATTTCCAATAGGAGAAACGACACTGCTGGTGAGAAGTGTGTGTGCCCAGGGATTCCTTCAGGCTGTTTCCCAGCAGGTTCCCCTGCAGCCCCAGGACCATGTGCAGGGAGCCTGGTGGGGGGCAGAGCAAGGGAGGCCTTGGGCTGGGCCTCTGCTGCTGAGCTGGGCCGGGCTCCTGGGCCCAAGGGGAGCTCCTGGCAAGCGGGCAGCGCTGCAGAGAGACAGCTCTGCCCAGGAGCAGCTCCTGTGCACAGTGCAGCAGGGCTGGGGGCACTGCCTGCAGAGACACACTGCTTAAAGGCAGGCAGAAGTGGCAGGATGCCCAGAGCTCCCTGCGGGAGAAGACTTCCCAGCCCTGCACCCGGTAAGTCTCTGGCTGGAGGGCAATGCAGCCGCAGTTCGTGGAGGCAGGAGAAGCCGGGGGTGCAGGCAGGGGTGTCCAGGGCTGTGGTGCAGAGCAGGGTCCCTGCTGTGCCCCAGGGGCTGTGTGCCGGGGCAGGGCCTCTGCCGCCTGCCAGGCTCAGCACTCAGCCTGCCCGGGGAGCTGCCCAGGGCGCTGCGGGGAGAAGCTGCGGGTGGAAGGAGCCCCCCCAGCAGGGCAGGGTCCTGCTGCTGGCGGGAGGCTGCTGCCTGGGACAGCCTGCTCACAGATGCACAGCACTGCAAGGACATTTCCCAAGCAATTTTTTTCTGAAGAAAGGTCAAAGCAGTGTTTTTCTACCTTAGTTTCAGTTACCTACTCTACTTGACCGGGGGAGGGAGGGGAGGGATGGGAACAGGGAGAAGTGGAAAAGGAGATGAGCAATTTTGTCAGTTTTGAGCAATTATGAGCATATTGCCGAGACTCCTGAACTGTAACTTTTTTGATCATTACGTTTGTGAGCAAGCCCTGAGAATGACTGCAGCCTCTGCTTTTCCTATCAAAAGCAATTTCATCAACTTTGCTGAACTCATCAGAGCTTTCTGACAGGTCTTTTTCTACCTGCAAAGATATACAGGCACCTAGGCACTGCCAGACAAACAGGCAGGTTTCTGAAAAGCGAATATTACTGCATGGAGTTTAGCATGAGTCTGTGAGGACAGACAGGGAAACGACATGAGACGAGGAAACAGTTTCCAGAGTGATATGTTAAGGCAGGAGGGACAGGATCAGGGAATGAGAGGAAAGTAAAACCAGAAATGTGGGAGGAAGAACTCATCCGAAAACTGTGTATTATTCCCTTCAATGAAGGCACTTTCTTGTGAACAAGCTCCCTTACATCCTCTCCCACCCAGAAAATCCTCTGTCCTCACAGCCATCGGTCCAAGGCATGAAGCACGTCCTCTCCAACCACAGCTCCAGCAGAGCAGAGGTGCATCTCTCCAGCCATGTGCCCATTTCCCTCTGTAGTGCAGGGGGGCTGAGAGCAACAGCCTGGGGTTGTAGGCAGTTTATTTTGTGAGGCCGAGGAATGAGTTCATTTTCTCTGAATGGGACACAGTCATTTGGACACTTGGGGTGTCTTATTGAGCAGTGAGTTGCCCTGCAGGGTAGAAATCTTTCCCACACTCTGATTGCATTATCTGAAAGCCACATCTAGTAGTGGAAATGATACGTGCAAGGACATGCTATTGCGCTTGCGAAATGAATGACAGGTGTCCTTGGCTAGAAGTGTAATGCCGAGACCTTGCCTAAGTATCTTACGAAAGGCTGGGAACTGAGGAATAGACAGCGGGTTCCTCTGCTCTTATCAGTGTCTGGCTTCCAGAGTAACCTGGGATTGTGATTGCCCTCCATCAGCAAAAGCTACAGCCTCAGGGCAGCTGCGATCCAGCCCAGCTAGCTCCCATCACCCTGCACCAAACTGCAGAGAATCTCTTTACCTCTCAGGCCTTGCAGCCATTTAAAACTGCTGCAGAATTTATCACTGCCTTTTATTTCTTCAGCAGGTCCTGATGTTCAGGAGGAGCAAATGTCTAACAGCAGCTCTATCACCGAGTTCCTCCTCCTGCCATTCGCAGACACACGGCAGCTGCAGCTCCTGCACTTCGCGCTCTTCCTGGGCATCTACCTGGCTGCCCTCCTGGGCAACGGCCTCATCCTCACTGCCATAGCCTGTGACCACCTCCTTCACACCCCCATGTACTTCTTCCTCCTCAACCTTGCCCTCCTCGACCTGGGCTGCATCTCCACCACTGTCCCCAAAGCCATGGCCAATTCCCTCTGGGACTCCAGGGCTATCTCCTATGCAGGGTGTGCTGCACAAGTCTTTTTGTTCCTCTTCCTGTTTTCAGCAGAGTATTCTGTTCTCACTGTCATGTCCTACGACCGCTACGTTGCCATCTGCAAGCCCCTGCACTATGGGACCCTCCTGGGCAGCAGAGCTTGTGCCCAGATGGCAGCAGCTGCCTGGGGCAGTGGGGTTCTCTGTGCTCTGCTGCACACTGCCAATACATTTTCCCTGCCCCTCTGCCAAGGCAATGCTGTGGACCAGTTCTTCTGTGAAATCCCCCAGATCCTCAAGCTCTCTTGTTCACACTCCTACCTCAGGAATGTTTGGGTACTTATGATTGGTGTCGGTTTAGCATCCATGTGTTTTATTTTCATTCTTTTTTCCTATGTACAGGTCTTCAGGGCTGTGCTGAGGATGCCCTCTGAGCAGGGACAGCAGAAAGCTTTCTCTACCTGCCTCCCTCACCTGGCTGTGGTCTGCCTGTTTGTCAGCACTGGACTTTTTGCCTACATGAAGCCCTCCTCCATCTCCTCTCCAGCCTGGGACCTGGTGGTGGCAGTTCTGTACTCGGTGATGCCTCCAGTATTGAACCCCTTCATCTACAGCATGAGGAACCAGGAGCTCAAGGGTGCTGTTAGGAAAATGATTACAAGGGATGTTCCTGAACAGTGACAAAATCTCCCCCTTTCTCCACAAATGACTTAATGAGTACTTGTTTCATGATCGTTATTGTTATTTTTATCTTCAGTGTAATTTCCTTTCATTAGTTTCTTAGATAAATATTTTTATTTACCAAGTATCCACTTAGAAATGAAACTGCTCTGTCAGTACTCTCTCTTAGTATCTGCTTAATAAAACAGGATCTTCCCAGTGCACTGACTGAAATCCCGTCTATTCTTTCAAAGCTGATGGCAACAAAATGGCTGAGCAGTGTGGTGGTTTCACACTGATGGGCAGCTGAACACCACACTGCTCTTTCACCCCTCCTCCTCAAAGGAACAGATGGAGAAAATAGACTGGCTCCAGGGTTGATTTAAAGGGACAGGCAGAGCACTCACCAATTGCAGTCATAGGCAAAGCAGACTCAGTGCAGGGAGATTAAGATAATTTATTGAGTGTTACTACCAGACAAGAACAGTGAGAAAATAAAAGCAAAGAAAAAATACCTCCCCACTCCCATCCATCCTCTTCCTTCTCCTCCCAAACAGTGCAGAGGAATGGGGAGTGGGGGTTGTGGTCAGTCCATGATGCTTCATCTCTGCTGCTCCTTCACGGTCACTCTCTGTCCCTACTCCAGCGTGTGGTCCCTCCCACAGGATGCCATCTTTCCCAAACTGATCCCACGTGGGCTTCCCACAGGAAATCTTCTGCTCAGATTCCTCCCTCAGGGAACTTAGACTTCTCACATTTAGTTTTGGTGGTGGTGGTGGTGGTGGTTTTGTTTGTTTGTTTGTTTGTTTGTTTGTGGGGTTCTTTGTTGTAATTGTTTTCTCCTATGTGCAGATCTTCAGGGCTGTGCTGAGGATCCCCTCTGAGCAGGCATGGCACAAAGCCTTTTCCATGTGCCTCCCTCAGTTGGCTGTGGTCTCACTGTATATTAGCACGGCCATGATTACTTACCTGAAGCCCCCCTCCATCTCTTCTTCCGCCCTAGATATGGTGATGGCAGTTCTGTACTCGGTGGTGCCTCCAACACTGAACCCCTTATCTACAGTATGAGGAATCAGGAGCTCAAGGATGTTATTTGAGAAGTGTTTTTATGAATGTTTTTCAGTGTTCATTAAGTTACTGTCTCTCTTACAAATGACTCACAATATACCCTATTCTAGCTTTGTGTTTTATTGTTTTTATATTAATTTTTGGTTACTATCTTGAAGACTTTCTCTGAGTGGACTCTACAACAGCATCTGTATGGGATCTCCTCAGCATCCTGCCTAAAGGCTGGGCTTTGGAGCTGGCAGGCCAGCAGCAGTAACATGGCTGGGGACAGGGCCTATGAGGTGACTGCTTCCTGAAGCAGCTGATGTGTCAGCCCTTGCCTCCTGGCTGACATCTGTGCTTTTCAGTTCACACCTGCCAGCATCCCTGATAAGGCAGCAGAACACACCTGCTTGGCACACTGATTGTGAGATGCCCTCTGTCTGAGCGCCAGTGTAAAAGCATAGTGATCTTATGACTGTGATCGTGTTGTTTGGTCTGTTGGGGAAAAGCTTGTCCTTGCGGGGAGGCGTGTAAGTTGCTGAGTATGTACGCAGCGGGAAAGAGGAAGAAAAATGCAGAACTAACCAACATTTGAGACAATGCTGGCGAGACTGTGGCAAGGCTAGTGAAAGTTTATGGCTTAGCTTGTACTCATGACACTTGCAGCTGGAAAAGCTGGCCAGAGGGCAGCAGGGGAAGATAATGATGGATGAAGTAACAACTTTCGCAGAGCCAGTTCAACCCCAACTCAAATGGTGCACATGTGCATTTGTAGTCATGCTTATACAACATGAAGGAGGAGCATCGTGGCCGTTGTGACATGTGTTGGCCCCACGTGTCAGAACAGCTACCAGGTATGAGGGGATAAAATGAGTACTCCACCAGAGGAGAGAGACGTGATGCACTATCAAGGACAACGCTGCCTCAGTGGGGACAACCGTTCAAGCAGTATGCCTACTGACTCCTTCCTTTAGTACATCATTGACTGGGAAAACCACCGTGCTCATCGGTACCAGTGTCATCGCCCTGGGGTCTGTATGTATGCAAATAGCACATAATAAAGCTTGCTTAATTTATGCATATATATGTATATATAAATGTAATTATAGATATATATATAGTCTGCTCTTTGCTAAACTGAACCAATCAGCTTCAGCCCCTGGAATCTAACTACAACAGAGCCTGATAGGCCCCATGCAGGAAGAGGCCTTGGGTGTGGGTTTTCAAGTCCCTTCTGCCCAATAATACAGTGGGACAGCAACAGGCACACAGCTTGGTCACATCTCCCTGAGAAGCTGGAAGGCCAGCAGCAGGTATGTGGATTGGAAGATGCTGGTAAGGTTTCATCTGTCTGATCAGCTCACAGTGTACCAGAAGGCTGATGGGTTAGGACACCTGCTTGAAGGGTGATTTGGGGGCAGGGATAGGACAGTGCAGGACAGACTGTGGTGGAGAAGACCGACTGCACTGGCAAGACTGGAAGGTCCCAACAGAGCCAAAGTCTTTGTCCCCTTGGCTATGGCAGTTGTCTCTGCTACTGAGGCTCAAGAGGACACATACTGTGCTCATGACACTAGGGCCTTGTTGCCTCCTTGCAACCCAGTGGGGAGGCCAGCAGGTGTCCTTCACACAGCATCACACACCCCACATCGCACTGCCCCAGGAAGAGCCCTGAGCCATGAGTGAGGGACAGGACCTCCCTGCCCAGGGGCTGGGGCCAGGGCTTGGCCTTTCTGCTTCACCAAACAAACCAAGGCCTTTACTCAGCATCAGAGTCTCCTGCCCAGTGCTTTTGCCTATCTGCAATCATGGCCTCCAATTGTGTGCTCTAACAAGTCCATGGGGAGGCTTTGTCAGTAATGACCCTCACTGGGGCCCATTAATACTCCCAGCCACTTCAAAGTTCCCTTCTGACTTTTACTTCTCCTGCAGTTACATCATTCTCTTCTCACTACCTGAAGTTTATGGACTCAGCACCAAATGCACCATGGGGATCATTACAATTCAGCCATTTTCATCCAGTCTCTAAGACTTGTACAGTTAATTAGTGAGGTTTCAAGAATGCAGTTTAAAGAGAAAGTATTCAATGACCAGATTTCTAAGAACATTTTCCTTATTTAAGATTATTTTCCGTTACTTTAGAGTTTTCAGAAGAACTGCTAGCATCATTCTCCAGTTGTCATGGATTCAATGTGCCTCCTAAGGAGGTCTGTATAGGTGGAAAAGCAGTCCCTTGAAGTCGTAGACTGTATGGACAACCTTGCTGCTCAGCTCTCCATCCCCACCACTTCTCTCATCAGCCACCTGGGACTTGCATCACTTTTCCTTACACCAGACTTCTCCACTGAAGTCCACAGCGGGGTGTTACAGCATCTTTTCACCAAGTCCCACCTCCTTTCCTCAGACAACTGGCTGCACACAGGCAGTTTTTGATGTTGTTATTAACATTTAACAACAAACAAGCAAACCCCAATGTCCTCAACAGTGAGCCAAATCCAAGTTGCCTCCAATGAGGAGCACCTTCCACAAGGGATGACTATACAAGAAATGTTTGACATAGATAGGCAATGATGAATAGAAATGCAATTACAGAGTTGGGTGTAGGGTTGATGAGATAGGAAAGTGAAATATGGGCAAGCTTGAAGATTCCTCAAGTTTTGAGAACCAACTGCGCAGGTGAGAGGTATCTGAATGATCAAAGAGTGAGGGGAGGGGAATCTGGAGAAGAATGGAGAGTGCACGTGTCCAGATAGTCTGCTGGAAAAGTGACTTCCAACATGGTCTGTTTCATAAAGCCAGGTGAAAATACCAGAAAGACTAGGGAGATGAAGTGCAGAGCATAAGAGACAGAGTCATGCAAGTACAGGGGAAGATTGGTATTTTTTCTCTTGCTGTAATAAACATCCAAGGGAAAGAAAAATGTCATGGGACAGCTCAAACATTGTATTAGAAGTGTTCAATCATTTCAGCTGATTGAAGTGTGCTGATTGAAGTGAAATGATTGAAATGGTTAAAAAAATTGGAGGCAATGGGCCTACAGCCCAGCTCAGGTCTTCAGCCCAACTCAGGCCTACAGCCATAAAATAACAATTTTCTGTCCTGCATGGAGCCCAGTTACCACAAAACCCTCCCTGCCCTGGAGTTTTCATGCCACCCCTCAGTCCTGGCACAGAGCAAATCTGTGACATGTCGACCTCTCCTGCCTGTTAGAGGCCCAGATGATGTAGGCAATGATATCTGAGTTACCAAATGCGGGTACAGGTATAGCAAAATAAGGATCAATGGGGGACAATGTGATTGGTGAGAACTGATAATTGAGCAGGGGACTGCATGTAAGAAAGGAAGGGATTAAAGTGTCTTGAGGAGGAAGAATCCTGTGGAAGAGGAGGGGAGAGGGATGCAAGGGGCCAGCTGCATGTGGATATGGGGCTGGTCAGGGCTGGTCTGGTCAGGCCCTGTGCCTGATCACTGTCCTGCCTTCTTATTCAACTCTGTTGCTGGCTATTTGCTGTGTGAGTGTGCTCACTCCTGGGTGTGCTGGGGGTGAATCATACAATCATGGAACCTCATAGCCATGTGTGCATCTGCACCCATGGGTAATTGCTCTATATTACTCTGAGAGCACAATAAATCAAATGATACCAAAGAGAACAGTAACAAAATTGACAATGAAAGAAGGACCAGACCTGAGGGGAGGTACCAAGTTAAGTCATTTCTGGAAAAAGAGGGGAAATTTGTCACTATTCAGAAGCATCCATGAAATCACTTTCCTAATAGCCCGCTTGAGCTCCTTGTTCCTCATGCTGTAGATGAGAGGGTTCAATGTTGGAGGCATCACTGAGTACAAAACTGCCATCACCAGGTTTAGGGATGGAGAGGAGATGGAGGGGGGCTTCAGGTAGGCAAAAAGGGCAGTGCTGATAAACAGGGAGACCACAGCCAGGTGAGGGAGGCATGTGGAAAAGGCTTTGTGTCGCCCCTGGTCTGAGGGCATCCTCAGCACAGCCCTGAAGATCTGCACATAAGAAAAAAGAATGAAAACAAAACACATGGACGCTAAACAGGTACCAATCACAAGCACCCAAAAACTCCTTAGGTAGGAATGTGAGCAGGAGATCTTCAGGATCTGGGGGATCTCACAGAAGAACTGGTCCACAACATTGCCTCTGCACAACGGCAGTGAAAAAGTATTGGCAGTCAGCAGCAGAGCATAAAGAACCCCACTGCCCCAGGCAGCTGCTGCCATCTGGGCACAAGCTCTGCTGGCCATTATTGTCTCGTAGTGCAGGGGCTTGCAGATGGCAACATAGCGGTCATAGGCCATGACAGTGAGAATAAAATATTCTGCTGATATCAGAAAGGAAAAAAGAAAGACCTGTGCAGCACATGCTGAGTAGGAAATGGCCCTAGTGTCCCAGAGGGAATTGGCCATGGCTTTAGGGACAGTGGTGGAGATGCAGCCCAGGTCGAGGAGGGCGAGGTTGAGGAGGAAGAAGTACATGGGGGTGTGAAGGAGGTGGTCGCAGGCTATGGCGGTGAGGATGAGGCCGTTGCCCAGGAGGGCAGCCAGGTAGATGCCCAGGAAGAGCGCGAAGTGCAGGAGCTGCAGCTCCCGCGTGTCTGCGAATGCCAGGAGGAGGAACTCGGTGATGGAGCTGCTGTTGGACATCTGATCCTCCTGGACAAAGAGGACTACCCAAGGAAGAAAACACAGTGATCATTAGGAGATAAAAAACTAATTCTCTTCCTGTCCGAACACCCCTACAGTGACTTTCCCCTTTCTGAGGCGTTTCTGTTGCTCCCTTGCTTGAGGTCTGGTTGGTGCTGGAGGAATGTGGCCCTGGGAGCAGTGGTCTCTGCTGTGTGCTGGAGGATTCAGATCTGTCCTACAGCTCTACAGAAAAAGAAACCAGGAATGATCTCTGATTAAATCTACCTCTGATGTATGCGGAATTCACAGCATTACCACTCTCAACACTCTTTACTGATGTGATTTATTTTGTGCCATCTGCGTCACACTCAGAAGCATTTTTAGAGGGTAGAAAACCCTGGCAGTTGTAAGGTATACCAGGTGAACTCTTGTGAGTCCCGGGAAGCAAAGTGACTGTCCTCAGTGCAGTGAGGATAGCCAGTCTGTCCATCTACCCTGGTCTCAGCCAGACTTCTCTAGGGCTCAGTCACGTTACCCACATCGAGCTGCTCAATGATTGTGGCCTCAGAAAGTCCCTGGAAGGAAATACTGCTTTGTCCATGCCCCACAGACTGCAATGCTGAGATCGCCACAGGTTAGAAGGTGAATTCTGGGTACCTTCCTCCTATGGACTCATCTGTGTGGTGGGACCCAGAGGGTCAGTGCTTGAGCTGCAGCTGAAAGCCCCATCTCCCCATCTGCAGGGAGCCATAAAGCAAGAACAGCAGCTGCAGCTCCAAGAAGAGAGAGGAATAGCACAGGGCTCCTCCCAGGGGAGGAAAGGCGAGGGACCAACAGGAACTCAGAGGGGTCTGTTGTGAGTGAGGTCCTGCTACTGAGGTTATGAGTCACGTCCTGAATCCTGTGGGCTAGAGGGCAGACAGAGAGGTGCCAGACTACTCTGTTAGCACTGTCCTGCCATTCCCTGCCCATGGCTCTGCTGCCTGCAGCTGTCCCTGCCTGCAGCTGGGTCTCTGTCCCCATGCCTCCTGCCTGCAGCTCACAGCCCCCATCCCACCCGCTGGGTGCTCAGCTCTGCCCTGCAGACACCTCCTGGCAGCAGGGCTCTGCCCAGGGGCAGCTTGCTGGGGGCACGACCTAGAGTCCAGGGCACACAGACCCTGCTGACACTGCACGGGTGGTGGTGGAGTTTTCTAGGGGCTGAGGGGAATGAAAAGATGCTTGTAACCTCTCAGCCATCATGGAGTCTCAGGCATTTGAAATTAACAGCATATATTTCTATTACAACTGAGGCAAGTAGAGAAGATTGAAACTTCAGGAGGCTCAGGAAAGCCATGACTGAAGCTGAAATCCCCTACCTTATACTGGCTGTTGCAAAGTCCCCTTGGATACACCCTGGTTGTGCTGTGGAGCTGTGAGCAGGCTGCCCCAGGTAACAGCCTCCCGCCAGCAGCAGGACCCTGCCCTGCTGGGGGGGCTCCTTCCACCCGCAGCTTCTCCCCGCAGTGCCCTAGGCAGCTCCCCGGGCAGGCTGAGTGCTGAGCCTGGCAGGCGGCAGAGGCCTTCTCCCGCAGCGAGCTCTGGGCATCCTACCACTTCTGCCTGCCTTTAAGCACTGTGTCTGTGCAGGCAGTGCCCCCAGCCCTGCTGCGCTGTGCAGAGGAGCTGCTCCTGGGCAGAGCTGTCTCTCTGCAGCGCTGCCCGCTTGCCAGGAGCTCCCCTTGGGCCCAGGAGCCCGGCCCAGCTCAGCAGCAGAGGCCCAGCCCAAGGCCTCCCTTGCTCTGCCCTCCACCAGGCTCCCTGCACATGGCCCTGGGGCTCCAGGGCTCACGGCTCCTGGAAGGCAGCAGGATCTGTCCTGGGAAACACACTTGGAAGTAGACTACACAAAACACCAACTGGCTCTCTCTAAATACTGTGCTGACTTATTCCTGAGGCAGTAATTGCCCTACTTGAGTGTGCAGAGCTACAGGACGTGCCAAATTTCCTCTTTCTGTTCCACTTATTCATCAATGAAGTGGATGATGTGCTCCCTCAGCAACTTTGCTGATGACACAAAGCTGGCAGGAGTGGTTGATACCCCAGAGGCCTGTGCTGCCATTCAGAGAGACCTCGGCAGGGTGGAGAGATGAGGCTGGGCACTGACCAGCAGGAGAGCAGCTCTGCAGAGAGAGACCTGGGAGTCCTGGGGGACAGTACGCTGAGCATGAGCCAGCAATGTGCCCTTGTGGTCAAGAAGGTCAATGGGATCCTGGGTGCATTTGGAAAAGTGTTGCCAGCAGGCCAAGAGAGGTGATCCTCTCCCTCTACTCAGCCTGTACTGGTACTTGGGGTTATTCCTCCCTAGGAAGGAGACACCACCTTGTCTTTGTGATATCAAATGCATGAGAAGCCCGACAGGGTCAGAAAAGCGTCCATTTAGTTGCAGAAGAAGCAATAAGGATGGATTCTCCTGAAATGCTACTTGTTGCTTGACAGAGCGGCACACTGCCACAGTCATGGTGACAGCCTGGCAGCCTTGTGCCTGGGTACTCCTGTGAGATCAGCCAAATGGGATGAAGGCTTTGTTCCTTTTCCCTTCTGTTGTGAGAGGGGTTTTGCCTCTCAGCAAAGCATATCGCTGTTGCCTGGACTCCTTCTGTGAGTGGCATCTGCCGTTGGGGCCCAGAGATGTGCAAAGTCTTGGTTCTCTTGCTTTCCAATATCCTCTGGCATTCAGTCAACTCAAAGCAACCCAAGGTCTTCACCACAGCTGGTTATCATGGAAAGGCACCTCTGGGACTCCTTGCAACTGGCTTCAGTAATTCTGCCATTGCTTATGTCCATTGTGATTGCCTACATTCTTTCGGACTCTTCTAGAGGTGACTTTGGAGTATGGGAATGCTCTATACAAATACAAAAGAGCTTTGATATTTTAGCTTGTGCTCAGTGACTTTGGTCCTAGAGCATTGCAGGTTATTGAATCAAAGCCTGGAATATCCTAGAGCCACTCACACACTGGCCTATACTGACTTGGTTAGTGAAAATACTCTGGTGGGGGACTTCAGCTTCCCAGATGTCTGCTGGAAAGACAACACAGCAGAGAGGAAACAGTCTAGGAGGTCTCTGGAGTGGGTGGAAGATAACTTCCTGATGCAGCTGGTGAGTGAGGCAACCAGGGACGGTGCCCTGCTGGACCTTTTGCTTGTGAACAAAGAAGGACTTGGGGAGGATGTGGATGCTGGAAGGCAAATTTTGGGCATAGCAATCATGAATTAGTAGAGTTTTTGATTCTTGGAGAGGTAAGGAGCAGGGTTAGCAGTATTGCCTCCCTGTATTTCTGGAGGGTTGAATACAGTTTTGGCTAGAGCTGAGGAAGAAGAAGAGAGTTTATGACCTTTGGAAGAAGGAGCAGGACATTCAGGAGGACTACAAAGATGTTGAGAGTTTGTACGGGCAGAAAATTAGAAGGTTCAAAGCCCAGCTGTAACTCAGTCTGGCTACTGCCATAAAGGAGAATGAAAAATGATTTTATAAATACCTTAGCAAGAAAAGGAGGACTAAGGAGAATCTCCATCCTTAATTGTATGTGGGGGGAAACACAGTTGAGAAGAGATGATGAAAAGGCAGAGGTGCTTAATGCCTTCTTTGCCTCAGTCTTTAGGAGGAAGTCCAGTTGTTTTCTGGGTACCCAGCCCCCTGAGCTGGTAGATAGGGGTAAGGAACAGAATGAAGCCCTTCAAGAGGAAATGTTTAGTGACCTGCTATTCCACTTAGACATACACAATGGAGCTGGATGGGATACACCCAAGGGTATTGAAGGAGCTAGCAGAAGTACTCACCAAGCCACTTTCCAACATTTATCAGCAGTTCTGGCTGCCAGGGGAGGTCCCAGTCAACTCTCCCCTAGCAAATGTGATGCCCATCTACAGCAAAGGCCGGAAGGAGGACCCAGGGAACTACAGGCCTGTCAGTCTGACTTTGGTGCCGGGGAAGGATATGGTGCAGATTATCTTGACTGCCATCATGCAGAACATACAGGATAACCAGGTGATCAGTCAGCCTGGATTTATGAAAGGCAGGTCCTGCTTGATGAACCTGTTCTCCTATGAAAAGGTGATGCACTTAGTGGATGAGGGAAAGCCTGTGGATGTTGGTTCGCCCCTCTGACTATTATCCTCTTTTGATAGTCCAGGCAGGTAGTGATGACATTGAAGAGAGAAGCCTGAAGGCTATCAAACGAGACTTTAGGGGACTGGGACGGTTAGTGGATGGAGCGGGAGTGCAGTTGGTGTTTTCGTCCATCCCTACGGTGGCAGGGAGGGGTACAGAGAGGACACGGAAAGCCCACCTGTTAAACACGTGGCTCAGGGGCTCGTGCCAACACAGAAATCTTGGGTTTTTCGACCATAGGGCACTTTACTCGGCACCCGGCCTGATGGCCGCAGATGGGTCCCTATCTTTTAGGGGAAAACGGATCCTGGGCCAGGAGCTGGCAGGGCTCATTGAGAGGGCTTTAAACTAGGTAAGAAGGGAGATGGGGCTGAAGCAAGGATTGTTGGAGCTGTGCCGGGGGGAACAATAGAAAGGCCGGGGGATAAGGCATTGGCCCAGCTGAAGTGCATCTACACCAATGCACACAGCATGGGTAACAAACAGGAGGAGCTGGAAGCCATCGTGCAGCAGGCAGGCTACAACTTGGTTGCCATCACGGAGACGTGGTGGGACCACTCTCATGACTGGAGTGCTGCAATGACTGGCTATAAGCTCTTCAGAAGGGACAGGCAGCACAGAAGGGGTGGTCGTGTGGCTCTCTATATTAGAGAATCTTTCGATGTTGTAGAACTCAAGGCTGGGAATGACAAGGTCAAGTCCCCTTGGGTTAGGATCGGCGGGGCCAACAAGGCTAGCATCCTGGTCGGGGTCTGTTATAGACTGCCGAACCAGGATAAGGAGACGGATGAGGAGTTCTACAGGCAGCTGACAGAAGTTGCGAAATCTTCAACGCTTGTTCTCGTGGGGGACTTCAACTTCCCTGACATATCCTGGAAGCACAACACAGCCCAGAGAAAGCAGTCGAGGAGGTTTCTGGAGAGTGTGGAAGATAGCTTCCTGACGCAGCTGGTTAGTGAGCCTACCAGGGGTGGCGCCCCGCTAGACCTTCTCTTCACAAACAGAGAAGGACTGGTGGAGGATGTGATTGTCGGGAGCTGTCTTGGGCAGAGTGACCACGAAATGGTGGAGTTCTCTCTTCTTGGCGAGGCCAGGAAGGGGACCAGTAAAACCGCTGTATTGGAGGGCTGACTTTGTGCTGGTGAGGACACTGGTTGGTAGAGTCCCTTGGGAGGCGGTTCTGAAGGGCAGAGGAGTCCAGGAAGGCTGGGCGCTCTTCAAGAGGGAAATCTTAATGGCGCAGGAACGGTCTGTCCCCACATGCACAAAGACGAGCCGGCGGGGAAGAAGACCGGCCTGGCTCAACAGAGAGTTGCAGCTTGAGCTTAGGAGAAAAAAGAGGGTTTATAACCTTTGGAAAAGTGGGCAGGCCACTAGGGAGGACTATAAGGATGTTGTGAGGCTGTGCAGGGACAAAATTAGAAAGGCCAAAGCTCATCTGGAGCTCAATCTGGCTACTGCCGTTAAAGATAACAAAAAACGTTTTTATAAATACATCAACACGAAAAGGAGGACTAAGGAGAATCTCCATCCTTTATTGGATGCGGGGGGAAACTTAGTTACAAGAGATGAGGAAAAGGTGGAGGTGCTTAATGCCTTCTTCGCCTCAGTCTTTAGCGGCAATACCGGTTGTTCTCTGGATACCCAGTACCCTGAGCTGGTGGAAGGGGATGGGGAGCAGGATGTGGCCCTCACTATCCACGAAGAAATGGTTGGTGACCTGGTACGGCACTTGGATGTGCACAAGTCGATGGGGCCAGATGGGATCCACCCAAGGGTACTGAGAGAACTGGCAGAGGAGCTGGCCAAGCCGCTTACCATCATTTATCAACAGTCCTGGCTATCGGGGGAGGTCCCAGTTGACTGGCGGTTGACCTGGGAAACTACAGGCCTGTCAGTTTGACCTCAGTGCCAGGGAAGCTCATGGAGCAGATTATCTTGAGAGTCATCACGCGGCACTTGCAGGGCAAGCAGGCGATCGGGCCCAGTCAGCATGGGTTTATGAAAGGCAGGTCCTGCTTGACGAACCTGATCACCTTCTATGACAAAGTGACGCGCTTGGTGGATGAGGGAAAGGCTGTGGATGTGGTCTACCTTGACTTCAGCAAGGCTTTTGACACCGTTTCCCACAGCATTCTCCTCAAGAAACTGGCTGCTCTTGGCTTGGACTGGCGCACGCTTCATTGGGTTAGAAACTGGCTGGATAGCTGGGCCCAAAGAGTCGTGGTAAATGGAGTCAAATCCAGTTGGAGGCCAGTCACTAGTGGCGTTCCCCAGGGCTCGGTGCTGGGGCCGGTCCTCTTTAATATCTTCATCGATGATCTGGACGAGGGCATTGAGTGCACCCTCAGTAAGTTTGCAGATGACACCAAGTTAGGTGCATGTGTCGATCTGCTTGAGGGTAGGAAGGCTCTGCAGGAGGATCTGGATAGGCTGCACCTATGGGCTGAGGTCAGCTGTATGAAGTTCAACAAGGCCAAGTGCCGGGTCCTCCACCTGGGGTGCAATAACCCCAAGCAGAGCTACAGGCTGGGAGATGAGTGGTTGGAGAGCTGCCAGGCAGAGAAGGACCTGGGAGTGATGGTTGATAGTCGGCTGAATATGAGCCAGCAGTGTGCTCAGGTGGCCAAGAAGGCCAAGAGCATCCTGGCTTGCATGAGAAGCAGTGTGGCCAGCAGGGCTAGGGAGGTGATCGTCCCCCTGTACTCGGCTCTGGTGAGGCCGCACCTTGAGTACTGTGTTCAGTTTTGGGCCCCTTGCTACAAGAAGGACATCGAGGTGCTCGAGAGAGTCCAGAGAAGGGCAACGAAGCTGGTGAGGGGCCTGGAGAACAAGTCCTACGAGGAGCGGCTGAGGGAGCTGGGCTTGTTCAGCCTGGAGCAGAGGAGGCTCAGGGGCGACCTTATCGCTCTCTACAGGTACCTTAAAGGAGGCTGTAGTGAGGTGGGGGTTGGTCTGTTCTCCCACGTGCCTGGTGACAGGACGAGGGGGAATGGGCTTAAGTTGCGCCAGGGGAGTTTTAGGTTGGATCTTAGGAAGAACTTCTTTACCGAAAGGGTTGTTAGACATTGGAACAGGCTGCCCAGGGAAGTGGTGGAGTCACCATCCCTGGAAGTCTTTAAAAGACATTTAGATGTAGAGCTTAGGGATATGGTTTAGTGGGGACTGTTAGTGTTAGGTCAGAGGTTGGACTCGATGATCTTGAGGTCTCTTCCAACCTAGAAATTCTGTGTGATTCTGTATGATTCTGTGTGAAAGACTCAAGAGCAGGTGACTTTGAGTGGCGGTTGCAGAGCTCAGCAGCTTGCCCCAGTCTGGGAATATGTTCCCTTCTAACTAGGGGAATTAAAAGGCATTAATATGACCAGACTCATGAGGTCAATCCGCACAGTAAGGGAAAGTAATAGTTATTGTGCTGTAGGTACAGCAGGCAATGGGCATGGGTTGGGCCTCAGAAGACCCAGCAGATCTAATCCAGTTCACCCATGAGCTAAGACAAACACTGTGAGCAGAGTGAAGGACACTTCGAGCAGAGGAGGTGGGCGACCGGCATGGCTGAGCGAGGACCTGCTGCTTAAACTGAGGGGAAAATAGGAAAATGTACAGAAGCGGAAGCAGGGTTGTATAGCCTGGGAGGAATACAGGGGTGTCATCTAGATGTGTAGAGACGGGATCAGGAAAGCCAAGGCACAGATGGAGCTGAACTTGGCAAGGGACATGAAGAATAACAAGAAGGGGTTCTACAGATACATAGGCAGGAGGAGACAGGCCAAGGAGAGTGTTCCCCCTCTGATAAACGAGATGGGAGAACTGGCTTCCTCAGACATGGAAAAAGCTGAGGTACTCAGTAAGTGCTTTGCCTCAGTCTTCACTCGTGGTCAAGTTTCCTGTGTCTGTCAGGACCCTGAACCTCGAGGAGAGGGTGAGAGGAGTGGATTCTGTCCCACTGTGACAGTGGAACAAGTCCGGGACTGCCTAATGAAACTGGATGTGTACAAGTCCATGGGGCCAGAGGGTATACATCCCAGGGTGCTGAGAGAGGTGGCTGATGTGGTTGCTGAGCCGCTCTCCATCATATTTGAAAAATCGTGGCTGTTGGGTGAAGCCCCCAGTGACTGGAAAAAGGGAAACATGACTCCCATTTTTAAGAAAGGGAGAAAGGAAGAGCTGGGGAACTACAGGCTGGTGAGCCTCAATTCTGTGCCTGGGAAGATCACGGAGCAGTCCCTCCTGGAACACAGATTAAGGCATGCATGAGATAAAGAGGTGATTCGAAACAGCCAGCATGGCTTCACCAAAGGCAGATCTTGCCTAACCAATCTGGTGGCCTTCTATGATGGAGTGATGGCATCAGTGGACAAAGGAAGGGCTACAAATATCATCTACCTAGACTTGAGCAAAGCCTTTGATATGGTCCCTCACCACATTTGTCTCTCTAAATTGGAGAAGTATGGATTTGAAGGATAGACTGTTAGGTGGATCAAGAATTGGTTGGCTGGTCGCAGCCAAAGGGTTGTGGTCAACGGTTCTATGTCTGGGTGGAGGCTGGTCACAAGTGGTGTCCCTCAGGGGTCAGTCTTTGGACAGGTACTCTTCAACATCTTTATCAATGACATAGGTGATGGAATCCAGTGAATCCTCAGCAAGTTTGCAGATGACACCAAGCTGAGTGGTGCAGTTTATACAATAGAGGGAACGGATGCCATGCAGAAGGACCTGGACAGACTGGAGTACTGGGCCCATGAGAACCTAATGAGGTTCAACAAGGCCAAGTGTAAGATGTTGCACTTGGCTTGGGCGATCCCAGGTCTTTATATAGACTGGGCAAAGAAGAACTTGAGAGCAGCCCTGTGGAGAAGAACTCGGGGGCCCTGATGGACAAGAAGCTGCACATGAGCCAGCAGTGCGCACTTGCAGCCCGGAAGGCCAGCTGTGTCCTGGGCAACATTAAAAATGGCCAGCAGGGAGAGGGAGGTGATTGTCGCCCTCTGTTCTGCTCTTGTGAGACCCCACCTGGAATACTGCGTACAAGCCACAGGCCCCCAGCAAAAGAAGGATGTGGAGCGCTTGGAACGGATCCAGAGGAGGGCCACACAGATGATCAGAGGGCTGGAGCACCTCTCCTATGCAGAAAGGTTGAGGGAACTGGTCTTGTTTAGCTTGGAGAAGAAAAGGCTCTGCCGAGACCTCATTGTAGCCTTCCAGTACTTGAAAGGCGTGTATAAACAGGAGGGGGAAATGCCTGTTCATATGTGTTGGTAGTGATTGGACAAGGCGGAATGGTTTTAAAGTAAGACAGGGGAGGTTTAGACCAGAAATTAGGAGACCTTTTTTCACCCAGAGGGTGGTGAGGCACTGGAACGTGTTGCCCAGAGAGGTTGTGGATGCCCCATCCCTGGAGGCATTCAAGGCCACCTGGATGCAGCTCTGGGCATCCTGCTCTGATGGTTGGCAAACTTGCACAGAGCAGGAGAATGAAAGTAGATGATTTTTAAGGTCCTTTTCAACCCAGGACATTCCATGATTCTATAATGTTTTTCCTCCCAAAGTCAGATCCCAAAGAGGCACCAGCTCCCAGGGAAACCTGGCCCTGGATTGTCCCCCATAGCAAGGAGGCATGCCTAGAGAAGCCCTAGGGATAAGGGCATCCCTACCATCAGGACCGAGGAGTCCTGGCTCCCCCATTGTCCCCTGAGCTCAGAGGGACACTCAGGCAGGGATCTCATAGCAGCCAGCAGCCTTGTCCAGCCTCCCCCCAAAGCACAGGACTTGCAGCTTTGGACAGCTGACAGCCCTTGTGACACATCTTGGGAAGGGCGTCCTGACACCCTTACCTTTGGAGGAGAGCTGCAGGAACACTGGAAACAGGGAAGTCAGGCCAGAGGCGATGGTCACACTCCTGCAGCCCTCCATCTCACTTGCTGCTGGCCCTCAGCTCAGGACAAGGGATGCCCGCCCTGGCTCCTCAACCACAGCTCCTCTGCAAGGTGCCCCTGCTCCTCCGCCCATCAGCGAGGGTCGCCCAGTGCAAGCTTGCTGCCTGCTGACCCCACTCCTGGCCACAGAAGGACAGTGGTGGGGAGCACCCAAGCAGTGCCCAGCACGGACCAGGCCTTGCAGGGAAGTGCCGGCACTGCCGTTGCTCCAGAGACTATATCCCAGTGATGCAGGGCATCCCCCTGTGACATCAGCCCATGTCATTAGAAGGCCTGTGAAGTCAGCAGCAAGGACATGGCACAGCTCTAGAGAGATGAGAGATTTCCCTTGTTGTCCTGAGAAACAGCCATTTCCCTTCTGCCCAGTTCTTTTCGGGATCCGGAAGAGCACAGGGACATCTCCAAATACTGACAAAGGCCATGGAATAAAGGAAGTGGAGCCCTGGAGATATCACTACTGCCCCCTTTTACCAACATGCTTCTGCTGTTGGGAGCCCTCCCAGGACGGTTGGGTTTGAGGCTTGTCCTGGGGCTTGGATTTTTCAAAAGATGGCAGCGAAGGCACCTGGGATGGAACAGCCGCTCGGAGTGACTGAACTCTTCACTGCATAGAACTCACTTCTGAAAGAAGGATGGGTTTTACAGAGTGAATTGGAGTACATGCCAGGGCCTCAGCACCATCCCCCAGTCTGCCGTGCAGGAGGCAGAGGTGGTACATGAGGGAAGGGCAGACGTACTCTCAACATCTCATGATGAGAGAGAGGAGTAGGGCAGTGCTGCAGACAAAAAGGGGAGTGGGGAGAATGGTCTAGGATGGATGCCGTGCTCTCCTGTAGGCTGCCACAGCCTCCCCATGGCCCACGGCTTTGGGCCTTCAGAGGAGGTGGAGACCACAGAAGAGGCTGAGGTGGGGGGGCAGCCTGCCCCTTGCAGCTGGGCTGCCAGATCTGCCTGCAGGAGACCACTTGTGTCTCTGTGTCCACAGTGGAGGAGGAACCCATCCTGATTTAGGATCTAAACTCTCTCATTTCAGGAGACCTGTGGCATGCTGAAGGCAGGACAACAACCCCTGACTGTACTGCACACAGATGTACCTGGTCCCGTGTCAGCTGGACCATGTCAAGTGTGCTGCAGGGAAAGACAAGAGTGAGCATGTACAGTGCTGGGTATAGGTCTGTCTGTGAAAGCTCATCTCTTTCCATGTGCTGAAAAGCAGCTGGACTACAACATGCCTTGTGCAAGAGGAGTGTCAAGACACAGGTTTTCCTGTTTGCAAATGCCAGATCCTGGTGAACATCACCTAGGTTGGCCCATCTGGCAACTGTGCACAGAAGCTCTCTCCAAGAACCCATAGAAACCATGGGGAATGTTTGAACCCAGCAGTGTCCCTTTCCTGTGGTTGTCAGAGTGAATTAAGTCCCCCACAGTGACATGGAGTCATTGAACTCAACTTACTCCAATGGCTTCCACAAGACTTTGCCCACTTCTTCAGCCTGGCTGCAGACATATACCTCCTGCCATGCTGTCACCCTGACTGGCTTTTGTCCCAAAACCATAAGGGCTCCGCCAGTCTGCTGCCCAGTCCATAGAAGAGATCCATGCATCCAGACAGATTCTTCATGTGGAGGGCAACCTCTCGTTGATCATCCCCAATTGTCTCTTCTGAAGAATCTGCACCCATTCAGCACGATCATGCTGTGCCCCTGACTGGCTCTCCTCTGACCTTCACCCAAAAGGGCTCCCTCAGCCTTCTGCCAAATCCATGGACAGGACAAAGCAAGGTGAATCTTATACAGATTTTATTAACTTTATTTTTATTTTTAGAAGAGGTGATTCTGCTGTCAAGAAGTGTGTGTGCCAAGTGAGGGAGGGAAGCCCAGGGATTCCTTCAGGCTGTTTGCCAGCAGGTTCCCCTGCAGCCCCAGGGCCATGTGCAGGGAGCCTGGTGGGGGGCAGAGCAAGGGAGGCCTTGGGCTGGGCCTCTGCTGCTGAGCTGGGCCGGGCTCCTGGGCCCAAGGGGAGCTCCTGGCAAGCGGGCAGCGCTGCAGAGAGACAGCTCTGCCCAGGAGCAGCTCCTGTGCACAGTGCAGCAGGGCTGGGGGCACTGCCTGCAGAGACACACTGCTTAAAGGCAGGCAGAAGTGGCAGCATGCCCAGAGCTCCCTGCGGGAGAAGACTTCGCAGCCCTGCACCCGGTAAGTCTCTGGCTGGAGGGCAATGCAGCCGCAGTTCCTGCAGGAAGGAGAAGCCGGGGGTGCAGGCAGGGGTGTCCAGGGCTGTGGTGCAGAGCAGGGTCCCTGCTGTGCCCCAGGGGCTGTGTGCCGGGGCAGGGCCTCTGCCGCCTGCCAGGCTCAGCACTCAGCCTGCCCGGGGAGCTGCCCAGGGCGCCGCGGGGAGAAGCTGCGGGTGGAAGGAGCCCCCCCAGCAGGACAGGGTGCTGCTGCTGCTGGGAGGCTGCTGCCTGAGGCAGCCTGCTCACAGATCCACAGAACACCAAGATAATTTCACTCTCATCTTTCCTTAGCTTCTCTTTTCAGTTTCTCTTTTAGGCTCAGTGTAAATAGAAATATATGATGTTATTTTCTAGAAAAGCCGGACAGTCCTAAGGCATCCTAAGGAGGTTTCAAGGACCCCCAGTAAGTCCCTATCCTGCCTTTCAGTCCACAGAAAGCTCCACCACCCCTTGCACAGTGTCAGCAGGGTCTGTGTGACCTGGGCTCTAGGACGTGCCCCCAGCAAGCTGCTCCTGGGCAGAGCCCTGCTGCCAGGAGGTGTCTGCAGGGCAGAGCTGAGCACCCAGCGGGTGGGATGGGGGCTGTGAGCTGCAGGCAGGAGGCGTGGGGACAGAGACCCAGCTGCAGGCAGGGCCAGCTGCAGGCAGCAGAGCCATGGGCAGGGGGTGGGAGGGAGCTGCTCCCAGTATCTCCATGGCAGAGGCGATTTGGGCACCTCCCATCCATCCCTGCATTGCTGATGCCTTCCACAGTACAGCCCCCTGGACTCTTCCCCTCCCCCAGCATAGATGTCTAGACATAATTGCATGGGAACTTGTTAACGAGTCGCCTTTGGAGTCAGCGATGTAGAGGATAATTCAGGTGCAGCTCAGACACAGAGCCTGCACGTTCTGCCATGCAGATATGTTAATGGAGGAAAAGCATCCATGTCCCTTCCTGACGTGTAGGGTTGTGGAAATGCTGTTTGTGGGGCTGTGAATGAGCAGTCTCTGTGTTCAGGTCACCCCATTTTCAGGGCATTCAACTCTTTTCCTGCAAGGGTTCTGCTGGGCTGCAGGCTGTCCTCCACTAGGGCACAACTCTGCCATAGCAGCTCTGTGCTATCCATGGAGAAGACACGTGAGAGTTAAGGGCATGGAAATGCTACTGGACATCTTGACTAGGTCAGCTGCAAGGATCTGTCTGTCTCTTGCTACGTGGGGAGAAGTGAGACGATCCCCAAGAGCTGAGGAGATTGGAGATCTGCACATTGAAATTGGATTATTTTGACCTCAGCACACTCTTCCCAGGTTTGTACAAGAAATCGAGTTTTCCTCACAGAATCTGGCATAATATCTTGCTGTATTTTCCTCCTCAGACAGGTCCCCATGCCCAAAGGACTCAAATGTCCAACAGCAGCTCCATCACTGAGTTCCTCCTCCTGGCATTCGCAGACACACGGGAGCTGCAGCTCCTGCACTTCGCGCTCTTCCTGGGCATCTACCTGGCTGCCCTCCTGGGCAATGGCCTCATCCTCACCGCTGTAGCCTGCGACCACCGCCTCCACACCCCCATGTACTTCTTCCTCCTCAACCTCGCCCTCCTCGACCTGGGCTGCATCTCCACCACTGTCCCCAAAGCCGTGGCCAATTCCCTCTGGGACACCAGGGCCATTTCCTATGCAGGATGTGCTGCACAGGTCTTTCTCATTGTCTTCTTGTTTTCAGCAGAGTATTCTCTTCTCACCATCATGGCCTATGACCGCTACATTGCTATCTGCAAGCCTCTGCACTACGAGACCCTCCTGGGCAGCAGAGCTTGTGCCCAGATGGCAGCAGCTGCCTGGGGCAGTGGGGTTCTGTATGCTCTGCTGCACACTGCCAATACATTTTCCCTGCCCCTCTGCCAAGGCAATGCCATGGACCAGTTCTTCTGTGAAATTCCCCAGATCCTCAAGCTCTCTTGTTCACAGTCCTTCCTCAGTGAAGTTTGGGTTCTTGTGGGTAATGTTTTCGTCGACTTTGGGTGTTTTGTATTCATTGTGCTCTCGTATGTTCAGATCATCAGGGCCGTGCTGAGAATGCCCTCTGAGCAGGGGCAGCACAAAGCCTTTTCCACGTGCCTCCCTCACCTGGCCGTGGTCTCCCTGTTTCTCAGCACTTCCATGTTTGCCTACCTGAAGCCCCTCTCCATCTCCTCCCCATCTCTGGACCTGGTGGTGGCAGTTCTGTACTCAGTGGTGCCCCCAGCAGTGAACCCCTTCATCTACAGCATGAGAAACCAGGAGCTGAAAGTTGCACTGAACAAAGTGATTTCGTTGACATTTTTCACTGCTCGTAAACTTCTCATCTGTCTCCACAACTGACTCACAGTATATTCATGACAGTCCTGTGCATTTATTATTATTATTATTATTATTATTATTATTATTATTATTATTATTATTATTATTATTATTATTATTATTATTATTATATTGTTGTTGTTGTTAAGTACCATTGTGATGTTCCTACACACATTTGGTTTTGTCTCATTTCATCTGAAACATCAACCTGCTCTCTTTCTCTGTAGCCCCTATAAAATACATGTGCCACTGGGACTGAGCTGACTCTCTCATAGTGTCTTTTTGGTATCTCGGCTTCTACAGGCAAATGAGATGTCTGCAGTCTCCATGGAGGAAATGCGGACCCAGCAGGCACAGGGAAGGTGGGTCTGGAAAAGGATTCAAATCATCCTCAGGCACGAAGGAATGGCACAAAGCTGTACCAGGGGCGGTTCAATCTGGACATTATGAAAAACTTCCTTACCGTGAGTGTGGTCAGACAATAAAGACTATCTCTACACCCACAGTGTCTTCGAGCAGGGTGTCCCAGGGCACAGATTCAGCCCAGCTTGTAGCATGAACAAAAAGGAGAAACTGCCCCAGAAAGCTACCACCAGCCCCCACCCCTCACTGTTCCCAGCACCAGCCTTCCACCTCAGTCTGGGGAGGGCCGATCACTGAAATGTGAGCACTCCCATCCTCCTGCTGGGCTCAGGACTTGTACCGGGGGAACGGCCAGCCCAGCCTGGTCCCTCTCCAGGCCCAGAGCCCAGCCAGCCCCAGGGCAGGGCTGTCTGTGAACTCCTGTGAGGGACATGCTGGGGCTGGGGCAGGGTTGGGTGAAGGGGGGAGGCTGCTAAAGCAGAAGGGCAGTGAGGGCAGGGGCATTTGCCTATGTGCACAATAGGGCTGAAACTTTTGGGGCAATTTCTCCAGGCTCCTGATGCAAGAAGAAGCTGGGTCTGATTTCAGGACTGAGGGACATTTCTTGAGGGCCCCACAGACACAGAGAAGGTGAAAGGGGCCTTAACATATTATCAATACGCTCTCTTTTCCTGGGCAGCATGCAGAGGCATCCAGCCATGGACAGGCCCAAGGAGAGGGCTGGTCCATCCTGTGGTCACAGCTGCACTCCGGTCCCTGGGGTGGACCCAAGCTGAGGACTTGCTGATGACTTTGGGGCTAAGGTTCAGCACACAGGTTGGAGGAGACTGTCACATGGACGTGTGCTAGATTGAGCAACAGAAGCAAACTGGTATGGCTGCTGTGTCATGCTTGCATCAGTGGAAGCCTTGGCACAGGGCCCCAGACTTGGCTTTCGATGCCACCCTTCAGGAAAGATTATGGAGTTACGAGATGCAGAATAGAGGGCACCAGTCCTTCTTCAGCCACTTCCCAACCTAGTGCAGCACCAGGAAACTGCGGACTTCTGGCTCATCTTCTACTCTAACTCATGAGCACGCATTAGGGTACCCACAGTCCAGACCTTGTCTTGATTAGGTGAACCAGTATTTTAGGCAACTTCCAGCCAAGGTCAGCTTCCATCTGATCTCTCCCCATCCCTCTTCTCACCTCTCCAGATGTTTCTGGCCACCTCCCCATGCTCCCCACAGGGCCCTGAGCTGGTGGAGCTATGAGCAGACCAAACAGGCTGTGGTGCCCCAGAGGTGACTGCACACTGGCTGAGCTGCACAAGGTGGGAAGTAGACCCAGCTGGGTTGGGATCACTGTTGTTAATCCTGCTTTTTATGGTGTGTAGTTCTGGCAGGTGCTCAGAAAGAGCAATGGACGTTGCCAAGGACTCTAGGGGGTTTCCAGGTGTCTTTCTAGTTCCAGCTGGTGGTACTTTGTGAGAGTGACAGGAATCCCTCTCCATCCTCCCTTCCTGTGCATGCTGGTTCTTTGATGAATTGCACACGAACTGTGATGCTCTTCTTTGCCTGAGGACATCTAAATTTTGCGGTACCCATTTTGGTGACAAGATCTTGGGCATTTTCTCTCTTTGTAAGGCTCCATTCCTTGCCCACCCTGAGAACACACTATCCATGGAGAACTCCTAGGCTCTCCACACAGCTCCACATTCCTGTCCTGGATGCTGTCCTCTGCCCAGCCCCATATGGGGCAGTTGTGGCTATGTACCTCAGTGACCATTCACCATTTCTGCTGTCATTAGATACAACAGTGTATTCTTATATTGTACCCATGGTCTCTCACTACTCACAGCGTGGCAAAGAGCCTTTTGGGGAGCAGCTGCACAGCCCTGATCTTGGCACCAGCCTTGAAAAAAAAAGAGACAAGCCTTCAAGCCTTCAGGCAACACGCTGTGGAGATGCCTTTATTTATTTATTTATTTATTTATTTTATCACATGTTATATAAGAGTGAGCTTTGATCTGCTGTTAGACATACATTTATAGAGCTTCAAGAGTAAACAGAGCAGTGTCATTCCTCAGGAGAATTAGGATGAATATTTTTCTGAGAGCATAATAAATGCAAATGATACCAAAGTTACAATAACAATAACGATATGAAAGAAGAACCAGGCCTGCACAGAGGTACCAAGTTAAGTCATTTCTGGAAAAAGAGGGGAAATTTATCATTATTCAGAAACATCCATAAAATCACTTTCCTAACGTCACCCTTGAGCTCCTGGTTCTTCATGCTGTAGATGAAGGGGTTCAGTGTCGGGGGCACCACTGAATACAGAACTGCAACCACCAGGTTTAGGGATGGAAAAGAGATGGAGGGGGGCTTCAGGTAGGCAAACATGGCTGTGCTGAGAAACAAGGAGACCACTGCCAGGTGAGGGAGGCACATGGAAAAGGCTTTGTGCCTGCCCTGCTCAGAGGGCATCCTCAGCACGGCCCTGAAGATCTGAACATAAGAAAAAAGAATGAAAACAAAACAGCCAAATACTAAACAGTCACCGATAAAAACAAGGCCAACTTCCCTGCAGTAGTCTGATTCCAAGCAGGAGAGTTTGAGGATCTGAGGGATTTCACAGAAGAACTGGTCCACAGCATTGCCTTGGCAAAGAGGTATTGAAAATGCATGCGCAGTGTGCAGCAGAGCATAGAGAACCCCACTGCCCCACGCAGCTGCTGCCATCTGGGCACAAGCTCTGCTGCCCAGGAGGGTCCGAAGGCGACGAAGCTGGTGAGGGGCCTGGAGAACAAGTCCTACGAGGAGCGGCTGAGGGAGCTGGGCTTGTTCAGCCTTGAGAAAAGGAGGCTCAGGGGTGACCTTATTGCTCTCTACAGATACCTTAAGGGAGGCTGTAGCGAGGTGGGGGTTGGTTTATTCTCCCATGTGCCTGGTGATAGGACGAGGGGGAATGGGATTAAGTTGCGCCAGGGGAGTTTTAGGCTGGATGTTAGGGGGCACTTTTTTACCGAAAGGGTTGTTCGACATTGGAACAGGCTGCCCAGGGAAGTGGTTGAGTCGCCATCCCTGGAAGACTTTAAAAGACGATTAGATGTTGAGCTTAGGGATATGATTTAGTGGGGACTGTTAGCGTTAGGTCAGAGGTTGGACTCGATGATCTTAAGGTCTCTTCCAACCTAGAAAATTCTGTGATTCTGTGATTCTGTGATTCTGTCCCGTAGTGAAGGGGCTTGCAGATGGCAACGTACCGGTCGTAGGACATGACAGTGAGAACAGAATACTCTGCAGCAAGGAAGAGTAGAAGAAGAAACACCTGTGCAACACATCCTGCATAGGAGATGACCCTGGTGTCCCAGAGGGAATTGGCCATGGCTTTGGGAGCAGTGGTGGAGATGCAGCCCAGGTCGAGGAGGGCGAGGTTGAGGAGGAAGAAGTACATGGGGGTGTGGAGGCGGTGGTTGCAGGCTACGGCGGTGAGGATGAGGCCGTTGCCCAGGAGGGCAGCCAGGTAGATGCCCAGGAAGAGCACGAAGTGCAGGAGCTGCAGCTCCCATGTGTCTGCGAATGGCAGGAGGAGGAACTCGGTTATGGAGCTGCTGTTGGACATCTGATCCTCCTGGGAATGGAGATCTGCCTCCTCTGAATAGGGAGGCCTGTCCAAGAAGGAAAAAGAGTTAAAATGCTAGGGTAGACCTCTGTAAGGAAAACCTACTCATTTTCTTGTAGTAACCTGAAAAAAAAAATGCCTCTTCACTTTGGGAAAGGCTCTTGCTCTCTTTGATCTTAAACTGATACTTCAGGAGTCAAGGGACTCTGCAGGAGATGGTCCTGCCCTAGAGCAGTATACAAATGGAATATGGTGTGGTCTCAGATGAAGTATGCTTGGCAAAACTAGGAGTTTGTCAGCATTCTTTCTCAAAATTAATCCAAACGCAGAGCAAGGGTTTTTGCATATTTTGGTTTGTTTCTTTATACTTGTCTCCCCACACCTGAGGAGCATATTCAAGGCATAAAACCTTGGCAATTGTACTGCCCACCCATGGAAATCTTGGGGTCCTGGGTGGCAAAGGGACAGTCCCTCAAGGCAGAGTGAGGACAGCTGCTGTATCCACCAGTCCTGGTCTCAGCTGCCCTGTGTGGGCACCTCTGGAGGATGGTCACACTCAGGTGTTCCCCTGAAAACAACCTGGATTCTGCTGAGAGCAGAGGAATCCAGGTTCAAAGGGCAGATCTCCAAACCCCTCACCCATCTCTTTGTACCTGAGGAGGATCTCAGCTCTCTGCTCTTCTCCAGGGACAGAGAGGGATCATAACAGCTGCCCACATATAGCCATGCAGCAGCATTTGTATGGCCTTAGGACTGATGTGTCTTTTCCATGGGGCTGCTAGATAACACAGAGCTGCTAGGGCAGAGCTGTGCCCTTGTGCACGGCAGCCTGCAGCCCAGCAGAAGTCCTGATGACACTATGGCTGGAGGTTGAAGGTGCGAGAGAAATGAAAGCAGGGGGTTGCTCCAGGGAAGGTGTCTCCAGTGCAAGGATGGCAGGGAGATGCCCAAATCCCTTCTGCCATGGAGATACGGGGAGCAGCTCCCTCTCAATCCCTGCCCATGGCTGTGCTGCCTGCAGCTGGCCCTGCCTGCAGCTGGGTCTCTGTCCCCGCACCTCCTGCCTGCAGCTCACAGCCCCCATCCCACCCGCTGGGTGCTCAGCTCTGCCCTGCAGACACCTCCTGGCAGCAGGGCTCTGCCCAGGGGCAGCTCGCTGGGGGCACATCCTAAAGCCCAGGGCACACAGACCCTGCTGACACTGTGCAAGGGGTGGTGGAGGATTCTAGGCATTGAAGGGCGGGAAGGGACTTACTGGGGGTCCTTGTAACCTCCTTAGGATGCCTTAGGACTGTCAGGCTTTTCTAGGAAATAACATTATATTTTGCTATTTCTACTGAGCCAAAAACAGAAACTGAAAGGAGAGGCTAAGGAAAATGAGAGTGAAGTTTCCTTTGAAATTCCCTTGGTGTGCTGTGGATCTGTGAGCAGGCTGCCCCAGGCAGCAGCCTCCCGCCAGCAGCAGGACCCTGCCCTGCCGGGGGGGCTCCTTCCACCTGCAGCTTCTCTCCGCAGTGCCCTGCGCAGCTCCCCGGGCAGGCTGAGTGCTGAGCCTGGCAGGCGGCAGAGGCCCTGCCCCAGCACACAGCCCCTGGGGCACAGCAGGGACCCTGCTCTGCATCACAGCCCTGGACACCCCTTTCAGCAACCTGGCTGCAAAGCCTGCTGCCAGCCTGTGAAAAGAGAGTACTTAGGGCCCGGCCTTTCTGCATTTTCCTTCTGCCACAGACTTACCCTGTAATGTGCTGCAAGCATCAATTCCCCATCGAGCTTTCAGTATCCCCTCAATTCACGCAGCCCGTAACCTCTATCTCCCTTCTCTCCCCTCCCAGCGCCAGGCGCAGGCAGTGCCCCCGGCCCTGCTGCGCTGTGCAGAGGAGCTGCTCCTGGGCAGAGCTGTCTCTCTGCAGCGCTGCCCGCTTGCCAGGAGCTCCCGTTGGGCCCAGGAGCCCGGCTCAGCTCAGTAGCAGAGGCCCAGCCCAAGGCCTCCCTTGCTCTGCCCCCCACCAGGCTCCCTGCACATGGCCCTGGGGCTGCAGGGGAACCTGCTGGGAAACAGCCTGAAGGGATCCCTAGGCTTCCCTTCCTCACATGGCACACACACTTCTTCACACCAGGGTCATTTCTCCTTACAGAAAACCAATTAAGTGTAACAATCACATCTTCTTGTCCCAGTATTACTTTGGCATGAAGTCATGGTCAGGGACTGATCTCCTTCATCCCCACTTAAGGAAAGAATTCAGCAGTCAGTCAAGGCATCTCATGCTGGTTGTTATTCCTGGGGCTGGAAAGGGATCTCAGCTCCCTCCCATATCTGCCACAGACCCACAGGAGCTGGGATTCCTCAGGCCTCAGTTCAGGTGTCCACAACATAGGCACTTTAATGCGAATTACTGAGCCACAATAGCTCCTTAGTGGAGATGGAGGACAGGCAGGAGCTGTTCAGATGGAAATACCTGCTGAAATTTGAGGTTGATCCTCTGGTCTGATGGGGCATTCCTTAGGCCAACTGAAACGGCAGTATTTGCCACATGTAGGACAACTGAACCTGTCCCTACTCCTTATGTGCAGGGCAGCCTGCAGAGGCTGTCAGCAGAGCAAAAGGAGTCATGTGTCACAGGGAGAGCTAAACCTATTCTGTTCTCTTTTAAATGTTGTCTTTTTTCCTTTCTCTTCTACACGACCCTTGGCTGTAATGGCTGTTGTGTCTCGGACATCTCCACAGGGCCTCAGCTCTCACCAGCAAGGTCTCCCTGCCCTTTGTGCCTTGAGGCAGGACTCTGCAGGGGTACAAGAGGTGGTGGGTGGGGATAAAATCCGTGGTTACTTTGCAAACTACACCCTTAACAGTCCATGGGACCTAGGGGCCTGCATCCAAGGGTACAGGGAGAGTGTTCTGGCCTGAAGGTACTGGCTCCTTATGATCCCAGGAAGGGATCAGACAGCAGCATTCAGGTGCTGTAAGAGATCATTTAAATGCTCTTAGAGCTAAGACTATAAGGAGAGAAGACTATAGATGATCTATTGAATTTGCTGTGACTTCATTCTAGACACAATACTCCACCGTTAGTCTTAGATCTCCATTACATATTTGCACTGACCCTATGGGATTATTAAAGGGTGCACAAATTTTGCTGATCAGTCCTTGGCTCTGCAGTTGATGAATCAGCATATAGATGGGAATCAGGGATTCTTGGGTGGTGCCATATTGCCACTGGTTCACCATTTGTGTAGCTACTGGCACTTCGACACTCAGCAACCCCACAACTGAAGGATCCTGTGAGGCACTGGGCAAGGTAGAAAACTGTTGAATGTGCATAAATCACCATAAATCACCTCCAGCATGGCCAATTCCATCAGATATGGGCTGCCTCTCTCCCTGGTGGTCCATTTGCCTGGGTGACATACAACATCTTCCTTGAAGGGATACCTTTCCTTTACACCTGACAGGAGTTACCTCAAGAGAGGGAGGATTTGTGCCCCCTTTCCAACTGCTTTGTCAATGCCCCCTTCCCTGGGGAGGGATCCCAGCTGCTTGGCTTCCCTGCCCTCTAATTCCAGGCTACCAGCCCTGTTATCCCAGTATCGGAGCAGCCAGGTGACAATGTGCTGGCCTAGATGATGGCTGAAATCTAATCACACCTCCCACGGCTCCCCAAGGAATGGTGACCAGGAGCTTACGGCTCCTTTTATGTTATCTCTGTCTTCATCCACCTTTTCCTGTGATGGCTCTACTTGGGAGGAGCATGCCTCGTCTTCTTCTTCCTCCTTCCCTGTATGAGCAGGAGCTTCTTTCTTAGCTAAACAAGCTGATTTTGTCTCTCCTGTTTCTTCTCATATGTATGTATGAGTGATAGAGGCACAGCTTGCTTCTCTGGCCCAGTCGCAGGGATTGGAGTTGTGTAGATTGCAACTCAGTAAGCATAGGCCAAGCCCCAGCACATTGCAGTGATTTCTCTCTCTTTGGAATCGCCAGAGTGATGACACTCCTTTTTCAAGCATTCTGCCTTTTTATTTATTTATTTATTTATTTATTTTATTTTTTTATTTTTATGGTTCTGCACTTCTTCAGGGTTGAAGTTAGAAAGCATTGGAGGTGCCCACAGTTCTCGGTGCCTGCCCATATCCTACCACACACTCTGCCCCTCATAATTGTCCTGCCTCAGGGCAGATCATTGTGTGGCATTCTGAAATAGTTTACTCTAACCTTAAACAAAACCTGAAACACATTCAGGACACATAACAATACGTACAGGCTGGTTTGAACATTCCAAGGATTCAAAGTTTTGAAGAGCTATTGTAACTAGCTGTGGGGAGAAGAAGTGTCCCCCCCCCCCCCCCCATCCTTTCCATAGATTGGCTCCCCGAGGAGAAAAGTAAAGACTGTTAATTATACATAGTTTCTGAGAGAAAGTTCCTCAAGCATGGAGGTGACAGCAATGCTGAGTACAACTACCAGATTTGTCTCATGACCAGTAATTTTATCACAACATAAGACAGTGTTAGGCCGTAGAGTAAACTAATAACCATAAACCAGCCCCCACAAAGGATAAACAGCACAACAGGGAATACACACAATATGTAATGTGCTACCCAACACAGTTCTGAGACCAAACAGGACTACTACACCAACAAAAAATGAACATTGTGGTCAGCAACTATGAAGCTGATATATTGCTTATAACAACTTTATTTTAACATGATCTGGTCATATCTGTCATTATCTGAACTGTTTATGGCCCCACGCAGGATTCATTTGGGAAGGAGGGCATCTCACAGGAGGCACCCAGAGAGGGCAGAGATTGACCATCAAGGAGCAGTGGAAACAATGTCATGGACTGACTGCAATTCCCAATTCTCCTGTTCCACCCAGGAGAAGGAGTTACAGGAGGCTGGATGGGGGGAATGATGTTTTTAGTTTGCCTGTAGTTCCTCAAGGTTGTAGTGCACTGGTGATAGGCAATAAATTATATTAATCTGCCTATGCTAAGTCTGTCTTGTCTGTGATGATAATTGGTACCCATGAGGATATTTGGTGGGTGACCTCCTGTTCTACCTCAAGCCTTGAGCTATTTTCATCATATTTTTCCCCCTTTTCCTTGTAGGTGGGGAAGTAAAAGAGCGGTGGCCATGGAGTTCACCTGTGTACCTGTGTAAAACCACCACAGTAGGGAGATTGGAAGGGTCCAGCACCAGAGCTGTGGCCATCCAGGGATGGCATCTCAGCACCCAGAACACGCTCTGCCAGCCTGGTGGCACAGGAGGGGCTGGTTCCCCTGAAGGAGATCAGTACAAGGGGAAGGCTTGATTTCCAACACAGGCATTTCTGGCACATTCCTGAGAGGCCTGTGGAGCTGCAGGACACAACAGTCTCTGGAACACCGGATGTCTTTCCTTCCAGAGCCAGATCCCGAAGAGACACCAGCTCCCAGGGAAACCTGGCCCTGGACTGTGCCCATCACAAGGAGGCTGAGCCATGCCCAGAGAAGCCCTGGGGCTTAGGGCACCCCTAGCATCAGGACCCAGGAGTCCTGGCTACCACATACTTCTGTGAGCCCAGAGGGACACTCATGCAAGGCTCTTGCAGCAGCCACCATCCATTTCCAGCCCCCCGCAAAGCTTTGGACAGCTGACAGCCCCTGTGACACATCTTGGGAAGGGGCTGCTGACACCCTTACCTTTGGGGGAAAGATGCAGGAGCACTGGGAACAGGGAAGTCAGGCCAGAGGTGATGGTCACGCTCCAGCAGCCCTCCATCTCGCTTGCTGCTGGCCCTCAGCTCAGGACAAGGGATGCCCGCCCTGGCTCCTCAACCACAGCTCCTCTGCAAGGTGCCCCTGCTCCTCCGCCCGTCAGCGAGGGTCGCCCAGTGCAAGCTTGCTGCCTGCTGACCCCACTCCTGGCCACAGAAGGACAGTGGTGGGGAGCACCCAAGCAGCGCCCAGCACGGACCAGGCCTTGCAGGGAAGTGTCGGCACTGCCGCTGCTCCACTGACAATATCCTGGTGATGCAGTGCACCCCTTGTGACATCGGCCCATGTCATTTGAAGTCCTATGAGGTCAGCAGCACGGAGATGGCACAGCCTAGGAGAGAAGCGAGAGATTTCCCTTCTTGTCCTGAGAAACAGTCACTTCCCTTCTGCCCAGTTCTTTTCCACAGGATCCTGACAAATCCACCAGGAACATCTCCAAATGGTGACAAAGGCCATTGGATATAGGAAGTAGAGTGCTGGAGAAGTCACTGCTGTGTTCCTGCACCAACACGCCTGTGCTCTTGGAAGCCCTTCCAGGAAGGTGGGGTTCGAGGCTTGTCCTGGGGCTGGGCTTTTTTCAAAAGATGGGAGCGAAGGCGCCTGAGATGCAGCAGCCTCTCAGTGTGCCTGAACTCCTCATCACCGCATGTCGCTCACCTGGAGAAGTAGGATGTGTTATATGGAGGGAATTGCAGCACATTCCCGGGCCTTCCTCCCCTCATGTCCCACAGGGCTCTGTGCTCTGAGAAGGCCTCAGCACCCTCGCCCAGGACATCCCCCCTGCCATGCCACAGGCAGAGGTGGCACACGAGGGAATGGCAAACTTACCTTCAGCACCTCATGGTAAGGGAAAGGGGTAGTGCAGAACTGCAGATGAAGGGGAGAGTAGGGAGAACAGCTTGGGACAGATGCAGTGCACTCCTTAAGGCTGACACAGCTTCCTTGCAGTGGAGATTCAGCTCCTCCTGCCTGTGCCCCAGGCTGAGGGCATTGGGGCACATCTGGGCTGCAGCACCTCAGCTGTGGCACAAGGGCCAAACTCAGACTAGTCCCAGACTTTCTGCCCAAGACCCAAGACATGCAAAGGCTTTCCTGCAGGGCAGAAACCTGCTGCCGTGGATGGCAGATGGCCATAGGAGGATGAAATGAGGGGCCCCAAGGAGGGCAAGCCTTGGTGTTCCCAAGGCCAGAAGGAAACAGGCCTGGGCTGTGCCACCCTGACAGCAGAGGGCCTTTGTGGTGTTGGTGCAGCCCTGAGGGCCAGTGCTGGAGATGAGGCCGATCTCCAGGCAGGAGAAGGGGCTGCTGACAATGTCCTTGGCTATGGGCATCCTGTGATTCAGGGACACAGAGAAAAAATCATTGGGTTGTGTCTGGATGGTACCATCAAAGGGGTGAATGAAGGATGGAGGTGAGAAGCAGCAGCAGTGTTTGCAAGCTGAATGACACAAGTGGAAACTCTGGTGTGATGTGCCTCTTATCCATGCACTGCCTGCCTCTACCGAATAGAGGTGGGACAGACCTTGGCTCTCTGAGAAGCGGTCACTTGCTCATAAGCACCAGGTCTGTCAGAGATGCCCTCAGGAGTGCCTGTTAAGTACCAGCTGTGAATGGCCAGAGCTGTCCTGTGGGTCCTGTGCTGCCCATGTCAGCTCCATGCTCCAGTGGTTCTGGGCAGTGCTGGCATCTCAGGTAGCACTGCAGGCCTGCAGTTGGCTATTACATGGAGCAGCTGCCCTGAATTTCATTAGGCAACGTAGGGATGTCCATGAGACAAGTGCCATTACAGTCCCTGGAGATGGAGGGAAACCCAGATGGAGAAGAGGGAGAGAGAGACTCAGCTCTCCCTGTGGCACAGTTCTCCATTGGGTCAGGTGGATGCCTCTACAGGCTGCCCTGAGCCTACCGAGGAGGGACAGGTTTAGTTGTCCTAAATGGGTGCATTTGCTGTCATTTCAGCTGGCCAAAGGCATTCCTCACCAGCCTCCAAGGGGATGCCCCCAGGTGCTGCCCTGTCCCTCATGGTACCTCCATGAGAGCTCGCAGATACCTGCACGTACCTCTGCCCCCTGACATGTCACCAGGTGTTTTCAACCCACAGATTTCCTCCATCTCCATTAATAATCCTGGAGATGAGACAAGGAGCTCACCTGCAGGTGCCCATGTGGTGCACACCTGAAGTGAGGGCAGAAGAATCCCAGTTCCTGTGTGCCTTGTGTGCTGAGTGCCCTTCTAGCCACAGGATTAAAATCCAGCATGAGATGTCTTAACGGACTCTGCTGCCTAACTTTTTGGAGAAATGTACTTGTTGTCAAGAAGTGTGTGTGCCCAGCTGAGGGAGGGAGCCCCAGGGATCCCTTCAGGCTGTTTCCCAGCAGGTTCCCCTGCAGCCCCAGGGCCATGTGCAGGGAGCCTGGTGGGGGGCAGAGCAAGGGAGGCCTTGGGCTGAGCCTCTGCTGCTGATCTGGGCCGGGCTCCTGGGCCCAAGGGGAGCTCCTGGCAAGCGGGCAGCGCTGCAGAGAGACAGCTCTGCCCAGGAGCAGCTCCTCTGCACAGCGCAGCAGGGCTGGGGGCACTGCCTGAGGCTGGCACTGGGAGGGGAGAGAAGGGAGATAGAGGTTACGGGCTGCGTGAATTGAGGGGATACTGAAAGCTCGATGGGGAATCAATGCTTGCAGCACATTACAGGGTAAGTCTGTGGCATAAGGAAAATGCAGAAAGACCGGGCCCTGAGTGCTCTCTTGTCACAGGCTGGCAGCAGGCTCTGCAGCCAGGTTGCTGAAAGGGGTGTCCAGGGCTGTGGTGCAGAGCAGGGTCCCTGCTGTGCCCCAGGGGCTGTGTGCCGGGGCAGGGCCTCTGCCGCCTGCCAGGCTCAGCACTCAGCCTGCCCGGGGAGCTGCCCAGGGCGCTGCGGGGAGAAGCTGCGGGTGGAAGGAGCCCCCCCGGCAGGGCAGGGTCCTGCTGCTGGTGGGAGGCTGCTGCCTGGGGCAGCCTGCTCACAGATCCACAGCACACCAAGGGAATTTCAAAGGGAACTTCACTCTCATCTTTCCTTAGCCTCTCCTTTCAGTTTCTGTTTTTGGCTCAGTATAAATAGCAAAATATAATATTATTTCCTAGAAAAGCCTGACAGTCCTAAGGCATCCTAAGGAGGTTACAAGGACCCCCAGCAAGTCCCTTCCTGCCCTTCAACCCCTAGAAACCTCCACCACCCCTTGCACAGTGTCAGCAGGGTTGGAGTGACCTGGGCTCTAGGACGTGCCCCCAGCGAGCTGCCCCTGGGCAGAGCCCTGCTGCCAGGAGGTGTCTGCAGGGCAGAGCTGAGCACCCAGCGGGTGGGATGGGGGCTGTGAGCTGCAGGCAGGAGGCGTGGGGACAGAGACCCAGCTGCAGGCAGGGACAGCTGCAGGCAGCAGAGCCATTGGCAGGGAGTGAGAGGGAGCTGCTCCAAGAAACAAGGAAGGGGGACTTTTGAAATTTCTCTGCCATCCCTGCACTGCTGCTGTCTTCCACGGTACAGCCCTTGGTCTTTTCCCCTCCCCCAGCATGGACCACCAGAGATATTCGCATGGGAACTTGTTCATGATTCTCCTTTGGAGTCAGCGATGTAGGGGATAAGTCAGGTGCAGCTCAGAATGCTGCACATTCTTGTCATGCAAATACATGAATTGAGGAAAAGCCTCCATGTCCTGTCATGACATGTGGGGCTGTGTGTGGGGCTGTGAATGAGCTCACTCTGTCTTCAGGTCACCTTGTTTTTAGAGCATTCAAAACTTTTCCTGCAAGAGTTCTGCTGGGCTGCAGGCTGCCCCCCTCCAGGGCACAGCTCTGCCATAGCAGCTCTGTGCTATCCATGGAGAAGACACGTGATGGCTAAGGGCGTAGAAATGCTGCTGGAAATCTCTATGTGTTAGCTGCAGTGATCCCTCTGTATCCCTTGCTACACGTGAAGAACTGAGACCATCCTCAGGACCACAGGAGACTGGAGATTTGCAGTTGGAAACTGGATTCCTTTGCTCTGAGCAGTGTGCAGGCTCTTCTCTAAGGGAATACCTGAGTATGGTATCTTTGAGTTCAAAGATACTGTTAGTGAACCTACCAGGGGTGGTGCCCCGCTAGACCTTCTCCTCACAAACAGAGAAGGACTGGTGGAGGATGTGATTGTCGGGAGCTGTCTTGGGCAGAGTGACCACGAAATGGTGGAGTTCACTATTCTTGGCGAGGCCAGGAAGGGGACCAGTAAAACTGCTGTATTGGACTTCCGGAGGGCTGACTTTGGGCTGCTCAGGACACTGGTTGGTAGAGTCCCTTGGGAGGCGGTTCTGAAGGGCAGAGGGGTCCAGGAAGGCTGGGCGCTCTTCAAGAGGGAAATCTTAATGGCGCAGGAACGGTCTGTCCCCACGTGCCCAAAGACGAGCTGGCGGGGAAGAAGACCAGCCTGGCTGAACAAAGAATTGTGGCTTGAGCTTAGGAGAAAAAAGAGGGTTTATAACCTTTGGAAAAGTGGGCAGGCCACTAGGGAGGACTATAAGGATGTTGTGAGGCTGTGCAGGGACAAAATTAGGAAGGCCAAAGCTCATCTGGAGCTCAATCTGGCTACTGCCGTTAAAGATAACAAAAAACGTTTTTATAAATACATCAACACGAAAAGGAGGACTAAGGAGAATCTCCATCCTTTACTGGATGAGGGGGGAAACTTAGTTACAAGAGATGAGGAAAAGGCAGAGGTGCTTAATGCCTTCTTCACCTCAGTCTTTAGCGGCAATACTGGTTGTTCTCTGGATACTCAGTACCCTGAGCTGGTGGAGGGGGATGGGGAGCAGGATGTGGCCCTCACTATCGACGAGGAACTGGTTGGTGACCTGCTACGGCACTTGGATGTGCACAAGTCAATGGGGCCGGATGGGATCCACCCAAGGGTACTGAGAGAACTGGCGGAGGAGCTGGCCAAGCCACTATCCATCATTTATCAGCAGTCCTGGCTATCGGGGGAGGTCCCAGTTGACTGGCGGCTGGCAAACGTGACGCCCATCTACAAGAAGGGCCGGAGGGCAGACCCAGGAAACTACAGGCCTGTCAGTTTAACCTCAGTACCAGGGAAGCTCATGGAGCAGATCCTCTTGAGAGTCATCATGCAGCACTTGCAGGGCAAGCAGGCGATCAGGCCCAGTCAGCATGGGTTTCTGAAAGGCAGATCCTGCTTGACGAACCTGATCTCCTTCTATGACAAAGTGACGCGCTGGGTGGATGAGGGAAAGGCTGTGGATGTGGTCTACCTTGACTTCAGCAAGGCTTTTGACACCGTCTCCCACAGCATTCTCCTCAAGAAACTGGCTGCTCTTGGCTTGGACTGGCGCACGCTTCGTTGGGTTAGAAACTGGCTGGATAGCCGGGCCCAAAGAGTCGTGGTAAATGGAGTCAAGTCCAGTTGGAGGCCGGTCACTAGTGGCGTTCCCCAGGGCTCAGTGCTGGGGCCGGTCCTCTTTAATATCTTCATCAATGATCTGGACGAGGGCATTGAGTGCACCCTCAGTAAGTTTGCAGATGACACCAAGCTAGGTGCGTGTGTCGACCTGCTTGAGGGTAGGAAGGCTCTGCAGGAGGATCTGGACAGGCTTGACCGGTGGGCTGAGGCCAACTGCATGAAGTTCAACAAGGCCAAGTGCCGGGTCCTGCACCTGGGGCGCAATAACCCCAAGCAGAGCTACAGGCTGGGAGATGAGTGGTTGGAGAGCTGCCAGGCAGAGAAGGACCTGGGAGTGATGGTGGATAGTCGGCTGAATATGAGCCAGCAGTGTGCTCAGGTCGCCAAGAAGGCCAACAGCATCCTGGCCTGCATAAGAAACAGTGTGGCCAGCAGGGCTAGGGAGGTGATCGTCCCCCTGTACTCGGCTCTGGTGAGGCCGCACCTCGAGTACTGTGTTCAGTTTTGGGCCCCTCGCTACAAGAAGGACGTCGAGGTGCTTGAGCGGGTTCAGAGAAGGGCGACGAAGCTGGTGAGGGGCCTGGAGAACAAGTCCTACGAGGAGCGGCTGAGGGAGCTGGGCTTGTTCAGCCTGGAGAAAAGGAGGCTCAGGGGTGACCTTATTGCTCTCTACAGATACCTTAAGGGAGGCTGTAGCGAGGTGGGGGTTGGTTTATTCTTCCACGTGCCTGGTGATAGGACGAGGGGGAATGGGCTTAAGTTGCGCCAGGGGAGTTTTAGGCTGGATGTTAGGGGGAACTTCTTTACCGAAAGGGTTGTTAGACATTGGAACAGGCTGCCCAGGGAAGTGGTGGAGTCACCATCCCTGGAAGACTTTAAAAGACAATTAGATGTTGAGCTTAGGGATATGGTTTAGTGGGGACTGTTAGCGTTAGGTCAGAGGTTGGACTCGATGATCTTAAGGTCTCTTCCAACCTAGAAAATTCTGTGATTCTGTGAAAATGAAAAGAAATAAACAGAAACCAGAGCCCACAATGGTGAGCCAACTCCAAGTTGCCTCCAAGGAGGTGCACCATCCACAAGAGATGACTGTACAAGAAATTTTTGACACAGCGAGATAGGAAATGGTAAAAGAGAAATACAGAGTTGGCTACAGGGATGATGAGAGGGACTACT
Source organism: Somateria mollissima (assembly GCA_951411735.1). Lineage (NCBI taxonomy): Eukaryota > Metazoa > Chordata > Aves > Anseriformes > Anatidae > Somateria > Somateria mollissima. Next base: position 775,229 of record OX598333.1, read on the forward strand.
GAAATGCAGGCAAGCTCAACCTCCCCAAAATCCCTAGAAGCAACTGGGTATATGAGAAGCATTTGAATGACCAAAGAGCAAGAGCAAGCGGAGGGGAACTCTGCAGAAGAGCGGAAAATGCACATGTCCACACACTCTGCTGGAAAGGTGATTTCCAGCCATGGGCTGTTTTGTAAGGCCAGGTGGAAATACCTCAAAGACTGAGGAGATGAAGTGCAGTGCATAAGAGAAATTCTGGCAATGGCAGTACAGGGGAAGATCAGTATTTGTCTCCCACCGTAACGGTCATCCTGAAATATGATGATTTTGATGTCATGGGACACCTTTCACATAGTATTAGAACTGTTCAGCTATTTCAGCTGACTGTAATGTGCTGATTGAGGTGAAATGTTTGAAATGCTTTAAAAACAAGTAGGTAGTACTCAGACCTACAATGACAATTTTCTGTCCTGCATGGAGCCCTGATGCCACAAAACCCTCCCTGCCCAGGACTGTTCATGCCACCCCTCACTCCTGGCACAGAGAAAATCTGTGACTTCTGACATCTCCTGCCTGTTCGAGCAGAGAAAACAGAGTTAAGATTGTTCCCTGAAATGCTCCATCTTTGAATGGGTAAATTTGTGCCAATCGTACCTGTACTATCTGCCTTTCTTGGTAGAAATATTCACATTTTCTGTCTGTATAGTGAGATATATATTTGCATAGCCCCAGCTGTAACCCTTCCTGGGAGTTGGCTACAAAACGACTGTTATTTGGTTGCTAATTGCGTGTGATTTTTCCTGTGCATTGCATTCTGTGTTCCATGGCAATTGTTCCTGATGCGGTCAGTAAGAGCTTGACCCAGCCCTGAATGTGTGGTGCCTCGGCAGCATGGCTGTGGGACCATCTGTGGGGCAGTGGGGCGATAAGGTCTCCCTTGAGCCTCCCAGGAGGAATGCAGGAACATTTACGGAGCAGCCAGGGATCCGTGGCAAACAAAGAGGCGCTTGGTGACAGACAATGCGGCTTCATTAAGGGCAGATCATGCCTGAAATATCTGGTGGCCTTCTACGGCAGGGTTACAGCACTGGTGGATAGCGGAAGAGCAGCTGGCGTCACCTACCTGGACTTGGTTCAGCAAGGCCAATTTCTCATCTCCATAGCTGGAAGTGATCAGGATACAGGAGGTCCTGTCCGTGCTTTGCTGAGCATTTCTTTTCATCCCCTAAATGGCAAAAAGGCACACAGACTAGCGCAGACAAGGCGCTGCATTCAAGTGAAGCGACACAAGCAGTCTGGCTGTGCTCTTTATTTTCCATCCAGGGGTGGAAAGCAGGAGAGCTTCCCAGCCCCTTTGCTCAGAGCTCCGCTGCTGCCGTCAGCATTCCCAGCACCTTCCCCTCCGTGGCGGTACCAGCATCTAGCGCTAGGGAGTCAAAAGGAAAAGAGGATGATCAGGTTGTGTACAGGCTGAACGCAGAGAAATACTGCAGGCTTAGCTCAGGCCGTGCACGTAGGGGTCTGCTTCCCATGAAGCTTCAAGGTTGCCGTCAGGTGCGACAGATGCCTAGTGCCCAAGCTCATGACAAGGTCCCCAGGGGTGCAGCTCATCAGCCTGGGGCTGAGGCAGGGGGAGCGGAGGGCCCCGGAATGCCCTCTCTCTCCCAGTGCTGCCCCCAGGGGAAGGACGGGCCTTGCAGCAGCGGGAAGCACCATCCCTTTCTGGAGATACTTACCAGGGGAGCCGCTGCTGCTCTTGCCGCAGCCGCTTTTCCTCCGCAGCGTTTCTGAACACCCTTTGTTGATTGCAATGCGGCTCCGACCTTTTCAAAACTTGCAGTGCTCGTGGGGAAAGGTGGCTGCAACACCAGGAGAAAGGGATCCCTCAGCCTCTGCCAGACACCCCTTCTGCCTCTCCCCTCATCCAGACCCTGCACCCACGCGGTGCCACGTGCACCCACCCTTTCGCCCTGTGATGAGTTTTAGGCCTTGGCGGTAACCAAGGTCATGCCCGCTTTCGGAGAAAGCAAAGGGTGTCATAGGCAACCCCAGGACTCAGGGACCGGGCTGCTGGACATCTCCTGACATCGCTCAGCAGCTACTCGAGTGCCCCAGCACGTGAACGCAGCCGGCACACACTTACTCAGGCTGGAGGCTCTCCAGCTTGGCTGCTGCTCTCCACTCCTCTTCTGGGACAGGGATCTGAGCCTTCCTCCACCTCCTCCTGACCTCCTTGCTCCTGGGCTGGGCTGGGGGATGGGGAGTCCAAGCATGTTGACTGGTGACCTGCTGCAAGGAGAAGACGCTCTCATCAGACAGGACTGGACACACGGGTGCTGTTTCCCAGAGGACCCCTTGAAAGGACCCTGCAGCAGGACCTGGGAAGCAGGCGACTCGGCACTGCCGGCCCACGTCTGGCTGCTGCTTTTATCCCTCGCTTTCTGCTGACAGCCTCTCCCTCACAGGGAGGAGCAGGCAAAGCCCTGCCCTGCGCCCTGGTGCCCGTCCTGCTCCCACCACCCTGGGACCTGCCCCCCTCGGAGCCCTGGCGGGGAGGATCGCTGCTGTTCTCAGCGGTGTTGGTCACTGCCAGTACCTGGGGTGTCTGTTGGTCCTCCCCCTCAGACCAGGCTTCCCAAGCAGCCATTTCTGCCTGGGCTTGCTGTGTTTGCTCTTGGTATGTGGGCCAAGAGCTCTCTGTTTGGTCCCACTGTGAGGACAGGTTCCAGACCTCCTGGAGGAATAAAAAAAACAAAAAACACAACAGCAGACAGGATTGGTCTCAGCTGTTGGACCAAAGACCTCTGCCATCAAAGACCCAGAAAGGCCTCGTTCCTTTTCCATTGCCCCTGGTCCAAATGAAGTGGCTCATGGCAACACGGGAGGCAGCAAGTGTGCGGGACACCACCTTCCATCTCCCGAGGAAGAGAAGAAGGAGGTAACAAATGTGCAAATGAACGCATCCCAAGGGTCTGGCTTGGGATCGCTCCACACAAAGAGGCTTTAGTACAGTCCCAAACCGCGTGGTCATTGCAGCAAGGCAGAGCAGGTACCTTCACCAATCTCCGAGAGGCTTCAGGAGTAGGGAGCGCAATGGTGGTGGACTTGGCTCGAGGAGCTGGTTCCTGCCTGTCTGTCTTCTTCGTCCTGGGGGAGCTGCCTGGACACGGGGGGAGCACACTGCAAACAGACACCGGGAGGCTGCATGAGCCCAGGGGAATTCGGTCTCCAGTCCGCGCTTGCAAGCTGCCTCAGCCTCTGCAGCAGACGGCAGTTCCGCAGCGAACGGGTGTATTGGACTGGCCGTGTTCGCTTCAGCAGAGACGGAGAGAGCCAACCGCGAAGCTGTGGCACCACCTGCCTTCAGGAAGGCTCGGGATGCCCGTATCCAGGCCCTTTGTGGTGGAAAAGGAGAGGAGCAGTGTCTTGTGCAAGGACAGGATCCTAGAGACACCAGTACGGCCCATCCGGGCTTATGGGTGGAAAGCAGATTATCGCTGGGGAGCCAGCAACATCGGAGAACGCCATCAGGTAAGGAGGGCAGGCATGCCACCTCCCTCCCTCAGCACTCTCTTGTGCCTGCCACAATGTCTGGGATATCGTTTGGAAAAAATGCCTGAAAGAAACATTTCCATCTGGTATCACAGCTCCTTAGGCTGGAAGAAACTGCGGGGGAGCTGGAAGAAACTGCAGGGGACGTTTGCTCCCACAGACAAAAAGATGGACTCTGTTGCAATGTGGGGGGGCTCCTGAAGAGACAAGAGCTTCTGCAACAAGGCTCTGCATCCAGCTCCCCCAAGGAGCAGGGCCCTGGTGGAAAATGAAGCTGGCGTGCCAGTCTCAGGCAAACGTGCTGCACGCTTGCCATCCGTGGAGAGAGCGGCCTCCTCCGGGACGGGTGTCAGGAGCCTTTCTGAGTCCCTGCGCCTGGTGGGTCCAAAGGGGACATCTCTCCTGTGTGGCTGCAAGTGGCTCCTTCCTCCTTTCCCCCAAGGGTCTCACCTGGTGCAAGGCTTCTTCTCCAGATCTTGCTGCCTCGTGCCTGGCTCCCAGCTTGTCAGCATAGGGAGGGAAAGCTTCCGCCTCTCCAGCAGCTCGCCAGGATGGCACTCTGAAACTAGGAAAGGAGGAAGCTCTTCAGAGCAGCCGCATGGGCACTGCCTTTTAAGCTGGTTGCAGTCAGCCAGCATGGGACAGGGACCACCCCCAGACAGCAGGGACCCTTACCTCTTCTGATCCCACCCTCTTCTGCAGCTTCCTGCTGCGAGGTGGACAACACTTGGGCCTCTGGCCTTCTCCTCACAGTCAGATGAAACCTGGCAAACAAATGATGACACGGGCTTGAAGAAGGCTGGCCTCCTACCCGTTGCAGCTTGCTGGCAGTAATCCTCCTGGTGTTGCACGGGGCATGGCATCCCTTTTCCGTCACGTTCACGCATGGGGTTTGTTGTCAAGCTTCCCGCAACACCAGAAAAGGTAGCCTAAATTCCCCTCCACATGCAGGCAATTCTCTCTTAGGGGAATCGCGGCAGCACGGGCACAAGAAGCACAACCACAATGCCCCTCCTCTCCAGGTGAAGACACTCGTAGCCTTGGCGGTAACCAAGGTCATGCCCGCTTTCGGAGAAAGCAAAGGGTGTCATAGGCAACCCCAGGACTCAGGGACCGGGCTGCTGGACATCTCCTGACATCGCTCAGCAGCTACTCGAGTGCCCCAGCACGTGAACGCAGCCGGCACACACTTACTCAGGCTGGAGGCTCTCCAGCTTGGCTGCTGCTCTCCACTCCTCTTCTGGGACAGGGATCTGAGCCTTCCTCCACCTCCTCCTGACCTCCTTGCTCCTGGGCTGGGCTGGGGGATGGGGAGTCCAAGCATGTTGACTGGTGACCTGCTGCAAGGAGAAGACGCTCTCATCAGACAGGACTGGACACACGGGTGCTGTTTCCCAGAGGACCCCTTGAAAGGACCCTGCAGCAGGACCTGGGAAGCAGGCGACTCGGCACTGCCGGCCCACGTCTCGCTGCTGCTTTTATCCCTCGCTTTCTGCTGACAGCCTCTCCCTCACAGGGAGGAGCAGGCAAAGCCCTGCCCTGCGCCCTGGTGCCCGTCCTGCTCCCACCACCCTGGGACCTGCCCCCCTCGGAGCCCTGGCGGGGAGGATCGCTGCTGTTCTCAGCGGTGTTGGTCACTGCCAGTACCTGGGGTGTCTGTTGGTCCTCCCCCTCAGACCAGGCTTCCCAAGCAGCCATTTCTGCCTGGGCTTGCTGTGTTTGCTCTTGGTATGTGGGCCAAGAGCTCTCTGTTTGGTCCCACTGTGAGGACAGGTTCCAGACCTCCTGGAGGAATAAAAAAAACAAAAAACACAACAGCAGACAGGATTGGTCTCAGCTGTTGGACCAAAGACCTCTGCCATCAAAGACCCAGAAAGGCCTCGTTCCTTTTCCATTGCCCCTGGTCCAAATGAAGTGGCTCATGGCAACACGGGAGGCAGCAAGTGTGCGGGACACCACCTTCCATCTCCCGAGGAAGAGAAGAAGGAGGTAACAAATGTGCAAATGAACGCATCCCAAGGGTCCGGCTTGGGATCGCTCCACACAAAGAGGCTTTAGTACAGTCCCAAACCGCGTGGTCATTGCAGCAAGGCAGAGCAGGTACCTTCACCAATCTCCGAGAGGCTTCAGGAGTAGGGAGCGCAATGGTGGTGGACTTGGCTCGAGGAGCTGGTTCCTGCCTGTCTGTCTTCTTCGTCCTGGGGGAGCTGCCTGGACACGGGGGGAGCACACTGCAAACAGACACCGGGAGGCTGCATGAGCCCAGGGGAATTCGGTCTCCAGTCCGCGCTCGCAAGCTGCCTCAGCCTCTGCAGCAGACGGCAGTTCCGCAGCGAACGGGTGTATTGGACTGGCCGTGTTCGCTTCAGCAGAGACGGAGAGAGCCAACCGCGAAGCTGTGGCACCACCTGCCTTCAGGAAGGCTCGGGATGCCCGTATCCAGGCCCTTTGTGGTGGAAAAGGAGAGGAGCAGTGTCTTGTGCAAGGACAGGATCCTAGAGACACCAGTACGGCCCATCCGGGCTTATGGGTGGAAAGCAGATTATCGCTGGGGAGCCAGCAACATCGGAGAACGCCATCAGGTAAGGAGGGCAGGCATGCCACCTCCCTCCCTCAGCACTCTCTTGTGCCTGCCACAATGTCTGGGATATCGTTTGGAAAAAATGCCTGAAAGAAACATTTCCATCTGGTATCACAGCTCCTTAGGCTGGAAGAAACTGCAGGGGACGTTTGCTCCCACAGACAAAAAGATGGACTCTGTTGCAATGTGGGGGGGCTCCTGAAGAGACAAGAGCTTCTGCAACAAGGCTCTGCATCCAGCTCCCCCAAGGAGCAGGGCCCTGGTGGAAAATGAAGCTGGCGTGCCAGTCTCAGGCAAACGTGCTGCACGCTTGCCATCCGTGGAGAGAGCGGCCTCCTCCGGGACGGGTGTCAGGAGCCTTTCTGAGTCCCTGCGCCTGGTGGGTCCAAAGGGGACATCTCTCCTGTGTGGCTGCAAGTGGCTCCTTCCTCCTTTCCCCCAAGGGTCTCACCTGGTGCAAGGCTTCTTCTCCAGATCTTGCTGCCTCGTGCCTGGCTCCCAGCTTGTCAGCATAGGGAGGGAAAGCTTCCGCCTCTCCAGCAGCTCGCCAGGATGGCACTCTGAAACTAGGAAAGGAGGAAGCTCTTCAGAGCAGCCGCATGGGCACTGCCTTTTAAGCTGGTTGCAGTCAGCCAGCATGGGACAGGGACCACCCCCAGACAGCAGGGACCCTTACCTCTTCTGATCCCACCCTCTTCTGCAGCTTCCTGCTGCGAGGTGGACAACACTTGGGCCTCTGGCCTTCTCCTCACAGTCAGATGAAACCTGGCAAACAAATGATGACACGGGCTTGAAGAAGGCTAGCCTCCTACCCGTTGCAGTAATCCTCCTGGTGTTGCACGGGGCATGGCATCCCTTTTCTGTCACGTTCACGCATGGGGTTTGTTGTCAAGCTTCCCGCAACACCAGAAAAGGTAGCCTAAATTCCCCTCCACATGCAGGCAATTCTCTCTTAGGGGAATCGCGGCAGCACGGGCACAAGAAGCACAACCACAATGCCCCTCCTCTCCAGGTGAAGACACTCGTAGCCTTGGCGGTAACCAAGGTCATGCCCGCTTTCGGAGAAAGCAAAGGGTGTCATAGGCAACCCCAGGACTCAGGGACCGGGCTGCTGGACATCTCCTGACATCGCTCAGCAGCTACTCGAGTGCCCCAGCACGTGAACGCAGCCGGCACACACTTACTCAGGCTGGAGGCTCTCCAGCTTGGCTGCTGCTCTCCACTCCTCTTCTGGGACAGGGATCTGAGCCTTCCTCCACCTCCTCCTGACCTCCTTGCTCCTGGGCTGGGCTGGGGGATGGGGAGTCCAAGCATGTTGACTGGTGACCTGCTGCAAGGAGAAGACGCTCTCATCAGACAGGACTGGACACACGGGTGCTGTTTCCCAGAGGACCCCTTGAAAGGACCCTGCAGCAGGACCTGGGAAGCAGGCGACTCGGCACTGCCGGCCCACGTCTCGCTGCTGCTTTTATCCCTCGCTTTCTGCTGACAGCCTCTCCCTCACAGGGAGGAGCAGGCAAAGCCCTGCCCTGCGCCCTGGTGCCCGTCCTGCTCCCACCACCCTGGGACCTGCCCCCCTCGGAGCCCTGGCGGGGAGGATCGCTGCTGTTCTCAGCGGTGTTGGTCACTGCCAGTACCTGGGGTGTCTGTTGGTCCTCCCCCTCAGACCAGGCTTCCCAAGCAGCCATTTCTGCCTGGGCTTGCTGTGTTTGCTCTTGGTATGTGGGCCAAGAGCTCTCTGTTTGGTCCCACTGTGAGGACAGGTTCCAGACCTCCTGGAGGAATAAAAAAAACAAAAAACACAACAGCAGACAGGATTGGTCTCAGCTGTTGGACCAAAGACCTCTGCCATCAAAGACCCAGAAAGGCCTCGTTCCTTTTCCATTGCCCCTGGTCCAAATGAAGTGGCTCATGGCAACACGGGAGGCAGCAAGTGTGCGGGACACCACCTTCCATCTCCCGAGGAAGAGAAGAAGGAGGTAACAAATGTGCAAATGAACGCATCCCAAGGGTCCGGCTTGGGATCGCTCCACACAAAGAGGCTTTAGTACAGTCCCAAACCGCGTGGTCATTGCAGCAAGGCAGAGCAGGTACCTTCACCAATCTCCGAGAGGCTTCAGGAGTAGGGAGCGCAATGGTGGTGGACTTGGCTCGAGGAGCTGGTTCCTGCCTGTCTGTCTTCTTCGTCCTGGGGGAGCTGCCTGGACACGGGGGGAGCACACTGCAAACAGACACCGGGAGGCTGCATGAGCCCAGGGGAATTCGGTCTCCAGTCCGCGCTCGCAAGCTGCCTCAGCCTCTGCAGCAGACGGCAGTTCCGCAGCGAACGGGTGTATTGGACTGGCCGTGTTCGCTTCAGCAGAGACGGAGAGAGCCAACCGCGAAGCTGTGGCACCACCTGCCTTCAGGAAGGCTCGGGATGCCCGTATCCAGGCCCTTTGTGGTGGAAAAGGAGAGGAGCAGTGTCTTGTGCAAGGACAGGATCCTAGAGACACCAGTACGGCCCATCCGGGCTTATGGGTGGAAAGCAGATTATCGCTGGGGAGCCAGCAACATCGGAGAACGCCATCAGGTAAGGAGGGCAGGCATGCCACCTCCCTCCCTCAGCACTCTCTTGTGCCTGCCACAATGTCTGGGATATCGTTTGGAAAAAATGCCTGAAAGAAACATTTCCATCTGGTATCACAGCTCCTTAGGCTGGAAGAAACTGCAGGGGACGTTTGCTCCCACAGACAAAAAGATGGACTCTGTTGCAATGTGGGGGGGCTCCTGAAGAGACAAGAGCTTCTGCAACAAGGCTCTGCATCCAGCTCCCCCAAGGAGCAGGGCCCTGGTGGAAAATGAAGCTGGCGTGCCAGTCTCAGGCAAACGTGCTGCACGCTTGCCATCCGTGGAGAGAGCGGCCTCCTCCGGGACGGGTGTCAGGAGCCTTTCTGAGTCCCTGCGCCTGGTGGGTCCAAAGGGGACATCTCTCCTGTGTGGCTGCAAGTGGCTCCTTCCTCCTTTCCCCCAAGGGTCTCACCTGGTGCAAGGCTTCTTCTCCAGATCTTGCTGCCTCGTGCCTGGCTCCCAGCTTGTCAGCATAGGGAGGGAAAGCTTCCGCCTCTCCAGCAGCTCGCCAGGATGGCACTCTGAAACTAGGAAAGGAGGAAGCTCTTCAGAGCAGCCGCATGGGCACTGCCTTTTAAGCTGGTTGCAGTCAGCCAGCATGGGACAGGGACCACCCCCAGACAGCAGGGACCCTTACCTCTTCTGATCCCACCCTCTTCTGCAGCTTCCTGCTGCGAGGTGGACAACACTTGGGCCTCTGGCCTTCTCCTCACAGTCAGATGAAACCTGGCAAACAAATGATGACACGGGCTTGAAGAAGGCTAGCCTCCTACCCGTTGCAGTAATCCTCCTGGTGTTGCACGGGGCATGGCATCCCTTTTCCGTCACGTTCACGCATGGGGTTTGTTGTCAAGCTTCCCGCAACACCAGAAAAGGTAGCCTAAATTCCCCTCCACATGCAGGCAATTCTCTCTTAGGGGAATCGCGGCAGCACGGGCACAAGAAGCACAACCGCAATGCCCCTCCTCTCCAGGTGAAGACAGTCGTAGCCGAAAGTCAGCATGAGTTAACCAGGACCCAGTCTCTTCAGGATTTAGCCCCGACTGGATGCTGAGCGTGGAGACCCGAACGCGCACGTTCCAAAGGAGGAGGTGGGAAGCCAAGGGCTGCGGAGGAAATGCACTCACCTTGGGAACATCTGGATCCCACGAGCGGTGGTCTCTCCACTCAAGGCAGTCGGGTGTGCCGGCCACATTCTCTGCAAAGAGACACAGACCTGCTGGAGGGTTTCTGAGGCAGTTTTCTCAGGGCTCTCATTGACAGGAAGCAAACCTGTCTCCCAAGCCAAAAGAAAGCCTTCTCTCCAAAACCCTCCTCCAAAGCCTCTTCCATCAACCTTTGTTCTGCTCTGGAGGAGCATGGCAGAATATCGAGGCTGTACAGTAACGCTGCCAGGCCTTTTGCAGGGGTCAGCATCCAGACGCTCAGAAGAGCTAATGGAGAAAGCAGCTAATGGGGCAGGCGTGGGGAAAGGCAACTGACTGGCCTGCCGTGTCCAGCCTGGCCAACAGCGGTCGGATTGATCACCCTTCCACAGGATTCCCAAAGAAATTGAAGTAGCCCTCAAAACATCACCAACTTACACTGTGGAGCATTGCAATGAGGTCCGCGGCGCTCTCCAGTTGTTTAACACAGTCTGGATAAAACTTCATGAACAGGAAACCATCTTCACACGTCAAAACACCAATGTCTCTGAAGGCAAAGGGGACGTGCTCCTTGTTCCTCAGGAGGAAACAGTACAAGAGGATGGTCTCTTGCACACACTCCTGCACCACGTACGGTGGGAAGGAGGTGGCTCGCGATAGCTGCAGGTAGTTCAGCGGCTCGACCTGGACGTCATCTGCAAGGAGAAGCAACATCCTCACTGCCACAGCAAGCCCAAGTTGCTTGCACCATTCAGAACAAGGTCCTAGAGGAAGGGTCGCTAAGAGAAACAGCTCCGGGGCCACGGTGTCTTTTGGGGGAACTCAAGCTCTACCCTGACCGTTGGAGACAATCCTCTGCTTCTCCCAGGCCTTTCCAAAGTGCAGGGAGAACAAATCCTTCCGGACATGGGGCAGGAAGAGGGGGGCTGCTGCCTTCTCACCAGGGAGGATCTCAGGGGGATAGTACATGTCCTCCAGCCACGCCTCATCAATGTCCAGCTGGAAGAACGGTCTTCGAATCAAGAGCCACTTTTGCTTGACATGGAGTTGCTCTTGGACAACAGCAAAGGTCCCGAGTCCCGCAACCTGAACAGCCTGCACACAGAGAAGACAGAAAGGCTGACGAGGGAGTTCTTGAGAGATGGGAAAAGGGATGACTGTCAGAGCAGGGGGACACTGCTCTGTGCCCTGCCCGCTCCTGAGGGACAATGGGGCAAGGTGGGGCACTTTGGAAAGCTTTGGAGAAGAGCCGCATCCTCCGTTTCTTTCATCACCCCCCTCCCAGGATTTGCCACCATCCCTTGGCTAGGGAACAGCCCAGAGGTTTCCAGCACACGGCTTAGGCCTGGGACTGATTATCCTAGGCACGGACCCAGGATATTCCCCCATCTCTCTGCTCGCCCTCTCCACTCAGGCCGCAGGGAAGAGTGAAGCCCTAGGGTGTGCCAAACCCCTGAGAAGCAGAGCAGATCTGGCCTTGGTTTCTCTCCCAGCTGGCCAGCAAGCTGCTCCGGGCACCCTGGGCAGTCTCAGTGCACTGCCGTGCTGCTCGGGTAGGGGTTGCTCTGCAGGGCCCAGGACACCAGCCCACCTTATCCTGCTCCAGTGCTTCCAGAATGTACGCGGATACAGCATCCCAGATAGCCTCAGTCTCTGGAAAGCAAGGAAAAGACAGGTCAGGCTCCAGGCCAGCTAGCTCACCACCTCTTGGCAAGCACCTCACCCAGGCGAGGACACATGCAGGCATACGCGAGCCCCCCAGAAAAACACCATGCGGGCATTCCTGGGACATTCCTGAGAGGCCTGTGGGAGCTGCAGGCCACACCAGTCTCTGGGACACCAGAGGTCTTTCCTCCCAGAGCCAGATCCAAAAGAGGCACCAGCTCCCAGGGAATCCTGGCCCTGGATTGTCCCCATCACGAGGAGGCTGAGCCATGCCCAGAGGAGCCCTGGGGCTGCAGGACAGCCCTAGCATCAGGACCCAGGAGTCCTGGCTGCCACATTGTCCCCTGAGCCCAGCGGGACACTCAGGCAGGGCTCTCGCAGCAGCCACCAGCTCTGTCCAGTGCCACCACCATCCCCCAGCCCAGGACCTGCAGCTTTGGACAGCTGACAGCCCCTGGGCCACCCTGTGGGACGGGACTCCTGACACCCTTACCTTTGGGGGAGAGGTGTAGGAGCACTGGGAACTGGGAAACCATATCAGAGGCGATGGTCACCCTCCAGCAGCCCTCCATCTCGCTTGCTGCTAGCCCTCAGCTCAGAACAAGGGATGCCCGCCCTGGCTCCTCAACCACAGCTCCTCTGCAAGGTGCCCCTGCTCCTCTGCCCGTCAGCGAGGGTCGCCCAGTGCAAGCTTGCTGCCTGCTGACCCCACTCCTGGCCACAGAAGGACAGCGGTGGGGAGCACCCAAGCAGTGCCCAGCACGGACCAGGCCTTGCAGGGAAGTGCCAGCACTGCCGCTGCTCCAGTGCTTATATCCTGGTGATGCAGGGCATCCTTCTGTGACATCAGCACGTGTCATAAGAAGGCTTATGACGTCAGCAGCATGGAGACAGCACAGCTCAGGAGAGAGACGAGAGATTTCCCTTCTTGTCCTGAGAAACAGTCACCTCCCTTCTGCCCAGTTCATTCCTAGCGGTTCCTGGCACATCCACCAGGAACATCTCCAAATGCTGACAAAGGCCACGGAATAAAGGAAGTGGAGCGCTGGAGAAGTCACTGCTGTGCTCCTGCCCCAACACGCCTCTGCTCTTGGGAGCCCTACCAGGAAGGTGGGGTTTGAGGCTTGTCCTGGGGCTGGGCTTTTCCAAAAGACAGGGTAAAACCTGTCTTCAGATCACTGAAGTTTCTAGACACGCTTTGCCTGAGTCTTGAGAGTATGATTCATTCTGTCCACTCTGCCACTAGACTGGGGTCTGTCTGTAAGGGCTATGCGGATCCCAACCAATACCTAATAGCCTGCTTCTTTCAGTAACTCCCTTGGCTATAAACTGTGGACCTCTGTCCGATGGCGTTCCCAAAGGTGCCCCAAATCTCGGAATTCTTTCTTTTACCAGAGCTTGTACTACTTCTCTCGCCTTCCTGGTACAACACGGAAAGGCCTCAGGCCAGCCTGCAGACGAGTCCACGAGGAATAACAAATACTTCAGCCCCCCTTTTCTAGGCAGTTTGCTAAAGTCTATCTGCCAATACTCTCCAGGCACCTGCCCCTCAGCAGTGGATTTTTGTGTGTTTATTGGATTATTTCTCCAACATACGTCACACCTTTCTGTGAGTGACTGAGGAGCCTCCACCATGTTCCTGCGTATAAATGAGAGGGCTATTACCTCTCAGCAGAAGCTGTCCCCAGGCTCTCAGCATATTTAAGTAAACTAACTGCAGCTACAGCCTCTTCTTTGTCTGAGACCCACTCTCAGCTGATGAGGAAGTAATGGGACCAGCAAACCTTTCTGGCTGCAGCAGCTCGGGCCCGGCTGCCCTGGCCCTGGGGCAGGAGGAGCTGCCTGAAGACCCCCAGGGATGGCACGGAGGGGCTGCAGGCCTCCCAGGGACTATGAGTAAGTGGACCTGTGCAGTGCTGGATGTAGGGCTGGGCCCCAAAACCTCATCTCTTTCCCTGTGCTGAAAAGCAGCTGGACTATGACATGCATTTTGCAGGAGGAGTGTCAAGACACAGGTTTTCCTGTGTGCAAGTCCCAGATCCTGGTGAACATCACCTAGGTCGGCCCACCTGGCAGCTGTGCACAGAAGCTGTCTCCAAGAACCCACAGAAACCTCGGGTTTACACCCAGCAGTGTCCCTTTCCTGTGACCGTCCGAGTGATTAAAGGCCCCCAGGGTAACATGGGGTCATTGAATTCATCTTAGTCCAGTGGCTTCCACAAGACTTTGACTGCTTCTTCAGCCTGACTGCAGGCATTTACCTCCGACCACAAGGTCAGCCTGACTGGCGCTGCTCTGACCCTCACCCATAAGGGCTACCCCAGTCTGCTGCCCATCCCATAGAGGAGCTCCATGCATCCAGACAGATCCTTCACGTGCAGGGCAACCCCCTGTTGATCATCCCCGCCTGTCTCTTCTGAAGAATCTGCACCCATCCAGTACAGCACTCCAAGCTGAGGGACCTGTTCCCCCACACCGCAGCAGCTGTTCCATCAATGTCCCAGCCCTGTGACAGCAGGCGGGGATCCAGCTCCTCCTGCCTGTGCCCCAGGCTGAGGGCACTGGGGCACATCTGGGCTGCAGCACCTCAGCTGTGGCACAAGGGCCAAACTCAGACTTGTCCCAGACCTTGTGCCAAGAGCCTGGGCATGCACACGCTTTCCATCACAGCTGCCGTGGATGGCAGATGGCCAGAGGAGGATGAAATAAGGGGTCCCATGGAGGGCAAGCCCTGGTGTTCCCAAGGCCAGAAGGAAACAGGCCTGGGCTGTGCCGCCCTGACAGCAGAGGGCCTTTGTGGTGTTGGTGCAGCCCTGAGGGCCAGTGTTGAAGCTGTGCCCATTCTCCAGGCATGAGAATGGGCTGCTCAAAATGTCTTTGGCTATGGGCATCCTGTGATTCAGGGACACAGAAAAAATCACTGTGTCTGGACAGTACCATCAGAGTGATTAAAGGATGGGGATGAGAAGCAGCAGCAGTGTTTGCAAACCAAAGGACACAAGTCGAAACCCCAGTGTGATGTGCCTCATATTCAGACTACACCTACCTTTGCGGCCCTGGGAAGCAGTCACTTGCTCATAAGCACCAGGTTTGTCGGACATGCCCTCAGGGGTGCCCGTTAAGTACCAGCTGTGAATGGCCAGAGCTGCCCTGTTGGTCCTGTGTTGCCTATGTGAGCTCCATGCTCCAGTGGTGCTGGGCAGCACTGGCATCTCAGGTAGCACTGCAGGCCTGCAATTGGCTATTACATGGAGCAGCTGCCCCGAATTTCATTAGGCAATGTAGGGATGTCCATGAGACACGTGCCATTACAGTCCCTGGAGATGGAGGGAAAACCAGATGGAGAAGAGTGAGAGAGAGACTCAGCTCTCCCTGTGGCACAGTTCTCCATTGGGTCAGGTGGATGCCTCTACAGGCTGCCCTGAGCCTACCGAGGAGGGACAGGTTTAGTTGTCCTAAATGGGTGCATTTGCTGTCATTTCAGCTGGCCAAAGGCATTCCTCACCAGCCTCCAAGGGGATGCCCCCAGGTGCTGCCCTGTCCCTCATGGTACCTCCATGAGAGCTCGCAGATACCTGCACGTACCTGTGCCCCCTGACATGTCACCAGGTGTTTGCAGCCCCCTGATTTCATCCATCTCCATTAATGATCCTGGAGATGAGAAAAGGAGCTCACCTGCAGCTGCCCATGTGGTGTACATTATAGTGAGGGCAGAGGAATCCCAGGTCCTGTGGGTTTGTGGCAGGCATGAGAGGGATCTGAGTCCCATTCCAGCCCCAGGACAAAAACCCAGCATGAGATGTTGGGTTAACTGACTCTGCTGAATCCCTTCATTAAGCAGGGGGTTAAAGGATTTACTTCCATGACCACGTCTGGGTGTCCCACCACCAACTGGGATGAGAAGAGGTGATTGTTAGAGATAATTGCTCTTTGTGCTAGGAGAAATGATCCTGCTGTCAAGAAGTGTGTGTGCCAGGGGAGGGAGGGAAGCCCAGGGATTCCTTCAGGCTGTTTCCCAGCAGGTTCCCCTGCAGCCCCAGGGCCATGTGCAGGGAGCCTGGTGGGGGGCAGAGCAAGGGAGGCCTTGGGCTGGGCCTCTGCTGCTGAGCTGGGCCGGGCTCCTGGGCCCAACGGGAGCTCCTGGCAAGCGGGCAGCGCTGCAGAGAGACAGCTCTGCCCAGGAGCAGCTCCTCTGCACAGCGCAGCAGGGCTGGGGGCACTGCCTGCAGAGACACAGTGCTTAAAGGCAGGCAGAAGTGGCAGCATGCCCAGAGCTCCCTGCGGGAGAAGACTTCCCAGCCCTGCACCCGGTAAGTCTCTGGCTGGAGGCAGGAGAAGCCGGGGGTGCAGGCAGGGGTGTCCAGGGCTGTGGTGCAGAGCAGGGTCCCTGCTGTGCCCCAGGGGCTGTGTGCCGGGGCAGGGCCTCTGCCGCCTGCCAGGCTCAGCACTCAGCCTGCCCGGGGAGCTGCCCAGGGCGCTGCGGGGAGAAGCTGCGGGTGGAAGGAGCCCCCCCGGCAGGGCAGGGTCCTGCTGTTGGCGGGGGGCTGCTGCCTGGGGCAGCCTGCTCACAGATCCACAGCACACCAAGAGAATTTCAAAGGGAACTTCACTCTCATCTTCCCTTAGCCTCTCCTTTCAGTTTCTCTTTTTCGTTCAGTGGAAATAGAAAGATATGATGCTATCCTAGAAAAGCCTGACAGTCCTAAGGCATCCTAAGGAGGTTACAAGGACCCCCAACAAGTCCCTTCCTGCCCTTCAACCCCTAGAAACCTCCACCACCCCTTGCGCAGTGTCAGCAGGGTTGGAGTGACCTGGTCTCTAGGACGTGCCCCCAGCGAGCTGCCCCTGGGCAGAGCCCTGCTGCCAGGAGGTGTCTGCAGGGCAGAGCTGAGCACCCAGCGGGTGGGATGGGGGCTGTGAGCTGCAGGCAGGAGGCGTGGGGACAGAGACCCAGCTGCAGGCAGGGACAGCGGAAGGCAGCAGAGCCATGGGCAGGGAATGGTAGGACAGTGCTAACAGAGTACTCTGGCACCTCTCTCTCTGCCCTCTAGCTCACAGGATTCAGGACGTGGCTCATAACCTCAGCAGCAGAACCTCCAGCAGAGCAGAGTCTCCTGAGTTCTTGTCAGTCCCTCCCTGGCCTTGCCTCCCCTGGCAGAAGCCTTGTGCTGTTTCTCTCTGCTCCTACACCTATTGTTGCTTTATGGCTCCCTGCAGATCTGGCTTTCAGCTGTAGCTCAAGCTCTGACCCTCTTGGTCCCACCACGCAGATCTGTCTTTAGGAGAAAGGTTCCCAAACCCCCTTCTAAACTCTGGGGCTTGGGGCAATGCAGTCTGGAGGGAAGGAAAAAACTGAATCATTTTCCCAGACATTCTGGAGGCCACAATCATTGAGCAGTTCAATACGGGCAACTCGACTGCGCCCTAGAGGAGTCTGGCTGAGACCAGGGTAGATGGACAGACCGGTTATCCTCACTGCACTAAGGACATTCACAAAATCTCACCTGGAATGTAGGAAAAATGCCAGGGTTTTCTACTCTCAAAAAACTCAGAAGAGTGTCACACGTGCAGTTGGAAGAAATTAAACCACAAATGCCATTTGGCAATCAAGAGGGTTGAGAGTGGTAATGCTGGGAAGTCCACATACATCAGAGGTACATTTAATCAGAGATCACTCCTGATTTCTTTATGTTTAGACCTGTAGGACAGGCGTGACTCCTCCAAAGTGCACCACAGGGTGCCCTGCTCCCAGTGGCACCTTCCTCCAGCACCATCCAAAGCTCAAGCAACAGAGCAGCAGGAAGGTCTCAGAAAGGGGACAATCAATGTGGGGGGTTTCAGGGAGAGGTGGAGTAGGTTTTTCTCAGAGATCTCTCTCCTAATTATCAGTCTGGTTTTTCCTTGGGTAGTCCCCGTTGTCCAGGAGGATCAGATGTCCAACAGCAGCTCCATCACCGAGTTCCTCCTCCTGCCATTTGCAGACACGAGGGAGCTGCAGCTCCTGCACTTCGCGCTCTTCCTGGGCATCTACCTGGCTGCCCTCCTGGGCAATGGCCTCATCCTCACCGCCGTAGCCTGCGACCACCGCCTCCACACCCCCATGTACTTCTTCCTCCTTAACCTCGCCCTCCTCGACCTGGGCTGCATCTCCACCACTGTCCCCAAAGCCATGGCCAATTCCCTCTGGGACACCAGGGCCATTTCCTATGCAGGATGTGCTGCACAGGTCTTTCTTTTTCCTTTTCTCATGTCAGCAGATTTGTTTCTTCTCACTGTCATGTCCTATGACCGCTACATTGCCATCTGCAAGCCCCTGCACTATGGGAGCCTCCTAGGGAGCAGAGCTTGTGCCCAGATGGCAGCAGCTGCCTGGGGCAGTGGGGTTCTCCATGCTGTGCTGCACACTGCCAGTACATTTTCACTGCCCCTCTGCAGAGGAAATACCCTGGATCAGTTCTTCTGTGAAATTCCTCAGATCCTCAAGCTCTCTTGCTCAGACTCCTACCTAAGGGAATTCGGTCTCCTCATGTTTAGTGGTTTTGCTTTTTTGGTGTGTTTTGTATTCATCATGCTATCCTATCTGCAGATCTTCAGGGCTGTGCTGAGGATGCCCTCTAAGCAGGGACAGCACAAAGCCTTTTCCATATGCCTCCCTCACCTGGCCGTGGTCTCTCTGGTTATTAGCACTGGCATGTTTGCTTACCTGAAGCCCTCCTCTACCACTTTCCCATCCCTGGATCTTGTGGTGACAGTTCTGTATTCAGTGGTGCCCCCAGCAGTGAACCCCCTTATCTACAGCATGAGGAACAAGGATCTCAAGGGTGCTCTTAGGAAAATGATTTCAAGGATATTTCTGAATAGTGATAAATTTCCCTCAGTTCTCCACAAATGACGTCCCTTACGGGCCTGCTCTTTGTTTCATTTTCCTTACTGCTGTTGTTATCTTCAGTATCAATTGCATATATCATGCTATTAAAAATATGGCTTATACTCATTGCTGCTCTCCCTTCATGCTGTCTTTATATTAAAGTTCCTCCAGACCTAAGGAATGTGGCACAGCCACTGACCCCAGCGAGGGGCATTAGCAGCAGGGATCCCAACCCAGATGGGTCTGCTTCCCTCCCTGTGCAGCACAGCCAGTGTGCAGTCACCTCTTGGGCACCACAGCCTGCTTGGTCTACTCATGGCACCACCAGCCCAGGGCCCTGTGGGGAACATGGGGAGGTGGCCAGAAACATCTGGAGAGGTGAGAGGAGGGATGGGGAGAGATCAGATGGGAGCTGACCTTGGCTGGAAGGTGCCTCAAATACTGGTGCTCACCTAATCCAAGACAAGGTCTGACTGTGGGTACCCTAACTTGTACTCATCATGCAGAGCCACATGTCCATGGTTTCCTGGTGCATCACCTGGCCTGGGCAGTGGCTGAAGAAAGAAAAGTGCCCCGTGTTGTTCCTGAAGCCTGGCATCAAAAGCAAGGCTGTGACCCTGTGTCAGGATAACAGTGTGGTGGTTCTCACCTGCTACACAGCTGAACTCTACCACCACCCCTCTCTCACTCCCCCTCCTGAAAGGAAAAGGAGGAGAAAATATGATGAAAAAGGCTCAAGGTTGAGACAAGGACATGGAGATCACCCACCAGTTACTGTCACAGGCAAAACAGACTCAGCATAGGGAGACCAACATAATTTATTGCCTATCACCAGTAGAGTAGAACAGTGAGAAACTAAAAGCAAAATAAAACCACCTTCCCCAATCCACCCTCTTCCACCTCCTCCTCCCCAAGTGGTGCAGGGGAATGGGGAATGTGGGCTGTGGTCAGTCCATAACGCTTCATCTTCACTGCTCCTTCATGGGCACTCTCTGCCCCTGCTCTGGCTCTCCCCCCTCTCTCCCCGCTGCTGATGGGGAAAGAAAGGGAAAGTTTTTTTCACCTTAAATCTGCTCCCATAGAGGCACAAACAACATCACTCATGGGCTTGGCTCTGTTCAGCGGCAGGTCCCTTTTGGAGCCATCTGGATCTGGCTCTGATATGACATGCGGCAGCTTCCTGACTTGTCACAGAGCCCAACCCTGCAGTCCCCCTGCTACCAAACCCTTGCCATGTAAATCCAGTACACAGTGATGAATGCTTGACCCGTGTCAGATTGCTAATGTTCCTGAACCCATGTCCAGCACATGTTTGTGAGACAGTCTCCCCCAAACTGTGTGCTGAACCTGAGGCCAAAACTCCTCAGCAAGTCCTTAGCTTGGGTCCACCTGGAGGACTGGAATGAATCCCTAACCGCAGGAAGGATGAGCCCTCTCTTTGGACTGCTGCATGGGTGGAAGTCTCTGCATGTTCCACATGAGCTGGGAGATTGTAGAAGAGATCCTGATGTAGGGTTATTGTGAGCAAAGGGCAGGACCTGGCAATTAGCCATGGTGAACCTCATCCCACTGGCTTCTGCCCATCGATCCAACCCGCCCAAGGTCCCCCTGCAGGGCCTTCCTACACTCCAGCAGTTCAACATTTCCCCCCAGCTTGGTGTCATCTGCAAACTTACTGAGGGTGCACTCAATTCCCACATCAATAAAGATAGTAAAGAGGATGGGCCCCAACACCAACTGCTGGGGAACACCACTGGTGACTGCTCGCCAGCTGGATTTCACTCTGTTCGCCACTACTCTCTGGGCCTGGCCGTCCAGACAGCTTTTAACCCAGCGTAGAGTGTACCTGTCCAAACCATGGGCTGCCAGCTTTTCCAGGAGAATACTATGGGAGACTGTGTCAAAGGCTTTGCTGAAGTCTAGGTAGACTATGTCAACAGGCTTTCCCTCATCCCCCAGGCAGGTCACTGGTCATAGAAGGAGATGAGGTTGGTCAGGCAGGACTAGCCTTTCAGGTATTTCCAGCTGGCCTGATTAAACAGACCATATCAGAAGTCACCTTTCCAGCAGACTATCTGGACATGTGCAGTTTCCATTGTTCTGCAGAGTTTCCCTCCACTTGCTCTTTGGTCATTCAGATACTTCTCGTGCATAGAGTTGCTTCTCGGGACTTCAGGGGAATTCAACTTGCCTGTATTTCAGTAGTCTCTCTCATCATCCATGTAAACAACTCTGTAGCTGTATTTCTCATTTACCATTTCCCATCTATTTGAATCAAATGTTTTTGTACACTTATCCCCTGTGCATGGTGCAACTTGGATATGGCCCACTGCTGTGGACTTTTTTTTTACTATTTTTTTTTAATGTGTGTTTCTTTGCTGTATTTTTTGTTAAGTATTAATAACAAAGACACACACATAAATAACAAGAAAAAACTGTTTGCATCTACTTTTCTCTGGTAAGGAGGCAGCAGCTGGTGGAAAGGGGCTTTAACATCCACCTGCAGATGTCAGTGGAGAAGTCTGGAGTAATTAAAAGTGATGCAAGTCACAGTGGCTGATGAGAGAAGTGGTGGGGATGGAGAGCTGAGCAGCAAGGTTGTCCATACAGTCTAGGAATTCAAGGGACTGCTTTTCCTACCCATGCAGACCTCCTTAGGAGACACTTTGGGTCCATGTCAACTGGTGAATGCTACTAAGTTAAATAAGCTTACATATGAAAATGCTGTTTTGTAAAGTGGTCATTGAAAAATTCCTCTTTAACTACACTTTTGAAACCTCACTAATTAACTGTACAAGTCTGGAAGACCGGATGAAAATGGCTGAATGGTAATGAGCCCCATGGTGCATTTGGTGCTGAGTCCATGGACCTCAGGTAGTGAGAAGAGAATGATGTAACTGCAGGAGAAGTTAAAGTCAGAAGGAGACTTTGAAGTATCTGGGAGTATTAATGGGCCCCAGTGAGGGTCATTACTGACAAAGCCTCCCCATGGACTTGTTAGAGCAGACAATTGGAGGCCATGATTGCAGGTAGGCAAAGGCACTGGGCAGGAGACTCTGATGCTGAGTAAAGGCCTTGGTTTGTTTGGTGAAGCAGAAAGGCCAAGGCCTGGCCCCCAGCCCCTGGGCAGGGAGGTCCTGTCCCTCACCCATGGCTCAGGGCTCTTCCTGGGGCAGTGGGATGTGGGGTGTGTGATGCTATGCTATGACACCTGCTGGCCTCCGCACTGGGTTGCTGCCCTGCACTGTCCTATCCCTTCCCACTTTTCCCTGCAGGCACGCACCTTGCTTCTCCACATTGCTCTCATCCTGGCATTTCCGTACTTTCACTGCTGTCTGCCCACCCACCATGGCAGATCTTTGAAACACAATGGCATGGGTTGACCACTGACTCCGTAGGGGTGACCTCTGGCACCACAGCACTACCCTTTCAGTGACATTTCCTCCTCCTCATGCCCACTCTTCACCTTCCAAGCAGCACTTCGTAGAAGTTTTGACACTATTCTGCTGTTTCTCAGCACCAGAGAAAGCTTTATCATCAACAAGCCACTTTTTTAGCAGATGTCCAGAGATGTCAGCCTTCTAGAGACCTATGGCCTGACCAGACAGAAGAAACCTCACCATGATCTTTCAAACCATATACCTGCTGCTGGCCTTCCAGCTTCTCAGGTAGATGTGACCAAGTTGCGTGCCTCTTGCTGTCCCACCATGTGCTCAGGCAGAAGGGATGTGAAAACCCATAGCCAAGGCCTCTTCCTGCATGGGGCCTGTCAGGCTCTCAGACAGAGGGCATCTCACAATCAGTGTGCCAAGCAGGTGCCTTCTGCTGCCTTATCAGGGATGCTGGCAGGTGTAAGTTGAAAAGCACAGATGTCAGCCAGGAGGCAAGGGCTTACACATCAGCTGCTTCAGGAAGAGGTCACCTCACAGGCCCTGTCCCCAGCCCTGTTACTGCTGCTCCAGAGTCAGAGGTGACCAGATGGTTCCGATGGATTTGAAGTTTCTGAGGCACAACAGACCTCCAAATAATACACCCACATAGCAAGCTGGTTGTGGGCCTGGACCTGACCTGATTAAAAGGAAAAAATTAAATGGAATTTATCAATAATTTTTCTACCATTGCTTCAAATATGGAAACCATCTTCAAATGAAATGCACTAATTTTCAGAATTTTTAGGCTTGTCTATGAATTCTCATCCAAATTTGCACACATTTTCCCAAACATGGGAACCCAAACATGGGAAAATGTGTGCAAATTTGCACACATTCCTTCCCAAAACCTTGAATAGTGCAACTGTGTTCCCAGGACATGCGTGTATTGGCACATTGCACATCTCCACCTCAGATCTAAATGGAGCAGAGAGCAATGAAGGTTAGAGGGGCTGGATAGATCCTGCCTTTAGCTCTTTGCTGTCGACCCATGGCCACACCTGCTAGGACTTCCCTTTCATCCTTCCTCTTTATGAGCTGGCCAAATCTTTATGGGTTGTACAGTTGCATAGCACCATGGCTCTCCATGTGCCAGACTCCATGCAATACCCAGAAACCGAGAGCACAGCCTTAGAAAGAGGCCCAGAGCACAACTGAGGAAGGCAAATGTGACTCCTATCTTGCATAAAGGCAAGACAGAGGCAGGGAACTAGAGGCCAGACAGCCTTTCCTCAGATCCTGGAAAAGTGATGGATCAGCTAATCCTGAAAAACATTTCCAAGCACATGGGGGATAACAAAGTGATCAGGAGTGGTCGGCATGGATTCATCAAGCATTTGTTGAGACTTAACTCCTGGATAACCTTCTCCAATGAAAAGACTGCCTTGGTAAATGAGGGGAGAGGAGGGGATGCTGTCTGCCTTGTCTTCAGAAAGGCTTTTCACATGTTTCCCATAATATCCTGATAGAGAAGCTGATCAAGTCTGGTCAGAATGAGGAGGCAGTGAGGTGGACTGGAAAGTTCCCACACGGATGGGCTCAAAGTCCTGTGGCATGTAGTCTAGTTGGAAGTCAGTCACAAGCAGGACACTGTGAGGGCAATATTGGGTCCTATCCTATCCATTCATACTCCAGCCATTCTTTAATGTTGTGATCCTGTGTGGATGATATGGACTGGAATTTTGATAAACATCTGGGTCCAGAGGGTTGTAGCCAGATTTACACGCTCCATCCGGAGTTCGTTCAGTACTGTGCAAACAGGGAGTCAATACTGGACCAATATTATTTAACAAGTTTATTAATGACTTGTACAATGGGGCAAGTTGGCAGATGATATGAATCTGAGAGCAGTGGCCAACACACAAGATGGTTTTGCCGTCATTCTGAGGGACCTCGCAGGCTAGAGAACTAGGCAAAGATGAATTGCATGAAATTCAACAAAGTGAAATGCTCCTGCAGGAATAACGTTATGCACAAAGACATTGCTTGGGGCCAACCAGCTGGAAATCAGCTTGGTAGAGAAGGACCTGGGTTTTCTGGTGGTCAACAAGATGAACAGGTGCCAGCCACGTGGAATTACATCAAAGAAGGCCACCAGCACCTTGGGCTTCATTATTACAAACCTTGCCAATACATTCAGGGATGTAATAAAAGGCTCAGTCTTCAAAATAGGATTATAATCAAAGTTTACAATTTATTAAAGGAATAGAGGTAAGCAACAGCGCTGGGTGCGCCGGGAGTCTCTGCTCCACCAAGATGCACACCAGTTACATCAAGCATCTGATTTTTATGCTCCTAGGCTGATACATATTCATTACTACTTCTAAAAAAAACAGGGTTATTATAATTAGTTTCCGGAATCCAAACCCTCCTACTGGAGCATGCGTATCAGTCTCCGGTGGTCCCTCTGGGGGTCTCTCGTGCTGAAGGCTCATAGTCTTCCTCCCTCTTGTCCTTCTCCTTGGTCCAACTTGGCTGTATGTCAGAGACTTGTGCAACATCCCCTGCAAGCTTTGTCTTTTAGTTGTTTTTCAGCTCTCCCCGTCTCCTTAATCTCCTGGCCAGATAGCAGAGACTTGCATAGTGTCCCATGCAATAGTCATAATAGTTAGCAGTTATTCTGAAACCTCCCAGATATCAGAGACTTCAAGGAAAAGTCTACAAATACATTTCCCTTCAAGCTCTCTATTGACACAAATTGCTGAAACATTCCTTTGCAAGATACAAGCATTATATACATTAACCACTCTGTTTTTCTTAGACTTGTGGTTATACAAGGGTATGTAAGACAGAAGGTCACATTTATCATACCATGCGGCCCTAGCATTGTTCTATACTGACACGAATCAGATGAACATATCTCACAAGGGAGTTGGTCCTTCCTCTCTACTGACCTCTGCTGAGACCAAACCCAGTGTGCAGTGTCCAGTTCTGGGCTTCCTTGTGCGTGAAAGACCTGGATGTAGTGCAGTAAGTCCAGGAAATGCCACAAAGGTCATTAAGGGACTGGAGAGTCTTCAGATGAGGAGACGCTGAGAGAGCTGGAGTGTTCAGCCTGGAGAAGAGAAGGCAAGGGGGAGATTTTTACCAAAGACTCACAGAACAGCCGAGGTTGGAAGGGACCTCTGAAGATCGTTTAGACTAATCTCGCTGCAAGCAGGATCACCTAGAGCACATTGTGCAGGATGGCATCCAGGCAGATTTTGAACATCACAAGCGAAGGAGACTCCACAACCTCTCTGGGCAACCTGTTCCAGTGCTTTGTCACCCTCTCAGTAAAGAAGTGTTCTCTCATATTCAGACAGAACTTCCTGTGCTCCAGTTAGTGCCCCACTGCCTAAAGTCCTGTTGCTGGGCACAACTGAAAAAATCTGGTTCCATCCTCTCGACACCCTCCCCTCAGATATTTATACACATTGATGAGGTCTCCCTTCAGTCTCCTCTTTTCCAGGCCAAACAGGCCCCGCTCTCTCAGCCTGTCTTTGTATGACAGGTGCTCCTCATCCTCTTTGTAGACCTCCTCTGGACTAGCTCTAGCAGTTCCATGTCCGTCTTGCACTGGGGAGCCCAGAATTGGACACAATACTCCAGGTGTGGCCACATTTGGTGAAGACATGATGGGAGGAATTAAGACAAAGCAGCCTGACTCTTTTCTGAAGTGCCCATTGACAGGACAAGAGGAAACAGGAAAGCTCTTCTGTACTGTGAAGTGGGTTGATGAGTGGCACAGGTTGCTCAGAGAAGTTGTGGAGCCAACATACCTGGAGATATTCAGAACCTGTCTGGACATGGACATGAGCATGGACAACCTGCTCAAGCTGGCCCTGCTTGAGCAATGGGGTTGGCCTAGGCAATCTCCAGAGCTCCCTTCCAACCTCAAACATTCCGTAGTTCTGTGATAGCTGGCAGTGTTTCTGAAAACTTTTCTGTGCTACCTCGAACCAGTCTGAGTCCTGGTGCCCATAGAACAGAGCTTGCTTTTAGGATGACTTAACTCACTAGGTAACCCCGATGAACAGAGATTACAAAAGCAGGCACTGTCTCAGCCCACAGCAGTGTTCCCAGGTCCTGACTCCACTGAACAGCTCCTTCTTCCTTGAGGATTATGAGCTGGAAGGAACGTGTGGAGGTCTGTACCTTGGCCTGGCCTCAGCTGGGAT
Source organism: Somateria mollissima (assembly GCA_951411735.1). Classification (NCBI taxonomy): domain Eukaryota; kingdom Metazoa; phylum Chordata; class Aves; order Anseriformes; family Anatidae; genus Somateria; species Somateria mollissima. Next base: position 801,217 of record OX598333.1, read on the forward strand.
AACTTGAGAGTTAGATCACATTGGTCAGTTCTTGGTTCACCTCTCATGTTCGGATGTGATTTTTTTTTTCCTTAACCTCTTTTGGAATTTCTTTTTCTACCTTTCCTCCTCATTGTCTTTTGTCCTTTCTGCCCCTCCTTGTGCCCCAGCCAGATCACCGTATGTACTGAGACCAAGGGCAATCACAGCCTGCTCTTGAAGCGCTGCCTCACCAGGATTCTCTGGGACTGTGCAGGCAGGCTGTGACGGCCTGCTCCAAAAGAAGACACATTGCTTGAGATCAGGGGAGATCACAGGGAAAAACCCAACACCTAGTGCAGAGGGACAGTGGCAGTAATTGTAGGGTGATATGGGGCTGGGGCCTGAACCAGGGCATGGGTGACAGGGCTGGTCATTTCCCAGTGCAGACACAGATCCCAGCAGGAGGAAGGACCCAGACATTTCCAAGACCAGCTCCCTCCTGGGCAGTGCTGAATAGTGGTGCTACTCTGCAAAGCAAGTGGGCTGTGGTTTATCTCTGGACCAGATGGTGGTACTTCACTAAGGATGACACTGGTCATTGCCAGCTCCCCCTCCCTGTGCCTGCGGGGTTCCACTCTCTCCTCTGGGGCTGCACAGTCCTTGCCTATATTATAGGCCTTACCTATAAATAATTCAGTTTAGAACTCAGTTTAAACATACGGAAGCATTGATTAATTGTTTTTGTCTTTGGGGACCCCACCTTGTGTGACCTGTCACTTTGTGGGGCCTGCTGGGTATGCGCACGCTGGGTATGTTATGCAGTAACCATTCACCATCTCCACTGTGTCCTAATTTCGGCTAGGATAGAGTTAATTTTTCTCCTAGTAGCTGGTAAGGTGCTGTGTTTGGGATTTAGGATGAGAACAATGTTGATAACACACTGATGTTTTAACTGTTGCAGGACACTGCTTACAATAAGCCAAGGACTTTTCAGTTTCTCGATTTGTCCTGGGAGGGGACAGAACCAGGACAGCTGACCCAAACTGGCCAAAGGGATATTCCATACCATCTGATGTTATGCTGAGCAATTAATACGGGAGGGGCTGGCCGGGGTGGAAGGACTGGCTGCTCGGGGATAGGCTGGGCATCAGGCTGCAGGTGGTGAGCAATTGCATTGTGCATCACTTGTTTTGTAGACATCATTAGTAGTAGTACTAGTATCATTATTATTATTTTTCTTTCTTTTTGGTCCTAATAACATGTCTTTTTCTCAACCCACAGGCTTTATTTTTTTTCCGATTCTCTCTCCCATCCCAGAAAGGGAGTGGGGAGGGCGAACGAATGGCTGTGTGGTGCTTAGCTGACAGCCAGGTTAAACCGTAACAGTCCTTTGTCACAGTCCACTGTCACTAGACACAACCAGGAGCTATTTGGTCTTGCACCCAGGGAGAAACAGCAAGTATCCCTAAGTTTAGATGTAGAGCTTAGGGATATGGTTTAGTGGGGACTGTTAGCGTTAGGTCAGAGGTTGGACTCGATGATCTTGAGGTCTCTTCCAACCTAGAAAATTCTGTGATTCTGTGATTCTGTACTTAGGCCTATTCCTGGCACCATCTTTGAAGGAAGAGCCCAGCTTTCAGGCAGGACACTGAGGACATGCCACTTTATTACACAGCTGCTCTGGGAGAGTCCAGTCAGATAAAGGCTTTAAGATAGACTTTGATACAGGCTTCAGGTGAGACAAGGCAAAGTCATTCCTCAGTATCAGTGGGAGGAAACCACGTATTATTCTAGGAACAGCAGAAGCACAAGCATCAATAAATAATTGCAGGTTCGAGAGCCTCCGATTAACGGTGCGGGGAAGCAAGTGATCGACTCAATATGAGTGGTAATACAAGCTTCAACTTTATTGCGCAGATATCCGTATATTTATACACACAGCTATAATTATGCCTACTGGTCACTATCCTATTGGCTAAGCCTAAAAGTGTTGCAAAAAATACTGTTTCTCCTACTTGTGGTTACAGCGCATAAGCTACTCCCTTATTTTCCCAGGCCTCAGATCCATTGTTTATCTCTCTCTCAAGGACAGACTACTTGCATATTTTCACAAGAATGCTTCTCATCTGGCCTACTCCATGGCTATAAACTCTGCATTTTCTTTGCCTTGCTTGTACAGTTCCTCTAGGGACCCATGCCCTTGCTCTTTGAGCCATTCTTCAACAAATAATAATAAATACATACATAATTATAATGAAAAAATAACACAACACAAACCTGGAAGAAAATATATTGGGAGTCATTTCAGAAGAGAGAAGGGAACTCTATGAATACTGAAAAACAATCAATAAACACTCTTCAAATGATATCCTTGAGCTCCTGCTTCCTCATGCTGTAGATGAAGGGGTTCACTGCTGGGGGCACCACTGAGTACAGAACTGCCACCACGAGGTCCAGAGATGGGGAGGAGATGGAGAGGGGCTTCAGGTAGGCAAACATGGCTGTACTGAGAAATAGGGAGACCACAGCCAGGTGAGGGAGGCATGTGGAAAAGGCTTTGTGCCGTCCCTGCTCAGAGGGCATCCTCAGCACAGCCCTGAAGATCTGCACATAGGACAGTATGATGAAAACAAAACAGCCAAATGCTAAACTGAAACCAACCAGAAGCAGCCAAAATTTCCTGAGGTAGGAGTGTGAGCAGGAGAGCTTGAGGATCCGGGGAATTTCACAGAAGAACTGGTCCAGGGTATTTCCTCCACACAGTGGCAGTGAAAATGTATTGGCAGTGTGCAGCACAGCATAGAGAAAAGTAATGCCGCAAGCAGCTGCTGCCATCTGGGCACAAGCTCTGCTGCCCAGGAGGGTCCCGTAGTGCAGGGGCTTGCAGATGGCAACGTAGCGGTCATAGGGCATGATGGTGAGAAGAGAATGCTCTGCTGAAAATAAGAAGACAATCAGAAAGACCTGTGCAGCGCATCCTGCATAGGAAATGGCCCTGGTGTCCCAGAGGGAATTGGCCATGGCTTTGGGGACAGTGGTGGAGATGCAGCCCAGGTCGAGGAGGGCGAGGTTGAGGAGGAAGAAGTACATGGGGGTGTGGAGGCGGTGGTCGCAGGCTACGGCGGTGAGGATGAGGCCGTTGCCCAGGAGGGCAGCCAGGTAGATGCCCAGGAAGAGCCCAAAGTGCAGGAGCTGCAGCTCCCTCGTGTCTGCGAATGGCAGGAGGAGGAACTCGGTGATGGAGCTGCTGTTGGACATTTGATGCATCTTGGCCTCAGCTCCTATCCAAAGACAAAGGGACATGCACTGGGTACCTATGAAAGGTGGTGACACATTTTGAAACCCATCGTTTAGTTCAGATTCAGTGCACCTGTATTACAGAGGGGCTGTTTATCATCCTCCAGCAGAAGGGGCAATTGTCCAGGGCCAATGCTGGATGTCCTTAAACCAGAGTGACCTGAACAGAGCCAGCTCATTTCCGAGCCCAACGCACCACAGTGCCCAGAGCCATATTGACTAGAACTGCATACGCACTTTGCTCCCAGGATGCACCACCTGAGCAGGACTCAGTATTTTGGTGTTTGAGATCTGGCTTTAATCCCACTGTCCAGAGAGTCTGAGCGAAATACTAAGGGCAGGAAGGTTGGAAGGAGAAACACAGAGAAATGCCCCAGCGTTCCTCCTGAGGGAGGAAGGAAATGGAGTGAGAGATGGGCAACTGGGGGGGTTCTCTTCTCAGGGTCCTCCTGCCAAGGGGAAAATGCAGCCTGAGATCCCATGGATGTGGGGGCAGAGGCTTTGCTGAATGGGAGAAGACACCAAGTGGTTGCTCAGGGGAAGGCACCTGCAGTACAGGGGTGGCAGAGAGGTGCTCAAATTCCCCCTGCCAATGAGTTTCTGGGAGCCGCTCCCTCTCACTCCCTGCTCATGGCTCTGCTGCCTGCAGCTGTCCCTGCCTGCAGCTGGGTCTCTGTCCCCACGCCTCCTGCCTGCAGCTCACAGCCCCCATCCCACCCGCTGGGTGCTCAGCTCTGCCCTGCAGACACCTCCTGGCAGCAGGGCTCTGCCCAGGGGCAGCTCGCTGGGGGCACATCCAAGAGACCAGCTCACACAGACCCTGCTGACAGTGCATGTGTGGTGGTGGAGCTTTCTCGGGGCTGAGGGGCAGGAAAGGGTCCTTTTATCCCTCCTTATGATGGCCTCTCAGCTCATCATGGAGTCTCAGCGTCTTCTTGGATTAACTATTTCTGTTTGTATTACCACCGAGCCAAAGTAGAGAAGATTGAAAGTTCAGGAGACTCAGGAAAGCTGAGACTGAAGTCTAAATCCCCTACCATATCCCGGCTCTTGCAAAGACCCTTTGGATACACCCTGGTTGTGCTGTGGAGCTGTGAGCAGGCTGCCCCAGGCAGCAGCCTCCCGCCAGCAGCAGGACCCTGCCCTGCTGGGGGGGCTCCTTCCACCCGCAGCTTCTCCCCGCAGCGCCCTGGGCAGCTCCCCGGGCAGGCTGAGTGCTGAGCCTGGCAGGCGGCAGAGGCCCTGCCCCGCCACACAGCCCCTGGGGCACAGCAGGGACCCTGCTCTGCACCACAGCCCTGGACACCCCTTTCAGCAACCTGGCTGCAGAGCCTGCTGCCAGCCTGTGACAAGAGAGCACTCAGGGCCCGGTCTTTCTGCATTTTCCTTCTGCCACAGACTTACCCTGTAATGTGCTGCAAGCATCGATTCCCCATCGAGCTTTCGGTATCCCCTCAATTCATGCAGCCCGTAACCTCTATCTCCCTTCTCTCCCCTCCCAGTGCCAGCCTCAGGCAGTGCCCCCAGCCCTGCTGCACTGTGCAGAGGAGCTGCTCCTGGGCAGAGCTGTCTCTCTGCAGCGCTGCCCGCTTGCCAGGAGCTCCCCTTGGGCCCAGGAGCCCGGCCCAGCTCAGCAGCAGAGGCCCAGCCCAAGGCCTCCCTTGCTCTGCCCCCCACCAGGCTCCCTGCACATGGCCCTGGGGCTGCAGGGGAACCTGCTGGGAAACAGCCTGAAGGGATCCCTGGGCTTCCCTCCCTCCCCTGGGCACACACACTTCTCACCAGCAGTGTCGTTTCTCCTATTGGAAATAAGTGTGCAGAAGGAGAGAATCACCTCTCCATGTCCCATCATTAGGCAGGACACCAAGAGATGGATGGGAGGGGGAGAGCTGAGGTCCTCTATCCCTTCAGAAGGAAGCCATTCAGATGAGCGTTTTCATGCCCAGGCTCTTGGCACAAGGTCTGGGACAAGTCTGAGTTTGGCCCTTGTGCCACAGCTGAGGTGCTGCAGCCCAGATGTGCCCCAATGCCCTCAGCCTGGGGCACAGGCAGGAGGAGCTGGATCCCCGCCTGCTGTCACAGGGCTGGGACATTGATGGAAGAGCTGCTGCGGTGTGGGGGGACAGGTCCCTCAGCTTGGGGTGCTCTGCTGGATGGGGGCAGATTCTTCAGAAGAGACAGGCGGGGATGATCAACAGGGGGTTGCCCTGCACGTGAAGGATCTGTCTGGATGCATGGAGCTCCTCTATGGGATGGGCAGCAGACTGGGGTAGCCCTTGTGGGTGAGGGTCAGAGCAGCGCCAGTCAGGGTGACCTTGTGGTCGGAGATAAATGCCTGCAGTCAGGCTGAAGAAGCAAAGTCTTGTGGAAGCCACTGGACTAAGATGAATTCAATGACCCCATGTTACCCTGGGGGCCTTTAATCACTCAGACGGTCACAGGAAAGGGACACTGCTGGGTGTAAACCCGAGGTTTCTGTGGGTTCTTGGAGACAGCTTCTGTGCACAGCTGCCAGGTGGGCCGACCTAGGTGATGTTCACCAGGATCTGGAACTTGCAAACAGGAAAACCTGTGTCTTGACACTCCTCCTGCAAAATGCATGTCATAGTCCAGCTGCTTTTCAGCACAGGGAAAGAGATGAGGTTTTGGGGCCCAGCCCTACATCCAGCACTGCACAGGCCCACTCACTCATAGTCCCTGGGAGGCCTGCAGCCCCTCCATGCCATCCCTGGGGGTCTTCAGGCAGCTCCTCCTGCCCCAGGGCCAGGGCAGCCGGGCCCGAGCTGCTGCAGCCAGAAAGGTTTGCTGGTCCCATTACTTCCTCATCAGCTGAGAGTGGGTCTCAGACAAAGAAGAGGCTGTAGCTGCAGTTAGTTTACTTAAATATGCTGAGAGCCTGGGGACAGCTTCTGCTGAGAGGTAATAGCCCTCTCATTTATACGCAGGAACATGGTGGAGGCTCCTCAGTCACTCACAGAAAGGTGTGACGTATGTTGGAGAAATAATCCACTAAACACACAAAAATCCACTGCTGAGGGGCAGGTGCCTGGAGAGTATTGGCAGATAGACTTTAGCGAACTGCCTAGAAAAGGGGGGCTGAAGTATTTGTTATTCCTCGTGGACTCGTCTGCAGGCTGGCCTGAGGCCTTTCCGTGTCGTACCAGGAAGGCGAGAGAAGTAGTACAAGCTCTGGTAAAAGAAAGAATTCCGAGATTTGGGGCACCTTTGGGAACGCCATCGGACAGAGGTCCACAGTTTATAGCCAAGGGAGTTACTGAAAGAAGCAGACTATTAGGTATTGGTTGGGATCCGCATAGCCCTTACAGACAGACCCCAGTCTAGTGGCAGAGTGGACAGAATGAATCATACTCTCAAGACTCAGGCAAAGCGTTTCAAGAAACTTCAGTGATCTGAAGACAGGTTTTACCCTGTCTTTTGCAAAAGCCCAGCCCCAGGACAAGCCTCAAACCCCACCTTCCTGGTAGGGCTCCCAAGAGCAGAGGCGTGTTGGGGCAGGAGCACAGCAGGGACTTCTCCAGCGCTCCACTTCCTTTATTCCGTGGCCTTTGTCAGCATTTGGAGATGTTCCTGGTGGATGTACCAGGAACCGCTAGGAATGAACTGGGCAGAAGGGAGGTGACTGTTTCTCAGGACAAGAAGGGAAATCTCTCGTCTCTCTCCTGAGCTGTGCTGTCTCCATGCTGCTGACGTCATAAGCCTTCTTATGACACGTGCTGATGTCACAGAAGGATGCCCTGCATCACCAGGATATAAGCACTGGAGCAGCGGCAGTGCTGGCACTTCCCTGCAAGGCCTGGTCCGTGCTGGGCACTGCTTGGGTGCTCCCCACCGCTGTCCTTCTGTGGCCAGGAGTGGGGTCAGCAGGCAGCAAGCTTGCACTGGGCGACCCTCGCTGACGGGCAGAGGAGCAGGGGCACCTTGCAGAGGAGCTGTGGTTGAGGAGCCAGGGCGGGCATCCCTTGTTCTGAGCTGAGGGCTAGCAGCAAGCGAGATGGAGGGCTGCTGGAGGGTGACCATCGCCTCTGATATGGTTTCCCAGTTCCCAGTGCTCCTACACCTCTCCCCCAAAGGTAAGGGTGTCAGGAGTCCCGTCCCACAGGGTGGCCCAGGGGCTGTCAGCTGTCCAAAGCTGCAGGTCCTGGGCTGGGGGATGGTGGTGGCACTGGACAGAGCTGGTGGCTGCTGCGAGAGCCCTGCCTGAGTGTCCCGCTGGGCTCAGGGGACAATGTGGCAGCCAGGATTCCTGGGTCCTGATGCTAGGGCTGTCCTGCAGCCCCAGGGCTCCTCTGGGCATGGCTCAGCCTCCTCGTGATGGGGACAATCCAGGGCCAGGATTCCCTGGGAGCTGGTGCCTCTTTTGGATCTGGCTCTGGGAGGAAAGACCTCTGGTGTCCCAGAGACTGGTGTGGCCTGCAGCTCCCACAGGCCTCTCAGGAATGTCCCAGGAATGCCCGCATGGTGTTTTTCTGGGGGGCTCGCGTATGCCTGCATGTGTCCTTGCCTGGGTGAGGTGCTTGCCAAGAGGTGGTGAGCTAGCTGGCCTGGAGCCTGACCTGTCTTTTCCTTGCTTTCCAGAGACTGAGGCTATCTGGAATGCTGTATCCGCGTACATTCTGGAAGCACTGGAGCAGGATAAGGTGGGCTGGTGTCCTGGGCCCTGCAGAGCAATCCCTACCCGAGCAGCACGGCAGTGCACTGAGACTGCCCAGGGTGCCCGGAGCAGCTTGCTGGCCAGCTGGGAGAGAAACCAAGGCCAGATCTGCTCTGCTTCTCAGGGGTTTGGCACACCCAAGGGCTTCACTCTTCCCTGCGGCCTGAGTGGAGAGGGCGAGCAGAGAGATGGGGGAATATCCTGGGTCCGTGCCTAGGATAATCAGTCCCAGGCCTAAGCCGTGTGCTTAGGCCTAGGCCTAGGGAATCAGTCCCAGGCCTAAGCCGTGTGCTGGAAACCTCTGGGCTGTTCCCTAGCCAAGGGATGGTGGCAAATCCTGGGAGGGGGGTGATGAAAGAAACGGAGGATGCGGCTCTTCTCCAAAGCTTTCCAAAGTGCCCCACCTTGCCCCATTGTCCCTCAGGAGCGGGCAGGGCACAGAGCAGTGTCCCCCTGCTCTGACAGTCATCCCTTTTCCCATCTCTCAAGAACTCCCTTGTCAGCCTTTCTGTCTTCTCTGTGTGCAGGCTGTTCAGGTTGCGGGACTCGGGACCTTTGCTGTTGTCCAAGAGCAACTCCATGTCAAGCAAAAGTGGCTCTTGATTCGAAGACCGTTCTTCCAGCTGGACATTGATGAGGCGTGGCTGGAGGACATGTACTATCCCCCTGAGATCCTCCCTGGTGAGAAGGCAGCAGCCCCCCTCTTCCTGCCCCATGTCCGGAAGGATTTGTTCTCCCTGCTCTTTGGAAAGGCCTGGGAGAAGCAGAGGATTGTCTCCAACGGTCAGGGTAGAGCTTGAGTTCCCCCAAAAGACACCGTGGCCCCGGAGCTGTTTCTCTTAGCGACCCTTCCTCTAGGACCTTGTTCTGAATGGTGCAAGCAACTTGGGCTTGCTGTGGCAGTGAGGATGTTGCTTCTCCTTGCAGATGACGTCCAGGTCGAGCCGCTGAACTACCTGCAGCTATCGCGAGCCACCTCCTTCCCGCTGTACGTGGTGCAGGAGTGTGTGCAAGAGACCATCCTCTTGTACTGTTTCCTCCTGAGGAACAAGGAGCACGTCCCCTTTGCCTTCAGGGACATTGGTGTTTTGACCTGTGAAGATGGTTTCCTGTGCATGAAGTTTTATCCAGACTGTGTTAAACAACTGGAGAGCGCCGCGGACCTCATTGCAATGCTCCACAGTGTAAGTTGGTGATGTTTTGAGGGCTACTTCAATTTCTTTGGGAATCCTGTGGAAGGGTGATCAATCCGACTGCTGTTGGCCAGCCTGGACACGGCAGGCCAGTCAGATGCCTTTCCCCACGCCTGCCCCATTAGCTGCTTTCTCCATTAGCTCTTCTGAGCGTCTGGATGCTGACCCCTGCAAAAGGCCTGGCAGCGTTACTGTACAGCCTCGATATTCTGCCATGCTCCTCCAGAGCAGAACAAAGGTTGATGGAAGAGGCTTTGGAGGAGGGTTTTGGAGAGAAGGCTTTCTTTTGGCTTGGGAGACAGGATTGCTTCCTGTCAATGAGAGCCCTGAGAAAACTGCCTCAGAAACCCTCCAGCAGGTCTGTGTCTCTTTGCAGAGAATGTGGCCGGCACACCCGACTGCCTTGAGTGGAGAGACCACCGCTCGTGGGATCCAGATGTTCCCAAGGTGAGTGCATTTCCTCCGCAGCCCTTGGCTTCCCACCTCCTCCTTTGGAATGTGCGCGGTTGGGTCTCCACGCTCAGCATCCAGTCGGGGCTAAATCCTGAAGAGACTGGGTCCTGGTTAACTCATGCTGACTTTCGGCTACAAGTGTCTTCACCTGGAGAGGAGGGGCATTGCGGTTGTGTTTCTTGCGCCCATGCTGCTGGGAATTTAGGCTACCTTTTCTGGTGTTGCGGAAAGCTTGACAACAAACCCCATGCATGAATGTGACGGAAAAGGGATGCCATGGCCCGTGCAACACCAGGAGGATTACTGCCAGCAAGCTGCAACGGGTAGGAGGCCAGCCTTCTTCAAGCCCGTGTCATCATTTGTTTGCCAGGTTTCATCTGACTGTGAGGAGAAGGCCAGAGGCCAAAGTGTTGTCCACCTCGCAGCAGAAAGCTGCAGAAGAGTGTGGGATCAGAAGAGGTAAGGGTCCCTGCTGTCTGGGGGTGGTCCCTGTCCCATGCTGGCTGACTGCAACCAGCTTAAAAGGCAGTGCCCATGCGGCTGCTCTGAAGAGCTTCCTCCTTTCCTAGTTTCAGAGTGCCATCCTGGCGAGCTGCTGGAGAGGCGGAAGCTTTCCCTCCCTATGCTGACAAGCTGGGAGCCAGGCACGAGGCAGCAAGATCTGGAGAAGAAGCCTTGCACCAGGTGAGACCCTTGGGGGAAAGGAGGAAGGAGCCACTTGCAGCCACACAGGAGAGATGTCCCCTTTGGACCCACCAGGCGCAGGGACTCAGAAAGGCTCCTGACACCCGTCCCGGAGGAGGCCGCTCTCTCCACGGATGGCAAGCGTGCAGCACGTTTGCCTGAGACTGGCACGCCAGCTTCATTTTCCACCAGGGCCCTGATCCTTGGGGGAGCTGGATGCAGAGCCTTGTTGCAGAAGCTCTTCTCCCTCCAGGAGCCCCCCCACATTGCAACAGAGTCCATCTTTTTGTCTGTGGGAGCAAACGTCCCCTGCAGTTTCTTCCAGCTCCCCCGCAGTTTCTTCCAGCCTAAGGAGCTGTGATACCATATGGAAACGTTTCTTTCAGGCATTTTTTCCAAACGATATCCCACACTTCGTGGCAGGCACAAGAGAGTGCCGAGGGAGGGAGGTGGCATGCCTGCCCTCCTTACCTGATGGCGTTCTCCGATGTTGCTGGCTCCCCAGCGATAATCTGCTTTCCACCCATAAGCCCGGGTGGGCCGTACTGGTGTCTCTAGGATCCTGTCCTTGCACAAGACACTGCTCCTCTCCTTTTCCACCACAAAGGGCCTGGATACGGGCATCCCGAGCCTTCCTGAAGGCAGGTGGTGCCACAGCTTCGCGGTTGGCTCTCTCCGTCTCTGCTGAAGCGAACACGGCCAGTCCAATACACCCGTTCGCTGCGGAACTGCCGTCTGCTGCAGAGGCTGAGGCAGCTTGCGAGCGCGGACTGGAGACCAAATTCCCCTGGGCTCATGCAGCCTCCCGGTGTCTGTTTGCAGTGTGCTCCCCCCGTGTCCAGGCAGCTCCCCCAGGACGAAGAAGACAGACAGGCAGGAACCAGCTCCTCGAGCCAAGTCCACCACCATTGCGCTCCCTACTCCTGAAGCCTCTCGGAGATTGGTGAAGGTACCTGCTCTGCCTTGCTGCAATGACCACGCGGTTTGGGACTGTACTAAAGCCTCTTTGTGTGGAGCGATCCCAAGCCAGACCCTTGGGATGCGTTCATTTGCACATTTGTTACCTCCTTCTTCTCTTCCTCGGGAGATGGAAGGTGGTGTCCCGCACACTTGCTGCCTCCCGTGTTGCCATGAGCCACTTCATTTGGACCAGGGGCAATGGAAAAGGAACGAGGCCTTTCTGGGTCTTTGATGGCAGAGGTCTTTGGTCCAACAGCTGAGACCAATCCTGTCTGCTGTTGTGTTTTTTGTTTTTTTTATTCCTCCAGGAGGTCTGGAACCTGTCCTCACAGTGGGACCAAACAGAGAGCTCTTGGCCCACATACCAAGAGCAAACACAGCAAGCCCAGGCAGAAATGGCTGCTTGGGAAGCCTGGTCTGAGGGGGAGGACCAACAGACACCCCAGGTACTGGCAGTGACCAACACCGCTGAGAACAGCAGCGATCCTCCCCGCCAGGGCTCCGAGGGGGGCAGGTCCCAGGGTGGTGGGAGCAGGACGGGCACCAGGGCGCAGGGCAGGGCTTTGCCTGCTCCTCCCTGTGAGGGAGAGGCTGTCAGCAGAAAGCGAGGGATAAAAGCAGCAGCCAGACGTGGGCCGGCAGTGCCGAGTCGCCTGCTTCCCAGGTCCTGCTGCAGGGTCCTTTCAAGGGGTCCTCTGGGAAACAGCACCCGTGTGTCCAGTCCTGTCTGATGAGAGCGTCTTCTCCTTGCAGCAGGTCACCAGTCAACATGCTTGGACTCCCCATCCCCCAGCCCAGCCCAGGAGCAAGGAGGTCAGGAGGAGGTGGAGGAAGGCTCAGATCCCTGTCCCAGAAGAGGAGTGGAGAGCAGCAGCCAAGCTGGAGAGCCTCCAGCCTGAGTAAGTGTGTGCCGGCTGCGTTCACGTGCTGGGGCACTCGAGTAGCTGCTGAGCGATGTCAGGAGATGTCCAGCAGCCCGGTCCCTGAGTCCTGGGGTTGCCTATGACACCCTTTGCTTTCTCCGAAAGCGGGCATGACCTTGGTTACCACCAAGGCCTAAAACTCATCACAGGGCGAAAGGGTGGGTGCACGTGGCACCGCGTGGGTGCAGGGTCTGGATGAGGGGAGAGGCAGAAGGGGTGTCTGGCAGAGGCTGAGGGATCCCTTTCTCCTGGTGTTGCAGCCACCTTTCCCCACGAGCACTGCAAGTTTTGAAAAGGTCGGAGCCGCATTGCAATCAACAAAGGGTGTTCAGAAACGCTGCGGAGGAAAAGCGGCTGCGGCAAGAGCAGCAGCGGCTCCCCTGGTAAGTATCTTCAGAAAGGGATGGTGCTTCCCGCTGCTGCAAGGCCCGTCCTTCCCCTGGGGGCAGCACTGGGAGAGAGAGGGCATTCCGGGGCCCTCCGCTCCCCCTGCCTCAGCCCCAGGCTGATGAGCTGCACCCCTGGGGACCTTGTCATGAGCTTGGGCACTAGGCATCTGTCGCACCTGACGGCAACCTTGAAGCTTCATGGGAAGCAGACCCCTACGTGCACGGCCCGAGCTAAGCCTGCAGTATTTCTCTGCGTTCAGCCTGTACACAACCTGATCATCCTCTTTTCCTTTTGACTCCCTAGCGCTAGATGCTGGTACCGCCACGGAGGGGAAGGTGCTGGGAATGCTGACGGCAGCAGCGGAGCTCTGAGCAAAGGGGCTGGGAAGCTCTCCTGCTTTCCACCCCTGGATGGAAAATAAAGAGCACAGCCAGACTGCTTGTGTCGCTTCACTTGAATGCAGCGCCTTGTCTGCGCTAGTCTGTGTGACTTTTTGCCATTTAGGGGATGAAAAGAAATGCTCACCAAAGCACGGACAGGACCTCCTGTATCCTGATCACTTCCAGCTATGGAGATGAGAAATTGGCCTTGCTGAACCAAGTCCAGGTAGGTGACGCCAGCTGCTCTTCCGCTATCCACCAGTGCTGTAACCCTGCCGTAGAAGGCCACCAGATATTTCAGGCATGATCTGCCCTTAATGAAGCCGCATTGTCTGTCACCAAGCGCCTCTTTGTTTGCCACGGATCCCTGGCTGCTCCGTAAATGTTCCTGCATTCCTCCTGGGAGGCTCAAGGGAGACCTTATCGCCCCACTGCCCCACAGATGGTCCCACAGCCATGCTGCCGAGGCACCACACATTCAGGGCTGGGTCAAGCTCTTACTGACCGCATCAGGAACAATTGCCATGGAACACAGAATGCAATGCACAGGAAAAATCACACGCAATTAGCAACCAAATAACAGTCGTTTTGTAGCCAACTCCCAGGAAGGGTTACAGCTGGGGCTATGCAAATATATATCTCACTATACAGACAGAAAATGTGAATATTTCTACCAAGAAAGGCAGATAGTACAGGTACGATTGGCACAAATTTACCCATTCAAAGATGGAGCATTTCAGGGAACAATCTTAACTCTGTTTTCTCTGCTCGAACAGGCAGGAGATGTCAGAAGTCACAGATTTTCTCTGTGCCAGGAGTGAGGGGTGGCATGAACAGTCCTGGGCAGGGAGGGTTTTGTGGCATCAGGGCTCCATGCAGGACAGAAAATTGTCATTGTAGGTCTGAGTACTACCTACTTGTTTTTAAAGCATTTCAAACATTTCACCTCAATCAGCACATTACAGTCAGCTGAAATAGCTGAACAGTTCTAATACAATGTGAAAGGTGTCCCATGACATCAAAATTATCATATTTCAGGATGACCATTACGGTGGGAGACAAATACTGATCTTCCCCTGTACTGGCATTGCCAGAATTTCTCTTATGCACTGCACTTCATCTCCTCAGTCTTTGAGGTATTTCCACCTGGCCTTACAAAACAGCCCATGGCTGGAAATCACCTTTCCAGCAGAGTGTGTGGACATGTGCATTTTCCACTCTTCTGCAGAGTTCCCCTCCGCTTGCTCTTGCTCTTTGGTCATTCAAATGCTTCTCATATACCCAGTTGCTTCTAGGGATTTTGGGGAGGTTGAGCTTGCCTGCATTTCAGTAGTCCCTCTCATCATCCCTGTAGCCAACTCTGTATTTTCTCTTTTACCATTTCCTATCTCGCTGTGTCAAAAATTTCTTGTACAGTCATCCCTTGTGGATGGTGCACCTCATTGGAGGCAACTTGGAGTTGGCTCACCATTGTGGGCTCTGGTTTCTGTTTATTTCTTTTCATTTTGTTGGTGTTTGTTTCTTTTTTATATATTTTTTTATAAAAACTGAAATAAAATACTTCACCTATATAGACCTCCTTTGGACGCACATTGGATCCATGACAACTAGAGAATGATGCTATCACTTCTTTGCAAAACTGAAAACTAATGGAAACTAATCTTAAATAAAGAAAATGCTTTCTGTAAAGTGGTCATTGAAAACTTCCTCTTTAACTGCATTCTTGAAACCTCACTAATTAACTGTACAAGTCTGGAAGACCGGATGAAAATGGCTGAATGGTAATGAGCCCCATGGTGCATTTGGTGCTGAGTCCATGGACCTCAGGTAGTGAGAAGAGAATGATGTAACTGCAGGAGAAGTTAAAGTCAGAAGGAGACTTTGAAGTGTCTGGGAGTATTAATGGGCCCCAGTGAGGGTCATTACTGACAAAGCCTCCCCATGGACTTGTTAGAGCAGACAATTGGAGGCCATGATTGCAGGTAGGCAAAGGCACTGGGCAGGAGACTCTGATGCTGAGTAAAGGCCTTGGTTTGTTTGGTGAAGCAGAAAGGCCAAGGCCTGGCCCCCAGCCCCTGGGCAGGGAGGTCCTGTCCCTCACCCATGGCTCAGGGCTCTTCCTGGGGCAGTGGGATGTGGGGTGTGTGATGCTATGCTATGACACCTGCTGGCCTCCGCACTGGGTTGCTGCCCTGCACTGTCCTATCCCTTCCCACTTTTCCCTGCAGGCACGCACCTTGCTTCTCCACATTGCTCTCATCCTGGCATTTCCGTACTTTCACTGCTGTCTGCCCACCCACCATGGCAGATCTTTGAAACACAATGGCATGGGTTGACCACTGACTCCGTAGGGGTGACCTCTGGCACCACAGCACTACCCTTTCAGTGACATTTCCTCCTCCTCATGCCCACTCTTCACCTTCCAAGCAGCACTTCGTAGAAGTTTTGACACTATTCTGCTCTTTCTCAGCACCAGAGAAAGCTTTATCATCAACAAGCCACTTTTTTAGCAGATGTCCAGAGATGTCAGCCTTCTAGAGACCTATGGCCTGACCAGACAGAAGAAACCTCACCATGATCTTCCAAACCATATACCTGCTGCTGGCCTTCCAGCTTCTCAGGTAGATGTGACCAAGTTGCATGCCTCTTGCTGTCCCACCATGTGCTCAGGCAGAAGGGATGTGAAAACCCACAGCCAAGGCCTCTTCCTGCATGGGGCCTGGCAGGCTCTCAGACAGAGGGCATCTCACAATCAGTGTGCCAAGCAGGTGCCTTCTGCTGCCTTATCAGGGATGCTGGCAGGTGTAAGTTGAAAAGCACAGATGTTAGCCAGGAGGCAAGGGCTGACACATCAGCTGCTTCAGGAAGAGGTCACCTCACAGGCCCTGTCCCCAGCCCTGTTACTGCTGCTCCAGAGTCAGAGGTGACCAGATGGTTCCGATGGATTTGAAGTTTCTGAGGCAAAACAGGCCTCCAAATAATACACCCACATAGCAAGCTGGTTGTGGGCCTGGACCTGACCTGATTAAAAGGAAAAAATTAAATGGAATTTATCAATAATTTTTCTACCATTGCTTCAAATATGGAAACCATCTTCAAATGAAATGCACTAATTTTCAGAATTTTTAGGCTTGTCTATGAATTCTCATCCAAATTTGCACACATTCCTTCCCAAAACCTTGAATAGTGCAACTGTGTTCCCAGGACATGCGTGCATTGGCACATTGCACATCTCCACCTCAGATCTAAATGGAGCAGAGAGCAATGAAGGTTAGAGGGGCTGGATAGATCCTGCCTTTAGCTCTTTGCTGTCGACCCATGGCCACACCTGCTAGGACTTCCCTTTCATCCTTCCTCTTTATGAGCTGGCCAAATCTGTATGGGGTGTACAGTTGCATAGCACCATGGCTCTCCATGTGCCAGACTCCATGCAATACCCAGAAACCGAGAGCACAGCCTTAGAAAGAGGCCCAGAGCACAACTGAGGAAGGCAAATGTGACTCCTATCTTGCATAAAGGCAAGGCAGAGGCAGGGAACTAGAGGCCAGACAGCCTTTCCTCAGATCCTGGAAAAGTGATGGATCAGCTAATCCTGAAAAACATTTCCAAGCACATGGGGGATAACAAAGTGATCAGGAGTGGTCGGCATGGATTCATCAAGCATTTGTTGAGACTTAACTACTGGATAACCTTCTCCAATGAAAAGACTGCCTTGGTAAATGAGGGGAGAGGAGGGGATGCTGTCTGCCTTGTCTTCAGAAAGGCTTTTCACGTTTCCCATAATATCCTGATAGAGAAGCTGATCAAGTCTGGTCAGAATGAGGAGGCAGTGAGGTGGACTGGAAAGTTCCCACACGGATGGGCTCAAAGTCCTGTGGCATGTAGTCTAGTTGGAAGTCAGTCACAAGCAGGACACTGTGAGGGCAATATTGGGTCCTATCCTGTCCATTCATACTCCAGCCATTCTTTAATGTTGTGATCCTGTGTGGATGATATGGACTGGAATTTTGATAAACATCTGGGTCCAGAGGGTTGTAGCCAGATTTACACGCTCCATCCGGAGTTCGTTCAGTACTGTGCAAACAGGGAGTCAGTACTGGACCAATATTATTTAACAAGTTTATTAATGACTTGTACAATGGGGCAAGTTGGCAGATGATATGAATCTGAGAGCAGTGGCCAACACACAAGATGGTTTTGCCGTCATTCTGAGGGACCTCGCAGGCTACAGAACTAGGCAAAGATGAATTGCATGAAATTCAACAAAGTGAAATGCTCCTGCAGGAATAACGTTATGCACAAAGACATTGCTTGGGGCCAACCAGCTAGAAATCAGCTTGGTAGAGAAGGACCTGGGTTTTCTGGTGGTCAACAAGATGAACAGGTGCCAGCCACGTGGAATTACATCAAAGAAGGCCACCAGCACCTTGGGCTTCATTATTACAAACCTTGCCAGTACATTCAGGGATGTAATAAATGGCTCAGTCTTCAAAATAGGATTATAATCAAAGTTTACAATTCATTAAAGGAATAGAGGTAAGCAACAGCGCTGGGTGCGCCGGGAGTCTCTGCTCCACCAAGATGCACACCAGTTACATCAAGCATCTGATTTTTATGCTCCTAGGCTGATACATACTCATTACTACTTCTAAAAAAAACAGGGTTATTATAATTAGTTTCCGGAATCCAAACCCTCCTACTGGAGCATGCGTATCAGTCTCCGGTGGTCCCTCTGGGGGTCTCTCGTGCTGAAGGCTCATAGTCTTCCTCCCTCTTGTCCTTCTCCTTTGTCCAACTTGGCTGTGTGTCAGAGACTTGTGCAACATCCCCTGCAAGCTTTGTCTTTTAGTTGTTCTTCAGCTCTCCCCGTCTCCTTAATCTCCTGGCCAGATAGCAGAGACTTGCATAGTGTCCCATGCAATAGTCATAATAGTTAGCAGTTATTCTGAAACCTCCCAGATATCAGAGACTTCAAGGAAAAGTCTACAAATACATTTCCCTTCAAGCTCTCTATTGACACAAATTGCTGAAACATTCCTTTGCAAGATACAAGCATTATATACATTAACCACTCTGTTTTTCTTAGACTTGTGGTTATACAAGGGTATGTAAGACAGAAGGTCACATTGATCATACCATGCGGCCCTAGCATTGTTCTATACTGACACGAATCAGATGAACATATCTCACAAGGGAGTTGGTCCTTCCTCTCTACTGACCTCTGCTGAGACCAAACCCAGTGTGCAGTGTCCAGTTCTGGGCTTCCTTGTGCGTGAAAGACCTGGATGTAGTGCAGTAAGTCCAGGAAATGCCACAAAGGTCATTAAGGGACTGGAGAGTCTTCAGATGAGGAGACGCTGAGAGAGCTGGAGTGTTCAGCCTGGAGAAGAGAAGGCAAGGGGGAGATTTTTACCAAAGACTCACAGAACAGCCGAGGTTGGAAGGGACCTCTGAAGATCGTTTAGACTAATCTCCCTGCAAGCAGGATCACCTAGAGCACATTGTGCAGGATGGCATCCAGGCAGATTTTGAACATCACAAGCGAAGGAGACTCCACAACCTCTCTGGGCAACCTGTTCCAGTGCTTTGTCACCCTCTCAGTAAAGAAGTGTTCTCTCATATTCAGACAGAACTTCCTGTGCTCCAGTTAGTGCCCCACTGCCTAAAGTCCTGTTGCTGGGCACAACTGAAAAAATCTGGTTCCATCCTCTCGACACCCTCCCCTCAGATATTTATACACATTGATGAGGTCTCCCTTCAGTCTCCTCTTTTCCAGGCCAAACAGGCCCCGCTCTCTCAGCCTGTCTTTGTATGACAGGTGCTCCTCATCCTCTTTGTAGACCTCCTCTGGACTAGCTCTAGCAGTTCCATGTCCGTCTTGCACTGGGGAGCCCAGAATTGGACACAGTACTCCAGGTGTGGCCACATTTGGTGAAGACATGATGGGAGGAATTAAGACAAAGCAGCCTGACTCTTTCCTGAAGTGCCCATTGACAGGACAAGAGGCAATGGGCACCAAAGGAAACGTTGGTAAAACCTCCTGGAAACAGGAAAGCTCTTCTGTACTGTGAAGTGGGTTGATGAGTGGCACAGGTTGCTTAGAGAAGTTGTGGAGCCAACATACCTGGAGATATTCAGAACCTGTCTGGACATGGACATGAGCATGGACAACCTGCTCAAGCTGGCCCTGCTTGAGCAATGGGGTTGGCCTAGGCAATCTCCAGAGCTCCCTTCCAACCTCAAACATTCTGTAGTTCTGTGATAGCTGGCAGTGTTTCTGAAAACTTTTCTGTGCTACCTCGAACCAGTCTGAGCCCTGGTGCCCATAGAACAGAGCTTGCTTTTAGGATGACTTAACTCACTAGGTAACCCCGATGAACAGAGATTACAAAAGCAGGCACTGTCTCAGCCCACAGCAGTGTTCCCAGGTCCTGACTGCACTGAACAGCTCCTTCTTCCTTGAGGATTATGAGCTGGAAGGAACATGTGGAGGTCTGTACCTTGGCCTGGCCTCAGCTGGGATAACTTGAGAGTTAGATCACATTGGTCAGTTCTTGGTTCACCTCTCATGTTCGGATGTGATTTTTTTTTTCCTTAACCTCTTTTGGAATTTCTTTTTCTACCTTTCCTCCTCATTGTCTTTTGTCCTTTCTGCCCCTCCTTGTGCCCCAGCCAGATCACCGTATGTACTGAGACCAAGGGCAATCACAGCCTGCTCTTGAAGCGCTGCCTCACCAGGATTCTCTGGGACTGTGCAGGCAGGCTGTGACGGCCTGCTCCAAAAGAAGACACATTGCTTGAGATCAGGGGAGATCACAGGGAAAAACCCAACACCTAGTGCAGAGGGACAGTGGCAGTAATTGGAGGGTGATATGGGGCTGGGGCCTGAACCAGGGCATGGGTGACAGGGCTGGTCATTTCCCAGTGCAGACACAGATCCCAGCAGGAGGAAGGACCCAGACATTTCCAAGACCAGCTCCCTCCTGGGCAGTGCTGAATAGTGGTGCTACTCTGCAAAGCAAGTGGGCTGTGGTTTATCTCTGGACCAGATGGTGGTACTTCACTAAGGATGACACTGGTCATTGCCAGCTCCCCCTCCCTGTGCCTGCGGGGTTCCACTCTCTCCTCTGGGGCTGCACAGTCCTTGCCTATATTATAGGCCTTACCTATAAATAATTCAGTTTAGAACTCAGTTTAAACATACGGAAGCATTGATTAATTGTTTTTGTCTTTGGGGACCCCACCTTGTGTGACCTGTCACTTTGTGGGGCCTGCTGGGTATGCGCACGCTGGGTATGTTATGCAGTAACCATTCACCATCTCCACTGTGTCCTAATTTCGGCTAGGATAGAGTTAATTTTTCTCCTAGTAGCTGGTAAGGTGCTGTGTTTGGGATTTAGGATGAGAACAATGTTGATAACACACTGATGTTTTAACTGTTGCAGGACACTGCTTACAATAAGCCAAGGACTTTTCAGTTTCTCGATTTGTCCTGGGAGGGGACAGAACCAGGACAGCTGACCCAAACTGGCCAAAGGGATATTCCATACCATCTGATGTTATGCTGAGCAATTAATACGGGAGGGGCTGGCCGGGGTGGAAGGACTGGCTGCTCGGGGATAGGCTGGGCATCAGGCTGCAGGTGGTGAGCAATTGCATTGTGCATCACTTGTTTTGTAGACATCATTAGTAGTAGTACTAGTATCATTATTATTATTTTTCTTTCTTTTTGGTCCTAATAACATGTCTTTTTCTCAACCCACAGGCTTTATTTTTTTTCCGATTCTCTCTCCCATCCCAGAAAGGGAGTGGGGAGGGCGAACGAATGGCTGTGTGGTGCTTAGCTGACAGCCAGGTTAAACCGTAACAGTCCTTTGTCACAGTCCACTGTCACTAGACACAACCAGGAGCTATTTGGTCTTGCACCCAGGGAGAAACAGCAAGTATCCCTAAGTTTAGATGTAGAGCTTAGGGATATGGTTTAGTGGGGACTGTTAGCGTTAGGTCAGAGGTTGGACTCGATGATCTTGAGGTCTCTTCCAACCTAGAAAATTCTGTGATTCTGTGATTCTGTACTTAGGCCTATTCCTGGCACCATCTTTGAAGGAAGAGCCCAGCTTTCAGGCAGGACACTGAGGACATGCCACTTTATTACACAGCTGCTCTGGGAGAGTCCAGTCAGATAAAGGCTTTAAGATAGACTTTGATACAGGCTTCAGGTGAGACAAGGCAAAGTCATTCCTCAGTATCAGTGGGAGGAAACCACGTATTATTCTAGGAACAGCAGAAGCACAAGCATCAATAAATAATTGCAGGTTCGAGAGCCTCCGATTAACGGTGCGGGGAAGCAAGTGATCGACTCAATATGAGTGGTAATACAAGCTTCAACTTTATTGCGCAGATATCCGTATATTTATACACACAGCTATAATTATGCCTACTGGTCACTATCCTATTGGCTAAGCCTAAAAGTGTTGCAAAAAATACTGTTTCTCCTACTTGTGGTTACAGCGCATAAGCTACTCCCTTATTTTCCCAGGCCTCAGATCCATTGTTTATCTCTCTCTCAAGGACAGACTACTTGCATATTTTCACAAGAATGCTTCTCATCTGGCCTACTCCATGGCTATAAACTCTGCATTTTCTTTGCCTTGCTTGTACAGTTCCTCTAGGGACCCATGCCCTTGCTCTTTGAGCCATTCTTCAACAAATAATAATAAATACATCCATAATTATAATGAAAAAATAACACAACACAAACCTGGAAGAAAATATATTGGGAGTCATTTCAGAAGAGAGAAGGGAACTCTATGAATACTGAAAAACAATCAATAAACACTCTTCAAATGATATCCTTGAGCTCCTGCTTCCTCATGCTGTAGATGAAGGGGTTCAACGCTGGAGACACCACCGAGTACAGAACTGCCACCACCAGATCCAGAGGTGGGTAGGAGATGGAGGGGACTTCAGGTAGGCAAACATGGCCATGCTGAGAAACTGGAAGACCATGGCAAGGTGAGGGAGGTACGTGGAGAAGGCTTTGTGCTCTCCCTGCCCAAAGGCATCCTCAGCACAGCTTTGAAGATCTGCACAGAGGACAGCACAATAAAGCAGTCTCCCACAAACACAAACCCACTAAATGAGGGTCACTGCCCACTCCAGGCACAGTCTGCTCATGGAGAACATCTGGGCCCTTCAACCAACTCCACATTCGTCTCCTGGAAGATGTCCTCTGCCCTGCCCCATGTGGGACAGCCGTGAGTAGGCATCTCAGTAACCATTTGCCATCTCCACAGTCATCAGACACCAACAGGTTACTCCTAATTCCTACCCATGGTCTCTCACTGCTCACAGCATGGCAAGAAGTTTCTTCTCTCCCAAATCATGCAGCAACAGGCCTTTCAGGGTACAGCTGCACAGCCCTGAACTTGCCACCAGCTTTGAAGGAAAAGACAAGTCTTCAGGCAGCGCACTGGGGACACCCCATTTTATTACGAAGGTGCTAAAAGAGTCAGTGCTGACCTACCATTAGATGTGTATTTACAGAGCCTCAAGACTACAGAGCAGTGTCATTACTCAGTAATAGGATGATGAAGAAATTACTTTATCTTTTTTATGAACATTATAATTGCAAGTGACACTGCGGATAGCAATAACTAAAATGATAAGGACACAAGGACCAAGCCTGCAAGAAGACACTCAGAAAGTCATCTGCGGAGAAAGAAGGGAAAATAATCACCCTTAATAAACATCCCTGAAAACACTTTCCTAATAGCACCCTTCAGCTCCTGGTTCCTCATGCTGTAGATGAGGGGGTTTAAAGTTGGAGGCACCACCGAGTACAGAACTGCCACCACGAGGTCCAGGGCTGTGTAGGAGAAGGTGGTGGGCTTCAGGTAGGCAAACATGGCTGTACTGAGAAATAGGGAGACCACAGCCAGGTGAGGGAGGCATGTGGAAAAGGCTTTGTGCCGGCCCTGCTCAGAGGGCATCCTCAGCACAGCCCTGAAGATCTGCACATAGGACAGTATGATGAAAACAAAACAGCCAAATGCTAAACTGAAACCAACCAGAAGCAGCCAAAATTTCCTGAGGTAGGAGTGTGAGCAGGAGAGCTTGAGGATCTTGGGGATTTCACAGAAGAACTGGTCCACAGCATTGCCTTGGCAGAGGGGCAGGGAAAATGTATTGGCAGTGTGCAGCAGAGCATTGAGAACCCCACTGCCCCAGGCAGCTGCTGCCATCTGGGCACAAGCTCTGCTGCCCAGGAGGCTCCCATAGTGCAGGGGCTTGCAGATGGCAACGTAGCGGTCATAGGACATGATGGTGAGAAGAGAATGCTCTGCTGAAAATAAGAAGACAATCAGAAAGACCTGTGCAGCGCATCCTGCATAGGAAATGGCCCTGGTGTCCCAGAGAGAATTGGCCATGGCTTTGGGGACAGTGGTGGAGATGCAGCCCAGGTCGAGGAGGGCGAGGTTGAGGAGGAAGAAGTACATGGGGGTGTGGAGGCGGTGGTCGCAGGCTATGGCAGTGAGGATGAGGCCGTTGCCCAGGAGGGCAGCCAGGTAGATGCCCAGGAAGAGCGCGAAGTGCAGGAGCTGCAGCTCCCTCGTGTCTGCAAATGCCAGGAGGAGGAACTCGGTGATGGAGCTGCTGTTGGACATTTGATGCATCTTGGCCTCAGCTCCTATCCAAAGACAAAGGGACATGCACTGGGTACCTATGAAAGGTGGTGACACATTTTGAAACCCATCGTTTAGTTCAGATTCAGTGCACCTGTATTACAGAGGGGCTGTTTATCATCCTCCAGCAGAAGGGGCAATTGTCCAGGGCCAATGCTGGATGTCCTTAAACCAGAGTGACCTGAACAGAGCCAGCTCATTTCCGAGCCCAACGCACCACAGTGCCCAGAGCCATATTGACTAGAACTGCATACGCACTTTGCTCCCAGGATGCACCACCTGAGCAGGACTCAGTATTTTGGTGTTTGAGATCTGGCTTTAATCCCACTGTCCAGAGAGTCTGAGCGAAATACTAAGGGCAGGAAGGTTGGAAGGAGAAACACAGAGAAATGCCCCAGCGTTCCTCCTGAGGGAGGAAGGAAATGGAGTGAGAGATGGGCAACTGGGGGGGTTCTCTTCTCAGGGTCCTCCTGCCAAGGGGAAAATGCAGCCTGAGATCCCATGGATGTGGGGGCAGAGGCTTTGCTGAATGGGAGAAGACACCAAGTGGTTGGTCAGGGGAAGGCACCTGCAGTACAGGGGTGGCAGAGAGGTGCTCAAATTCCCCCTGCCAATGAGTTTCTGGGAGCCGCTCCCTCTCACTCCCTGCTCATGGCTCTGCTGCCTGCAGCTGTCCCTGCCTGCAGCTGGGTCTCTGTCCCCACGCCTCCTGCCTGCAGCTCACAGCCCCCATCCCACCCGCTGGGTGCTCAGCTCTGCCCTGCAGACACCTCCTGGCAGCAGGGCTCTGCCCAGGAGCAGCTCGCTGGGGGCACATCCAAGAGACCAGCTCACACAGACCCTGCTAACAGTGCATGTGTGGTGGTGGAGCTTTCTCGGGGCTGAGGGGCAGGAAAGGGTCCTTTTATCCCTCCTTATGATGGCCCCTCAGCTCATCATGGAGTCTCAGCGTCTTCTTGGATTAACTATTTCTGTTTGTATTACCACCGAGCCAAAGTAGAGAAGATTGAAAGTTCAGGAGACTCAGGAAAGCTGAGACTGAAGTCTAAATCCCCTACCATATCCCGGCTCTTGCAAAGTCCCTTTGGATACACCCTGGTTGTGCTGTGGATCTGTGAGCAGGCTGCCCCAGGCAGCAGCCTCCCACCAGCAGCAGGACCCTGCCCTGCCGGGGGGGCTCCTTCCACCCGCAGCTTCTCCCCGCAGCGCCCTGGGCAGCTCCCCGGGCAGGCTGAGTGCTGAGCCTGGCAGGCGGCAGAGGCCCTGCCCCGGCACACAGCCCCTGGGGCACAGCAGGGACCCTGCTCTGCACCACAGCCCTGGACACCCCTGCCTGCACCCCCGGCTTCTCCTGCCTCCAGCCAGAGACTTACCGGGTGCAGGGCTGGGAAGTCTTCTCCCGCAGTGAGCTCTGGGCATGCTGCCACTTCTGCCTGCCTTTAAGCACTGTGTCTCTGCAGGCAGTGCCCCCAGCCCTGCTGCGCTGTGCAGAGGAGCTGCTCCTGGGCAGAGCTGTCTCTCTGCAGCGCTGCCCGCTTGCCAGGAGCTCCCCTTGGGCCCAGGAGCCCGGCCCAGCTCAGCAGCAGAGGCCCAGCCCAAGGCCTCCCTTGCTCTGCCCCCCACCAGGCTCCCTGCACATGGCCCTGGGGCTGCAGGGGAACCTGCTGGGAAACAGCCTGAAGGAATCCCTGGGCTTCCCTCCCTCACCTGGCACACACAGTTCTTCACACCATGCTCATTTCTCCCAACAGAAAAAGATTTTGATATAGCAATCACATCTCTGTGAATTAGGTTCTTGTGAGAAGGACATGTCCACATGGCTTCATCCAACACCAGCAAGGTCTGCCTGCTTTTTGTACCCTGAGACAGGACTCTGCCTGGGTGCAAGATGTGCTGTGTGGGCATAAAGTCAGTGGTACTTTGCAAACTACATCCCTATAGTCCATGGGACAGTAAGGCCTGCATTGAAGAATTCTTGGTGATGACCCGGAGGTGCTGGTTCCTTATGATCCCAGGAGAAGGGCACTCTAGGTCTTGCACAGGGACTTTTGGCACATTGCCCACCCCCTTGCCTGTGGTCCCACAAGTCAGATGGGTGATGGAACACCTCATTAATATGCAACATAGTTTGACTTGCGGGAAACAGACTCCATGATCAGTATGATTGTAAAGTAGGTATGTTTATTCAGCACTGGGCAGCACAGGGGGTAGTCCCACCAAAGTCGTGTGCGTGCAACGCAGCAACTTGCCATGGTTATATGCAGCAAAGAGTTCCACATGCATGAAGTTTCACAATGCACCTACTCATACGCATAACCTGTCCCCGCATCATATTAAAATTAGTTCAAGAAGTCATTTCTATAAGCTCCTCCCATCTGCACTTGTGCAGTGTCTCCTGGTGGTGGTCAGCAGGGGTCGTGGGGATGAAGGTTGGTGACTCTTCCTCGTCACCGCTACTTGACCTCTTGTCTTTGCACAGACTCAGTTGCTCCTTGGCTCTTGTCCAACCGCAGGACCAGATTCTGACAGTTTCTTAGGATAGGCTCACACTCTTATCAAGAGACTAACCCTGGTAAGGGGCCCAAGGCTTCTTGCTTTAGTTAATTTGCACAATGCGTAATAGTTAGCAAAGACACTAAGTAGCATCCACTAGTTTAATGCTGTCAGCACTCTATCTCTACTTGATAAGATTCTCCTAATTCCCTCTCTCAATCTACGGCAAGATGTTAAGGATCATTTTTGGAACTGTGCCTGAAACCCCCATTCCTAGGGAGCCTGAACACTATAGCAGAAGCAGCATGAACAGGTGGAGAAATGTGGGGAAATACCACAGTGCTCACTCTGAGGAAGACAAAGAGATAGAGAAACACCCCAGAGAGCCTCACCCAGCTGTGCACAGCCCCCAGGGATGGGCACTGATGGGCAAGCACTGGAAACCGCTCTGTCATGCAAGAGGCAAGGGGAGCATGCCCACAGAGATGCACCTCTCCTCTTCTGGGGCTTTGGTTGCAGACATGGCAGCTCATGCCCTGGACACCATGATCAGGTTGACGTGACCCAGCAGTGTGCACTGGCAGCATAGACACAGGACCACGTGTATCTCTGCGCAGCACAGTCAGGGGCGGTAGTCCGGCCTTCAGCGTACCACAATCCTCCAGAAATGAGACTTGGTCAAACTACAAGAGAGATCCCAGACTGGTGCAGAAGAGGAGTTCAGGCACCGTGAGGGGCTGCTGCATCCCAGGTGACTTCGCTCCCATCTTTTGAAAAAAGCCCAGCCTCAGGACAAGCGTGACACCCAACCCTCCTGGAAGGGCTCCCAACAGCAGAGCCGTGTTGGGGCAGGGACTTCTCCATTGCTCGATTTCCTATATTCCATGGCCTTTGTCACCATTTGGAGATGTTGCTGGTAAATTTGTCAGGATCCTGTGGAAAAGAACTGGGAAGAAACGAAGTGACCGTTTCTCCACACAAGAATCTCTCATCTCTCTCCTGAGCTGTGCCATCTCCATGCTGCTGACCTCACAGGCATTCTAATGACATGGGCTGATGTCACAGGGGGTGAACTGCATCACCAGGATATTGTCACTGGAGCAGCGGCAGTGCTGACACTTCCTTGCAAGGCCTGGTCCGTGCTGGGCACTGCTTGGGTGCTCCCCACCGCTGTCCTTCTGTGGCCAGGAGTGGGGTCAGCAGGCAGCAAGCTTGCACTGGGCAACCCTCGCTGACGGGCAGAGGAGCAGGGGCACCTTGCAGAGGAGCTGTGGTAGAGGATCCAGGGCGGGCGTCCCTTGTCCTGAGCTGAGGGCCAGCAGTAAGCAAGATAGAGGGCTGCTGGAGGGTGACCATCACTTTTGGCCTGACATCCATGTTCCAGGTGCTCCTGCAGGTCTCCTCCAAAGGTGAGGGTGTCAGGAGCCCCTTCCCAAGATGTGTCACAGGGGCTGTCAGCTGTCCAAAGCTGCAATTCCTGGGCTTTGGAGGGAGGCTGGACAAGGCTGTTGGATGCTGTAAGAGCCCTGCCTGAGTGTCCCCTGAGCTCAGAGGACAATGTGGCAGTCAAGATTCCTGAGTCCTGATGCTAGGGCTGTCCTGAGCCCCAGGGCTCCTCTGGGCATGGCTCAGCCTCCTCGTGATGGGGACAATCCAGGGCAAGTTTTTCCTGGGAGCTGGTGCCTCTTTGGGTTCTGCAGTCTCTGGGAGGAAGGACGTCCGGTGTCCCAGAGACTGGTGTGTCCTGCAGCTCCCACAGGCCTCTCAGGAATGTGCCAGAAATGCCTCTGTTGGAAATCAAACCTTCCCCTTGTCCTCCCGTCCTTCAGGGGAACTTCTGCTCCTTCTCTTCTGTGCAGCCAGGCTGGCAGAGCATGTCCTGGATGCTGAGATGCCATCTCTGGATGGCCACAGCTCTGGTGCTGAACCCTTCCCGTGCCCGTACTGTGGTGGATTTACCCTGCTATGCA
Source organism: Somateria mollissima (assembly GCA_951411735.1). Lineage (NCBI taxonomy): Eukaryota > Metazoa > Chordata > Aves > Anseriformes > Anatidae > Somateria > Somateria mollissima. Next base: position 829,278 of record OX598333.1, read on the forward strand.
GGTGGCCTCCTACACCACCATTCACTCCCTCCCTCTTCAAAGAGAAAAAGGGGAAGTAAATATTTTTTGAGTGGTCGTTTGGGGTCCCAAGATTTGGAGTTTTCTTCAGCGATAGCTCTCCATGGGCCACAGCCTCCTTTAGGCCATATTCCCCTACTCCACTGTGGGCTCCTCCACAGGCTGCAGCATCAAGATCTGCTCCACCGTGGCACACATGGGTTGCAGGGGGAGAGCCTGCTCCACCAGGGGCCCCTTCATGGGCTGCAGGGGAACGTCTGGTGTCTGAAGCACCTCCTGCCTTTTTTCTGCAGTGACCTTGCTGTCTATAGGGCTATTTCTCACACCTCCCTCTCCCAGCTGCTGTTGCCCAGCAGGTTTTTCCCTTTTTTTAAATCTGCCCTCACAAAGGCACAACTAGCATCGCTCATTGGTTTAGCTTGCCAGTGGCAGCTCTGGCCTGAATAAGTCTGGGCATTTTTCAGCAGGTGGCAAGCAATTACATTGTGCATCACTTGCTTTGTGCATTCTACTATCATCAGCATCATCATCAACAACAATAATAACATTTTTATTATTATTATTTCCCTTTCATTTTTTTCTTTATCTCCATCCACAAGATTTTCTTTCTTTCTTTTTTTTTTTTTTTTTTTTTTTTTTTCCCTAATTATTCTCTCCCCCATCCCACTGGCAGGGTGTGGAGCAAACGGCTACGTGGTGCTGAGCTGCCAGCCAGGTTAAACCACAACACTCCCTTTGGCACTTAACGTAGGGCCCAAAGGGTAGAGATAATGATTAAAATAAAATAGTTATAAGCATTATATCAGCTTATTATTTGCTGAAAGCAATGTTGATTTTGGGGGGGATCTCAGGGCTTTAGTTGTGTTTGATGTCAGAATTATGTTGGATAGCACATTACAAACTGTGAGTGTTCCTTGTGGTACTGTTTATCATCTCTGGGGGCTGGTTTAAGGCTATTATTTTGCTGTCTTGTGTAACGCTGTCTTATGGTATGATAAAATTATTGGATGTGAGACTGATCTGGTAGTTGTACTCAGCATTGCTGTCACCACTGTACTTCAGGAGCCATCTATGAGAAACTATCCTGCTCTTGTGAGGCCCCACTTCGAGTGCTATATCCACATGTGGGGACCCCAGTACAAAAAGAATGTTGAACTGTTAGAATGGGTCCAGAGGAGAGCCACGAAGTTGGTCAGTAGGCTGGAGAACCTCTCCTATGAAGTAAGGCTGAGAGAGCTGGGAATGTTGAGCCTGAAGAAGGGAAGGCTCAGGGGTGACCTCACTGCATCTTTTCAATTTTTAAAGGGGGCAATAAAAAAGATGGAGAGTGACCTTCTCCTCATGCAGCCAATGAGAGGACAAAGAGGGATGATATTAGACTAAAAGTGGGAGATTTAAAGTAGAGATTAGGAGGAAATTCTTCATGGTGAGGCACTGGAACAGGTTGCCCAGAGAAGTTGTGGATGCCCCATCCCTGGAGGTGTTCAAGTCCATGTTGCATGAGGCCCTGAGCAACCCGTTCTAGTGGGTGGCATCCCTGCCCATGGCAGGAGGGTTGGAACTAGGTGTTCTTTAAAGTCCCTTCCAACCCAAGCCATTCTATGATTCTGTGATTCTCTTCTGGGACTTCCTGTGCTCTCAGCTTCCCTTCAGTCTTCGAGGTGGACCTGAGCTGAAGAACCTTGTCTGGGGGTGATCTCTAGGATAAGGGCCAGCACATGGGTTGGGAGAGACTGTCTGACTGTCTCAAGGATATGTGCTGCATACAACTACAGCGGGAGAGCAGGAAGCTCACATGGCTGCTGGGTCATGCTTCCATCAATGCAAACCCTGACACGGGATCCCAGCCTTGCTTTCCAAGACTCTCTTCACACAGGGCAAGGGCATTAAGAGATTGGCAGGTTAGGGCACCAGTCCTTCTTCAGTCACTGCTCAGGCCAGGTGGTGCACCAGGAAGCCATGGACATGTGGTTCGGCATGAGGAGTACAAGTTAGGGTACCCACAGTCCAGTTCTTGTCTTGGATGAGATGAACACCAGTATTTGAGGCAACTTCTAGACAAGGTCAGCTTCCATCTGACCTCTCCTCATCCCTCCTCTCGCCTCTCCAGCTCTTCCTGGCTGTCTCCCCATGCTGCCCGTGTGGCCCTGAGCTGGTGGTGCTATGAGCAGACCAAGCAGGCTGTGGTGCCCAAGAGGTGACTGCATACTGGCTGTGCTGCACACGGGGGGAAGTAGGCCCAGCTGGATTGGGATCACAGCTGCTAAGCTCTCACTCCGGGTTCAACATCTGTGTCAGATGCTCAGAAAGACTAGGGAACCTTTCCAAGGACTCTAGGGGTTTCCAGGTATCTTTACAAATCCAGGCAGTTTTACTTCCTCGAGGATGAGAGGAACCAATGTAATGGATTTACATGGCAAGGTTTTTGGCAGCAGGGAGCCATAGGGGTTGCTTCTGTGAGAAGACTCTAGAAGCTGCCCCATGTTAGGTTAGGGTCGCGCTGCTGACCAGAGCCGAGCCAATAAGCGATGTTGTTTGCTCCTCTGTGAGAGCATATTTAAGAAAGGGAAAACAAACAAAAACAAACAACAACAGCAACAAAAACATGCTGCCACACAGCAGCTGGGAGAGAGAGAGGAGTGAGGAACAGCCTTGCAGGCGCCAAGGTCAGTGAAGAAGGAGGGGGAGAGGTGCTCCAGGCACCGGAGCAAAAGTCCTCTGCGGCCTGTGGTGAGGCCCATGGTGAAGCAGGCTGTCCCCCTGCAGCCCATGGAGTGCCACGGGGGAGCAGGGTTCCACACTGCAGCACATGGAGGAGACCACAGTAGAGCAGGTGGACCTGCACTGATGGAGGCTCTGGCATGTGGAGGACCCCTGCCGGAGCAGATTCTGGGCCGGAGCTTTAGCCCATGGAGAGGAGCCCACGCAGGAGCAGGTGACCTGGCAGGAGCTGCTGCCCGTGAGGGACCCAGGTTGGAGCAGTGTGCTGAGGGATGGACCCTATACAGACCCATATCAGGAGCAGTTCTTGAAGAACTGCTGCCTGTGGGAAGTCCATGCCGGATCAGTTCACCGACGACTGCATCCCATGGGAGGGACCCCACAGCACAGGGGACGGGAGTGATCAAGAAGGAGCGGCGGAGACAAAGCACTATAGTCTGACCACAACCCCCATTCCCTCATTCCCCTGCACCACTCAGGGTGAGGAGGTGGAAGAGGGTGGATGGTGGGGAGGCATTTTTGGTTTCTTTCCTGTGTTTCTCACTTCTCTAGCTTGTTAGTAATAGGCAAGAAATCTTACTATCTCCCTACTCTGAGTCTGTTTTGCCCATTACGATAATTGTTCAGTGATCTCCCTGTCTTTATCTCAACCCTTGAGCCCTTTTCATCGTATTTGCTCCCCCTTTCCACTTGAGGAGGGGGAATGAGAGTGTGGTGGAGCTTGGCTGCCCACCCGAGTAAAACCACCACATGTCTGACCACTCTCATGGTGAGGAGATGTTTCCTAATGTCCAGTCTGAACCGCCCCTGGTGCAGCTTTGTGCCATTCCTTTGTGCCTGAGGATGACTTGAATCCTTTTCCAGACCCACCTTCCCTGTGCCTGCTGGGTCCGCATTTCCTCCATGGAGACTGCAGACATCTCATTTGCCTGTAGAAGCCGAGATACCAAAAAGACACTATGAGAGAGTCAGCTCAGTCCCAGTGGCACGCATATTTTACAAGGGCTACAGAGAAAGAGAGCAGGTTGATGTTTCAGATGAAATGAGACAAAGCCAAATGTGTGTAGGAACATCACAATGGTACAATGGTACTTAACAACAACAACAACAATATAATAATAATAATAATAATAATAATAATAATAATAATAAAATGTACAGGACTGTCATGAATATACTGTGAGTCAGTTGTGGAGACAGATGAGAAGTTTACGAGCAGTGAAAAATGTCAACGAAATCACTTTGTTCAGTGCAACTTTCAGCTCCTGGTTTCTCATGCTGTAGATGAAGGGGTTCACTGCTGGGGGCACCACTGAGTACAGAACTGCCACCACCAGGTCCAGAGATGGGGAGGAGATGGAGAGGGGCTTCAGGTAGGCAAACACGACAGTGCTGATAAAGAGGGAGACCACAGCCAGGTGAGGGAGGCACATGGAGAAAGCTTTGTGCCGCCCCTGCTCAGAGGGCATCCTCAGCACGGCCCTGATGATCTGAACATAGGACAGCACAATGAATACAAAACACCCAAAGTCGATGAAAATATTACCCATAAGAACCCAAACTTCACTGAGGAAGGACTGTGAACAGGAGAGCTTGAGGATTTGAGGGATTTCACAGAAGAACTGGTCCACAGCATTACCTTGGCAGAGGGGCAGGGAAAATGTATTGGTAATGTGCAGCACAGCATTGAGAAAAGCAGAACCCCAGGCAGCTGCTGCCATCTGGGCACAAGCTCTGCTGCCCAGAAGGCTCCCGTAGTGCAGGGGCTTGCAGATGGCAGCGTAGCGGTCGTAGGCCATGATGGTGAGAAGAGAATACTCTGCTGACATCAAAAAGACAAACAGAAAGACCTGTGCAGCACATCCTGCATAGGAAATGGCCCTGCTGTCCCAGAGGGAATTGGCCATGGCTTTGGGAACAGTGGTGGAGATGCAGCCCAGGTCGAGGAGGGCGAGGTTGAGGAGGAAGAAGTACATGGGGGTGTGGAGGCGGTGGTCGCAGGCTACAGCGGTGAGGATGAGGCCGTTGCCCAGGAGGGCAGCCAGGTAGATGCCCAGGAAGAGCGCGAAGTGCAGGAGCTGCAGCTCCCATGTGTCTGCAAATTGCAGGAGGAGGAACTCAGTGATGGAGCTGCTGTTCGACATTTGATTCCTCTGGGCACGGGGACCTGTCTGAGGAGGGAAGTACAGCAAAATGTTAGGCTCAGCCCTGTGAGCAAAACCTACTCTGTTTCTTGTTAAACCTCAGAACTGCTGCTTCCCTTTCAGGAAAACCTCTGCTGCACATTCCTTGGTAGAGCTCTGGTTTATGCTACCAGAGGGTGCCACTGGGAGCAAGGGACTCTGGAAGTCCTTGGCATTACTGCTGCACTCAAGTGAAATCTTGCCTGAGAGGCAAGGGCTCTGTCCCTTAGAGCAGAGTAAGGGCAGCTATCCTGTCCCAAAGTCCTGGTCACAGCTGCCCTGGACTGGCACCGCTTTGAACTCAAAGATACCATACTCAGGTATTCCCTTAGAGAAGAGCCTGCACACTGCTCAGAGCAAAGGAATCCAGTTTCCAACTGCAAATCTCCAGTCTCCTGTGGTCCTGAGGATGGTCTCAGTTCTTCACGTGTAGCAAGGGATACAGAGGGATCACTGCAGCTAACACATAGAGATTTCCAGCAGCATTTCTACGCCCTTAGCCATCACGTGTCTTCTCCATGGATAGCACAGAGCTGCTATGGCAGAGCTGTGCCCTGGAGGGGGGCAGCCTGCAGCCCAGCAGAACTCTTGCAGGAAAAGTTTTGAATGCTCTAAAAACAAGGTGACCTGAAGACAGAGTGAGCTCATTCACAGCCCCACACACAGCCCCACATGTCATGACAGGACATGGAGGCTTTTCCTCAATTCATGTATTTGCATGACAAGAATGTGCAGCATTCTGAGCTGCACCTGACTTATCCCCTACATCACTGACTCCAAAGGAGAATCATGAACAAGTTCCCATGCGAATATCTCTGGTGGTCCATGCTGGCGGAGGGGAAGAGACCAAGGGCTGTACCGTGGAAGACAGCAGCAGTGCAGGGATGGCAGAAAATTTCAAAAGTCCCCCTTCCTTGTTTTTCGGAGCAGCTCCCTCTCACTCCCTGCCCATGGCTCTGCTGCCTGCAGCTGTCCCTGCCTGCAGCTGGGTCTCTGTCCCCACGCCTCCTGCCTGCAGCTCACAGCCCCCATCCCACCCGCTGGGTGCTCAGCTCTGCCCCGCAGACACCTCCTGGCAGCAGGGCTCTGCCCAGGGGCAGCTCGCTGGGGGCACGTCCTAGAGACCAGGGCACACAGACCCTGCTGACACTGTGCAAGGGGTGGTGGAGGTTTCTAGGGGTTGAAGGGCAGGAAGGGACTTGCTGGGGGTCCTTGTAACCTCCTTAGGATGCCTTAGGACTGTCAGGCTTTTTTAGGATAGCATCATATCTTTCTATTTCCACTGAACCAAAAAGAGAAACTGAAAGGAGAGGCTAAGGGAAGATGAGAGTGAAGTTCCCTTTGAAATTCTATTGGTGTGCTGTGGATCTGTGAGCAGGCTGCCCCAGGCAGCAGCCTCCCACCAGCAGCAGGACCCTGACCTGCCAGGGGGGCTCCTTCCACCCGCAGCTTCTCCCCGCAGCGCCCTGGGCAGCTCCCCGGGCAGGCTGAGTGCTGAGCCTGGCAGGCGGCAGAGGCCCTGCCCCGGCACACAGCCCCTGGGGCACAGCAGGGACCCTGCTCTGCACCACAGCCCTGGACACCCCTGCCTGCACCCCCGGCTTCTCCTGCCTCCCCAAATGCGGCTGCATTGCCCTCCAGCCAGAGACTTACCGGGTGCAGGGCTGGGAAGTCTTCTCCCCCAGGGAGCTCTGGGCATGCTGCCACTTCTGCCTGCCTTTAAGCACTGTGTCTCTGCAGGCAGTGCCCCCAGCCCTGCTGCGCTGTGCAGAGGAGCTGCTCCTGGGCAGAGCTGTCTCTCTGCAGCGCTGCCCGCTTGCCACGAGCTCCCCTTGGGCCCAGGAGCCTGGCCCAGCTCAGCAGCAGAGGCCCAGCCCAAGGCCTCCCTTGCTCTGCCCCCCACCAGGCTCCCTGCACATGGCCCTGGGGCTGCAGGGGAACCTGCTGGGAAACAGCCTGAAGGGATCCCTGGGGTTCCCTTCCTCACATGGCACACACACTTCGTAACAGCAGGCTCATTTCTCTGAGCAGAAAACCAATTAAGTGTAACAATCACATCTTCTTGTCCCAGTATTACTTTGGCATGAAGTCATGGTCAGGGACTGATCTCCTTCATCCCCACTTAAGGAAAGAATTCAGCAGTCAGTCAAGGCATCTCATGCTGGTTGTTATTCCTGGGGCTGGAAAGGGATCTCAGCTCCCTCCCATATCTGCCACAGACCCACAGGAGCTGGGATTCCTCAGGCCTCAGTTCAGGTGTCCACAACATAGGCACTTTAATGGGAATTACTGAGCCACAATAGCTCCTTAGTGGAGATGGAGGACAGGCAGGAGCTGTTCAGATGGAAATACCTGCTGAAATTTGAGGTTGATCCTCTGGTCTGATGGGGCATTCCTCAGGCCAACTGAAATGGCAGTATTTGCCACATGTAGGACAACTGAACCTGTCCCTACTCCTTACGTGTAGGTCAGCCTGCAGAGGCTGTCAGCAGAGCAAAAGGAGTCATGTGTCACAGGGAGAGCTAAACCTATTCTGTTCTCTTTTAAATGTTCTCTTTTTTCCTTTTTCTTCTACACGACCCTTGGCTGTAATGGCTGTTGTGTCTTGGACATCTCCACAGGGCCTCAGCTCTCACCAGCAAGGTCTCCCTGCCCTTTGTGCCTTGAGGCAGGACTCTGCAGGGGTACAAGAGGTGGTGGGTGGGGATAAAATCCGTGGTTACTTTGCAAACTACACCCTTAACAGTCCATGGGACCTAGGGGCCTGCATCCAAGGGTACAGGGAGAGTGTTCTGGCCTGAAGGTACTGGCTCCTTATGATCCCAGGAAGGGATCAGACAGCAGCATTCAGGTGCTGCAAGAGATCATTTAAATGCTCTTAGAGCTAAGACTATAAGGAGAGAAGACTATAGATGATCTATTGAATTTGCTGTGACTTCATTCTAGACACAATACTCCACCGTTAGTCTTAGATCTCCATTACATATTTGCACTGACCCTATGGGATTATTAAAGGGTGCACAAATTTTGCTGATCAGTCCTTGGCTCTGCAGTTGATGAATCAGCATATATATGGGAATCAGGGATTCTTGGGTGGTGCCATATTGCCACTGGTGCACCATTTGGGTAGCTACTGGCACTTCGACCCTCAGCAACCCCACAACTGAAGGATCCTGTGAGGCACTGGGCAAGGTAGAAAACTGTTGAATGTGCATAAATCACCATAAATCACCTCCAGCATGGCCAATTCCATCAGATATGGGCTGCCTCTCTCCCTGGTGGTCCATTTGCCTGGGTGACATACAACATCTTCCTTGAAGGGATACCTTTCCTTTACACCTGACAGGAGTTACCTCAAGAGAGGGAGGATTTGTGCCCCCCTTTCCAACTGCTTTGTCAATGCCCCCTTCCCTGGGGAGGGATCCCAGCTGCTTGGCTTCCCTGCCCTCTAATTCCAGGCCACCAGCCCTGTTATCCCAGTATCGGAGCAGCCAGGTGACAATGTGCTGGCCTAGATGATGGCTGAAATCTAATCACACATCCCACGGCTCCCCAAGGAATGGTGATCAGGAGCTTACGGCTCCTTTTATGTTATCTCTGTCTTCATCCACCTTTTCCTGTGATGGCTCTACTTGGGAGGAGCATGCCTCGTCTTCTTCTTCCTCCTTCCCTGTATGAGCAGGAGCTTCTTTCTTAGCTAAACAAGCTGATTTTGTCTCTCCTGTTTCTTCTCATATGTATGTATGAGTGATAGAGGCACAGGTTGCTTCTCTGGCCCAGTCGCAGGGATTGGAGTTGTGTAGATTGCAACTCAGTAAGCATAGGCCAAGCCCCAGCACATTGCAGTGATTTCTCTCTCTTTGGAATCGCCAGGGTGATGACACTCCTTTTTCAAGCATTCTGCCTTTTTATTTATTTATTTATTTATTTTATTTTTTTATTTTTATGGTTCTGCACTTCTTCAGGGTTGAAGTTAGAAAGCATTGGAGGTGCCCACAGTTCTAGGTGCCTGCCCATATCCTACCACACACTCTGCCCCTCATAATTGTCCTGCCTCAGGGCAGATCATTGTGTGGCATTCTGAAATAGTTTACTCTAACCTTAAACAAAACCTGAAACACATTCAGGACACATAACAATACGTACAGGCTGGTTTGAACATTCCAAGGATTCAAAGTTTTGAAGAGCTATTGTAACTAGCTGTGGGGAGAAGAAGTGTCGTCCCCCCCCCATCCTTTCCATATTTTGGCTCCCCGAGGAGAAAAGTAAAGACTGTTAATTATAAATAGTTTCTGAGAGAAAGTTCCTCAAGCATGGAGGTGACAGAAATGCTGAGTACAACTACCAGATTTGTCTCATGACCAGTAATTTTATCACAACATAAGGCAGTGTTAGGCCGTAGAGTAAACTAATAACCATAAACCAGCCCCCACAAAGGATAAACAGCACAACAGGGAATACACACAATATGTAATGTGCTACCCAACACAGTTCTGAGACCAAACACGACTACTACACCAACAAAAAATGAACATTGTGGTCAGCAACTATGAAGCTGATATATTGCTTATAACAACTTTATTTTAACATGATCTGGTCATATCCGTCATTATCTGAACTGTTTATGGCCCCATGCAGGATTCATTTGGGAAGGAGGGCATCTCACAGGAGGCACCCAGAGAGGGCAGAGATTGACCATCAAGGAGCAGTAGAAACAATGTCATGGACTGACTGCAATTCCCAATTCTCCTGTTCCACCCAGGAGAAGGAGTTACAGGAGGCTGGATGGGGGGAATGATGTTTTTAGTTTGCTTGTAGTTCCTCAAGGTTCTAGTGCACTGGTGATAGGCAATAAATTATATGAATCTGCCTATGCTAAGTCTGTCTTGTCTGTGATGATAATTGGTAGCCATGAGGATATTTGGTGGGTGACCTCCTGTTCTACCTCAAGCCTTGAGCTATTTTCATCATATTTTTCCCCCTTTTCCTTGTAGGTGGGGAAGTAAAAGAGCGGTGGCCACGGAGTTCACCTGTGTACCTGTGTAAAACCACCACAGTAGGGAGATTGGAAGGGTCCAGCACCAGAGCTGTGGCCATCCAGGGATGGCATCTCAGCACCCAGAACACGCTCTGCCAGCCTGGTGGCACAGGAGGGGCTGGTTCCCCTGAAGGAGATCAGTACAAGGGGAAGGCTTCATTTCCAACACAGGCATTTCTGGCACATTCCTGAGAGGCCTGTGGGAGCTGCAGGCCACAACAGTGTCTGGGACACCGGATGTCTTTCCTTCCAGAGCCAGATCCCGAAGAGACACCAGCTCCCAGGGAAACCTGGCCCTGGACTGTCCCCATCACAAGGGGGCTGAGCCATGCACAGAGGAGCCCTGGGGCTTAGGGCACCCCTAGCATCAGGACCCAGGAGTCCTGGCTACCACATACTCCTGTGAGCCCAGAGGGACACTCATGCAAGGCTCTTGCAGCAGCCACCATCCATTTCCAGCCCCCCGCAAAGCTTTGGACAGCTGACAGCCCCTGTGACACATCTTGGGAAGGGGCTGCTGACACCCTTACCTTTGGGGGAGAGATGCAGGAGCACTGGGAACAGGGAAGTCAGGCCAGAGGTGATGGTCACGCTCCAGCAGCCCTCCATCTCACTTGCTGCTGGCCCTCAGCTCAGGACAAGGGATGCCCGCCCTGGCTCCTCAACCACAGCTCCTCTGCAAGGTGCCCCTGCTCCTCCGCCGGTCAGCGAGGGTCGCCCAGTGCAAGCTTGCTGCCTGCTGACCCCACTCCTGGCCACAGAAGGACAGCGCTGGGGAGCACCCAAGCAGCGCCCAGCACGGACCAGGCCTTGCAGGGAAGTGCCGGCACTGCCGCTGCTCCACTGACAATATCCTGGTGATGCAGTGCACCCCTTGTGACATCGGCCCATGTCATTAGAACGCCTGTGAGGTCAGCAGCATGGAGATGGCACAGCTCAGGAGAGAGATGAGAGATTTCCCTTCTTGTGTGGAGAAACGGTAACTTCGTTTCTTCCCAGTTCTTTTCCACAGGATCCTGACAAATCCACCAGGAACATCTCCAAATGGTGACAAAGGCCATTGGATATAGGAAGTAGAGTGCTGGAGAAGTCACTGCTGTGTTCCTGCACCAACACGCCTGTGCTCTTGGAAGCCCTTCCAGGAAGGTGGGGTTTGAGGCTTGTCCTGGGGCTGGGCTTTTTTCAAAAGATGGGAGCGAAGGCGCCTGAGATGCAGCAGACTCTCAGTGTGCCTGAACTCCTCATCACCTCACGTCGCTCACCTGGAGAAGTAGGATGTGTTATATGGAGGGAATTGCAGCACATTCCCGGGCCTTCCTCCCCTCATGTCCCACAGGGCTCTGTGCTCTGAGAAGGCCTCAGCACCCTCGCCCAGGACATCCCCCCTGCCATGCCACAGGCAGAGGTGGCACACGAGGGAATGGCAAACTTACCTTCAGCACCTCATGGTAAGGGAAAGGGGTAGTGCAGAACTGCAGATGAAGGGGAGAGTAGGGAGAACAGCTTGGGACAGATGCAGTGCACTCCTTAAGGCTGACACAGCTTCCTTGCAGTGGAGATTCAGCTCCTCCTGCCTGTGCCCCAGGCTGAGGGCATTGGGGCACATCTGGGCTGCAGCACCTCAGCTGTGGCACAAGGGCCAAACTCAGACTAGTCCCAGACTTTCTGCCCAAGACCCAAGACATGCAAAGGCTTTCCTGCAGGGCAGAAACCTGCTGCCGTGGATGGCAGATGGCCATAGGAGGATGAAATGAGGGGCCCCAAGGAGGGCAAGCCTTGGTGTTCCCAAGGCCAGAAGGAAACAGGCCTGGGCTGTGCCACCCTGACAGCAGAGGGCCTTTGTGGTGTTGGTGCAGCCCTGAGGGCCAGTGCTGGAGATGAGGCCGATCTCCAGGCAGGAGAAGGGGCTGCTGACAATGTCCGTGGCTATGGGCATCCTGTGATTCAGGGACACAGAAAAAAAATCATTGGGTTGTGTCTGGATGGTACCATCAAAGGGGTGAATGAAGGATGGAGGTGAGAAGCAGCAGCAGTGTTTGCAAGCTGAATGACACAAGTGGAAACTCTGGTGTGATGTGCCTCTTATCCATGCACTGCCTGCCTCTACCCGATAGAAGTGGGACAGACCTTGGCTCTCTGAGAAGCGGTCACTTGCTCATAAGCACCAGGTCTGTCAGAGATGCCCTCAGGAGTGCCTGTTAAGTACCAGCTGCGAATGGCCAGAGCTGTCCTGTGGGTCCTGTGCTGCCCATGTCAGCTCCATGCTCCAGTGGTTCTGGGCAGTGCTGGCATCTCAGGTAGCACTGCAGGCCTGCAGTTGGCTATTACATGGAGCAGCTGCCCCGAATTTCATTAGGCAACGTAGGGATGTCCATGAGACACGTGCCATTACAGTCCCTGGAGATGGAGGGAAAACCAGATGGAGAAGAGGGAGAGAGAGACTCAGCTCTCCCTGTGGCACAGTTCTCCATTGGGTCAGGTGGATGCCTCTACAGGCTGCCCTGAGCCTACCGGGGAGGGACAGGTTTAGTTGTCCTAAATGGGTGCATTTGCTGTCATTTCAGCTGGCCAAAGGCATTCCTCACCAGCCTCCAAGGGGATGCCCCCAGGTGCTGCCCTGTCCCTCATGGTACCTCCATGAGAGCTCGCAGATACCTGCACGTACCTCTGCCCCCTGACATGTCACCAGGTGTTTTCAACCCACAGATTTCCTCCATCTCCATTAATAATCCTGGAGATGAGACAAGGAGCTCACCTGCAGGTGCCCATGTGGTGCACACCTGAAGTGAGGGCAGAAGAATCCCAGTTCCTGTGTGCCTTGGGCAGGCATGGGTGTGAGCTGAGTGCCCTTCTAGCCACAGGATTAAAATCCAGCATGAGATGTCTTAACGGACTCTGCTGCCTAACTTTTTGGAGAAATGTACTTGTTGTCAAGAAGTGTGTGTGCCCAGCTGAGGGAGGGAGCCCCAGGGATCCCTTCAGGCTGTTTCCCAGCAGGTTCCCCTGCAGCCCCAGGGCCATGTGCAGGGAGCCTGGTGGGGGGCAGAGCAAGGGAGGCCTTGGGCTGAGCCTCTGCTGCTGATCTGGGCCGGGCTCCTGGGCCCAAGGGGAGCTCCTGGCAAGCGGGCAGCGCTGCAGAGAGACAGCTCTGCCCAGGAGCAGCTCCTCTGCACAGCGCAGCAGGGCTGGGGGCACTGCCTGAGGCTGGCACTGGGAGGGGAGAGAAGGGAGATAGAGGTTACGGGCTGCGTGAATTGAGGGGATACTGAAAGCTCGATGGGGAATCAATGCTTGCAGCACATTACAGGGTAAGTCTGTGGCATAAGGAAAATGCAGAAAGACCGGGCCCTGAGTGCTCTCTTGTCACAGGCTGGCAGCAGGCTCTGCAGCCAGGTTGCTGAAAGGGGTGTCCAGGGCTGTGGTGCAGAGCAGGGTCCCTGCTGTGCCCCAGGGGCTGTGTGCCGGGGCAGGGCCTCTGCCGCCTGCCAGGCTCAGCACTCAGCCTGCCCGGGGAGCTGCCCAGGGCGCTGCGGGGAGAAGCTGCGGGTGGAAGGAGCCCCCCCGGCAGGGCAGGGTCCTGCTGCTGCTGGGAGGCTGCTGCCTGGGGCAGCCTGCTCACAGATCCACAGCACACCAAGGGAATTTCAAAGGGAACTTCACTCTCATCTTTCCTTAGCCTCTCCTTTCAGTTTCTGTTTTTGGCTCAGTATAAATAGCAAAATATAATATTATTTCCTAGAAAAGCCTGACAGTCCTAAGGCATCCTAAGGAGGTTACAAGGACCCCCAGCAAGTCCCTTCCTGCCCTTCAACCCCTAGAAACCTCCACCACCCCTTGCACAGTGTCAGCAGGGTTGGAGTGACCTGGGCTCTAGGACGTGCCCCCAGCGAGCTGCCCCTGGGCAGAGCCCTGCTGCCAGGAGGTGTCTGCAGGGCAGAGCTGAGCACCCAGCGGGTGGGATGGGGGCTGTGAGCTGCAGGCAGGAGGCGTGGGGACAGAGACCCAGCTGCAGGCAGGGACAGCTGCAGGCAGCAGAGCCATTGGCAGGGAGTGAGAGGGAGCTGCTCCAAGAAACAAGGAAGGGGGACTTTTGAAATTTCTCTGCCATCCCTGCACTGCTGCTGTCTTCCACGGTACAGCCCTTGGTCTTTTCCCCTCCCCCAGCATGGACCACCAGAGATATTCGCATGGGAACTTGTTCATGATTCTCCTTTGGAGTCAGCGATGTAGGGGATAAGTCAGGTGCAGCTCAGAATGCTGCACATTCTTGTCATGCAAATACATGAATTGAGGAAAAGCCTCCATGTCCTGTCATGACATGTGGGGCTGTGTGTGGGGCTGTGAATGAGCTCACTCTGTCTTCAGGTCACCTTGTTTTTAGAGCATTCAAAACTTTTCCTGCAAGAGTTCTGCTGGGCTGCAGGCTGCCCCCCTCCAGGGCACAGCTCTGCCATAGCAGCTCTGTGCTATCCATGGAGAAGACACGTGATGGCTAAGGGCGTAGAAATGCTGCTGGAAATCTCTATGTGTTAGCTGCAGTGATCCCTCTGTATCCCTTGCTACACGTGAAGAACTGAGACCATCCTCAGGACCACAGGAGACTGGAGATTTGCAGTTGGAAACTGGATTCCTTTGCTCTGAGCAGTGTGCAGGCTCTTCTCTAAGGGAATACCTGAGTATGGTATCTTTGAGTTCAAAGATACTGTTAGTGAACCTACCAGGGGTGGTGCCCCACTAGACCTTCTCCTCACAGAGAAGGACTGGTGGAGGATGTGATTGTCGGGAGCTGTCTTGGGCAGAGTGACCACGAAATGGTGGAGTTCACTATTCTTGGCGAGGCCAGGAAGGGGACCAGTAAAACTGCTGTATTGGACTTCCGGAGGGCTGACTTTGGGCTGCTCAGGACACTGGTTGGTAGAGTCCCTTGGGAGGCGGTTCTGAAGGGCAGAGGGGTCCAGGAAGGCTGGGCGCTCTTCAAGAGGGAAATCTTAATGGCGCAGGAACGGTCTGTCCCCACGTGCACAAAGACGAGCCGGCGGGGAAGAAGACCGGCCTGGCTCAACAGAGAGTTGCAGCTTGAGCTTAGGAGAAAAAAGAGGGTTTATAACCTTTGGAAAAGTGGGCAGGCCACTCGGGGGGACTATAAGGATGTTGTGAGGCTGTGCAGGGACAAAATTAGGAAGGCCAAAGCTCATCTGGAGCTCAATCTGGCTACTGCCGTTAAAGATAACAAAAAACGTTTTTATAAATACATCAACACGAAAAGGAGGACTAAGGAGAATCTCCATCCTTTACTGGATGAGGGGGGAAACTTAGTTACAAGAGATGAGGAAAAGGCAGAGGTGCTTAATGCCTTCTTCACCTCAGTCTTTAGCGGCAATACTGGTTGTTCTCTGGATACCCAGTACCCTGAGCTGGTGGAGGGGGATGGGGAGCAGGATGTGGCCCTCACTATCGACGAGGAACTGGTTGGTGACCTGCTACGGCACTTGGATGTGCACAAGTCGATGGGGCCGGATGGGATCCACCCAAGGGTACTGAGAGAACTGGCGGAGGAGCTGGCCAAGCCACTATCCATCATTTATCAGCAGTCCTGGCTATCGGGGGAGGTCCCAGTTGACTGGCGGCTGGCAAACGTGACGCCCATCTACAAGAAGGGCCGGAGGGCAGACCCAGGAAACTACAGGCCTGTCAGTTTAACCTCAGTACCAGGGAAGCTCATGGAGCAGATCCTCTTGAGAGTCATCATGCAGCACTTGCAGGGCAAGCAGGCGATCAGGCCCAGTCAGCATGGGTTTCTGAAAGGCAGATCCTGCTTGACGAACCTGATCTCCTTCTATGACAAAGTGACGCGCTGGGTGGATGAGGGAAAGGCTGTGGATGTGGTCTACCTTGACTTCAGCAAGGCTTTTGACACCGTCTCCCACAGCATTCTCCTCAAGAAACTGGCTGCTCTTGGCTTGGACTGGCGCACGCTTCGTTGGGTTAGAAACTGGCTGGATAGCCGGGCCCAAAGAGTCGTGGTAAATGGAGTCAAGTCCAGTTGGAGGCCGGTCACTAGTGGCGTTCCCCAGGGCTCAGTGCTGGGGCCGGTCCTCTTTAATATCTTCATCAATGATCTGGACGAGGGCATTGAGTGCACCCTCAGTAAGTTTGCAGATGACACCAAGCTAGGTGCGTGTGTCGATCTGCTTGAGGGTAGGAAGGCTCTGCAGGAGGATCTGGACAGGCTTGACCGGTGGGCTGAGGCCAACTGCATGAAGTTCAACAAGGCCAAGTGCCGGGTCCTGCACCTGGGGCGCAATAACCCCAAGCAGAGCTACAGGCTGGGAGATGAGTGGTTGGAGAGCTGCCAGGCAGAGAAGGACCTGGGAGTGATGGTTGATAGTCGGCTGAATATGAGCCAGCAGTGTGCTCAGGTCGCCAAGAAGGCCAACAGCATCCTGGCCTGCATAAGAAACAGTGTGGCCAGCAGGGCTAGGGAGGTGATCGTCCCCCTGTACTCGGCTCTGGTGAGGCCGCACCTCGAGTACTGTGTTCAGTTTTGGGCCCCTCGCTACAAGAAGGACGTCGAGGTGCTTGAGCGGGTTCAGAGAAGGGCGACGAAGCTGGTGAGGGGCCTGGAGAACAAGTCCTACGAGGAGCGGCTGAGGGAGCTGGGCTTGTTCAGCCTGGAGAAAAGGAGGCTCAGGGGTGACCTTATTGCTCTCTACAGATACCTTAAGGGAGGCTGTAGCGAGGTGGGGGTTGGTTTATTCTTCCACGTGCCTGGTGATAGGACGAGGGGGAATGGGCTTAAGTTGCGCCAGGGGAGTTTTAGGCTGGATGTTAGGGGGAACTTCTTTACCGAAAGGGTTGTTAGACATTGGAACAGGCTGCCCAGGGAAGTGGTGGAGTCACCATCCCTGGAAGACTTTAAAAGACAATTAGATGTTGAGCTTAGGGATATGGTTTAGTGGGGACTGTTAGCGTTAGGTCAGAGGTTGGACTCGATGATCTTAAGGTCTCTTCCAACCTAGAAAATTCTGTGATTCTGTGAAAATGAAAAGAAATAAACAGAAACCAGAGCCCACAATGGTGAGCCAACTCCAAGTTGCCTCCAATGAGGTGCACCATCCACAAGAGATGACTGTACAAGAAATTTTTGACACAGCGAGATAGGAAATGGTAAAAGAGAAATACAGAGTTGGCTACAGGGATGATGAGAGGGACTACTGAAATGCAGGCAAGCTCAACCTCCCCAAAATCCCTAGAAGCAACTGGGTATATGAGAAGCATTTGAATGACCAAAGAGCAAGAGCAAGTGGAGGGGAACTCTGCAGAAGAGCGGAAAATGCACATGTCCACACACTCTGCTGGAAAGGTGATTTCCAGCCATGGGCTGTTTTGTAAGGCCAGGTGGAAATACCTCAAAGACTGAGGAGATGAAGTGCAGTGCATAAGAGAAATTCTGGCAATGCCAGTACAGGGGAAGATCAGTATTTGTCTCCCACCGTAACGGTCATCCTGAAATATGATGATTTTGATGTCATGGGACACCTTTCACATAGTATTAGAACTGTTCAGCTATTTCAGCTGACTGTAATGTGCTGATTGAGGTGAAATGTTTGAAATGCTTTAAAAACAAGTAGGTAGTACTCAGACCTACAATGACAATTTTCTGTCCTGCATGGAGCCCTGATGCCACAAAACCCTCCCTGCCCAGGACTGTTCATGCCACCCCTCACTCCTGGCACAGAGAAAATCTGTGACTTCTGACATCTCCTGCCTGTTCGAGCAGAGAAAACAGAGTTAAGATTGTTCCCTGAAATGCTCCATCTTTGAATGGGTAAATTTGTGCCAATCGTACCTGTACTATCTGCCTTTCTTGGTAGAAATATTCACATTTTCTGTCTGTATAGTGAGATATATATTTGCATAGCCCCAGCTGTAACCCTTCCTGGGAGTTGGCTACAAAACGACTGTTATTTGGTTGCTAATTGCGTGTGATTTTTCCTGTGCATTGCATTCTGTGGTCCATGGCAATTGTTCCTGATGCGGTCAGTAAGAGCTTGACCCAGCCCTGAATGTGTGGTGCCTCGGCAGCATGGCTGTGGGACCATCTGTGGGGCAGTGGGGCGATAAGGTCTCCCTTGAGCCTCCCAGGAGGAATGCAGGAACATTTACCGAGCAGCCAGGGATCCGTGGCAAACAAAGAGGCGCTTGGTGACAGACAATGCGGCTTCATTAAGGGCAGATCATGCCTGAAATATCTGGTGGCCTTCTACGGCAGGGTTACAGCACTGGTGGATAGTGGAAGAGCAGCTGGCGTCACCTACCTGGACTTGGTTCAGCAAGGCCAATTTCTCATCTCCATAGCTGGAAGTGATCAGGATACAGGAGGTCCTGTCCGTGCTTTGGTGAGCATTTCTTTTCATCCCCTAAATGGCAAAAAGGCACACAGACTAGCGCAGACAAGGCGCTGCATTCAAGTGAAGCGACACAAGCAGTCTGGCTGTGCTCTTTATTTTCCATCCAGGGGTGGAAAGCAGGAGAGCTTCCCAGCCCCTTTGCTCAGAGCTCCGCTGCTGCCGTCAGCATTCCCAGCACCTTCCCCTCCGTGGCGGTACCAGCATCTAGCGCTAGGGAGTCAAAAGGAAAAGAGGATGATCAGGTTGTGTACAGGCTGAACGCAGAGAAATACTGCAGGCTTAGCTCGGGCCGTGCACGTAGGGGTCTGCTTCCCATGAAGCTTCAAGGTTGCCGTCAGGTGCGACAGATGCCTAGTGCCCAAGCTCATGACAAGGTCCCCAGGGGTGCAGCTCATCAGCCTGGGGCTGAGGCAGGGGGAGCGGAGGGCCCCGGAATGCCCTCTCTCTCCCAGTGCTGCCCCCAGGGGAAGGACGGGCCTTGCAGCAGCGGGAAGCACCATCCCTTTCTGGAGATACTTACCAGGGGAGCCGCTGCTGCTCTTGCCGCAGCCGCTTTTCCTCCGCAGCGTTTCTGAACACCCTTTGTTGATTGCAATGCGGCTCCGACCTTTTCAAAACTTGCAGTGCTCGTGGGGAAAGGTGGCTGCAACACCAGGAGAAAGGGATCCCTCAGCCTCTGCCAGACACCCCTTCTGCCTCTCCCCTCATCCAGACCCTGCACCCACACGGTGCCACGTGCACCCACCCTTTCGCCCTGTGATGAGTTTTAGGCCTTGGTGGTAACCAAGGTCATGCCCGCTTTCGGAGAAAGCAAAGGGTGTCATAGGCAACCCCAGGACTCAGGGACCGGGCTGCTGGACATCTCCTGACATCGCTCAGCAGCTACTCGAGTGCCCCAGCACGTGAACGCAGCCGGCACACACTTACTCAGGCTGGAGGCTCTCCAGCTTGGCTGCTGCTCTCCACTCCTCTTCTGGGACAGGGATCTGAGCCTTCCTCCACCTCCTCCTGACCTCCTTGCTCCTGGGCTGGGCTGGGGGATGGGGAGTCCAAGCATGTTGACTGGTGACCTGCTGCAAGGAGAAGACGCTCTCATCAGACAGGACTGGACACACGGGTGCTGTTTCCCAGAGGACCCCTTGAAAGGACCCTGCAGCAGGACCTGGGAAGCAGGCGACTCGGCACTGCCGGCCCACGTCTGGCTGCTGCTTTTATCCCTCGCTTTCTGCTGACAGCCTCTCCCTCACAGGGAGGAGCAGGCAAAGCCCTGCCCTGCGCCCTGGTGCCCGTCCTGCTCCCACCACCCTGGGACCTGCCCCCCTCGGAGCCCTGGCGGGGAGGATCGCTGCTGTTCTCAGCGGTGTTGGTCACTGCCAGTACCTGGGGTGTCTGTTGGTCCTCCCCCTCAGACCAGGCTTCCCAAGCAGCCATTTCTGCCTGGGCTTGCTGTGTTTGCTCTTGGTATGTGGGCCAAGAGCTCTCTGTTTGGTCCCACTGTGAGGACAGGTTCCAGACCTCCTGGAGGAATAAAAAAAACAAAAAACACAACAGCAGACAGGATTGGTCTCAGCTGTTGGACCAAAGACCTCTGCCATCAAAGACCCAGAAAGGCCTCGTTCCTTTTCCATTGCCCCTGGTCCAAATGAAGTGGCTCATGGCAACACGGGAGGCAGCAAGTGTGCGGGACACCACCTTCCATCTCCCGAGGAAGAGAAGAAGGAGGTAACAAATGTGAAAATGAACGCATCCCAAGGGTCTGGCTTGGGATCGCTCCACACAAAGAGGCTTTAGTACAGTCCCAAACCGCGTGGTCATTGCAGCAAGGCAGAGCAGGTACCTTCACCAATCTCCGAGAGGCTTCAGGAGTAGGGAGCGCAATGGTGGTGGACTTGGCTCGAGGAGCTGGTTCCTGCCTGTCTGTCTTCTTCGTCCTGGGGGAGCTGCCTGGACACGGGGGGAGCACACTGCAAACAGACACCGGGAGGCTGCATGAGCCCAGGGGAATTCGGTCTCCAGTCCGCGCTCGCAAGCTGCCTCAGCCTCTGCAGCAGACGGCAGTTCCGCAGCGAACGGGTGTATTGGACTGGCCGTGTTCGCTTCAGCAGAGACGGAGAGAGCCAACCGCGAAGCTGTGGCACCACCTGCCTTCAGGAAGGCTCGGGATGCCCGTATCCAGGCCCTTTGTGGTGGAAAAGGAGAGGAGCAGTGTCTTGTGCAAGGACAGGATCCTAGAGACACCAGTACGGCCCACCCGGGCTTATGGGTGGAAAGCAGATTATCGCTGGGGAGCCAGCAACATCAGAGAACGCCATCAGGTAAGGAGGGCAGGCATGCCACCTCCCTCCCTCAGCACTCTCTTGTGCCTGCCACAATGTCTGGGATATCGTTTGGAAAAAATGCCTGAAAGAAACATTTCCATCTGGTATCACAGCTCCTTAGGCTGGAAGAAACTGCAGGGGAGCTGGAAGAAACTGCAGGGGACGTTTGCTCCCACAGACAAAAAGATGGACTCTGTTGCAATGTGGGGGGGCTCCTGAAGGGACAAGAGCTTCTGCAACAAGGCTCTGCATCCAGCTCCCCCAAGGAGCAGGGCCCTGGTGGAAAATGAAGCTGGCGTGCCAGTCTCAGGCAAACGTGCTGCACGCTTGCCATCCGTGGAGAGAGCGGCCTCCTCCGGGACGGGTGTCAGGAGCCTTTCTGAGTCCCTGCGCCTGGTGGGTCCAAAGGGGACATCTCTCCTGTGTGGCTGCAAGTGGCTCCTTCCTCCTTTCCCCCAAGGGTCTCACCTGGTGCAAGGCTTCTTCTCCAGATCTTGCTGCCTCGTGCCTGGCTCCCAGCTTGTCAGCATAGGGAGGGAAAGCTTCCGCCTCTCCAGCAGCTCACCAGGATGGCACTCTGAAACTAGGAAAGGAGGAAGCTCTTCAGAGCAGCCGCATGGGCACTGCCTTTTAAGCTGGTTGCAGTCAGCCAGCATGGCACAGGGACCACCCCCAGACAGCAGGGACCCTTACCTCTTCTGATCCCACCCTCTTCTGCAGCTTCCTGCTGCGAGGTGGACAACACTTGGGCCTCTGGCCTTCTCCTCACAGTCAGATGAAACCTGGCAAACAAATGATGACACGGGCTTGAAGAAGGCTGGCCTCCTACCCGTTGCAGCTTGCTGGCAGTAATCCTCCTGGTGTTGCACGGGGCATCGCATCCCTTTTCCGTCACGTTCACGCATGGGGTTTGTTGTCAAGCTTCCCGCATCACCAGAAAATTTAGCCTAAATTCCCCTCCACATGCAGGCAATTCTCTCTTAGGGGAATCGCGGCAGCACGGGCACAAGAAGCACAACCACAATGCCCCTCCTCTCCAGGTGAAGACACTCGTAGCCTTGGCGGTAACCAAGGTCATGCCCGCTTTCGGAGAAAGCAAAGGGTGTCATAGGCAACCCCAGGACTCAGGGACCGGACTGCTGGACATCTCCTGACATCGCTCAGCAGCTACTCGAGTGCCCCAGCACGTGAACGCAGCCGGCACACACTTACTCAGGCTGGAGGCTCTCCAGCTTGGCTGCTGCTCTCCACTCCTCTTCTGGGACAGGGATCTGAGCCTTCCTCCACCTCCTCCTGACCTCCTTGCTCCTGGGCTGGGCTGGGGGATGGGGAGTCCAAGCATGTTGACTGGTGACCTGCTGCAAGGAGAAGACGCTCTCATCAGACAGGACTGGACACACGGGTGCTGTTTCCCAGAGGACCCCTTGAAAGGACCCTGCAGCAGGACCTGGGAAGCAGGCGACTCGGCACTGCCGGCCCACGTCTGGCTGCTGCTTTTATCCCTCGCTTTCTGCTGACAGCCTCTCCCTCACAGGGAGGAGCAGGCAAAGCCCTGCCCTGCGCCCTGGTGCCCGTCCTGCTCCCACCACCCTGGGACCTGCCCCCCTCGGAGCCCTGGCGGGGAGGATCGCTGCTGTTCTCAGCGGTGTTGGTCACTGCCAGTACCTGGGGTGTCTGTTGGTCCTCCCCCTCAGACCAGGCTTCCCAAGCAGCCATTTCTGCCTGGGCTTGCTGTGTTCGCTGTTGGTACGTGGGCCAAGAGCTCTCTGTTTGGTCCCACTGCGAGGACAGGTTCCAGACCTCCTGGAGGAAAACAAACAAAAAACACAACAGCAGACAGGATTGGTCTCAGCTGTTGGACCAAAGACCTCTGCCATCAAAGACCCAGAAAGGCCTCGTTCCTTTTCCATTGCCCCTGGTCCAAATGAAGCGGCTCATGGCAACACGGGAGGCAGCAAGAGGCAGGGAAGGTGTGCAGGACACCACCTTCCATCTCCCGAGGAAGAGAAGAAGGAGGTAACAAATGTGAAAATGAACGCATCCCAAGGGTCTGGCTTGGGATCGCTCCACACAAAGAGGCTTTAGTACAGTCCCAAACCGCGTGGTCATTGCAGCAAGGCAGAGCAGGTACCTTCACCAATCTCCGAGAGGCTTCAGGAGTAGGGAGCGCAATGGTGGTGGACTTGGCTCGAGGAGCTGGTTCCTGCCTGTCTGTCTTCTTCGTCCTGGGGGAGCTGCCTGGACACGGGGGGAGCACACTGCAAACAGACACCGGGAGGCTGCATGAGCCCAGGGGAATTCGGTCTCCAGTCCGCGCTCGCAAGCTGCCTCAGCCTCTGCAGCAGACGGCAGTTCCGCAGCGAACGGGTGTATTGGACTGGCCGTGTTCGCTTCAGCAGAGACGGAGAGAGCCAACCGCGAAGCTGTGGCACCACCTGCCTTCAGGAAGGCTCAGGATGCCCGTATCCAGGCCCTTTGTGGTGGAAAAGGAGAGGAGCAGTGTCTTGTGCAAGGACAGGATCCTAGAGACACCAGTACGGCCCACCCGGGCTTATGGGTGGAAAGCAGATTATCGCTGGGGAGCCAGCAACATCAGAGAACGCCATCAGGTAAGGAGGGCAGGCATGCCACCTCCCTCCCTCAGCACTCTCTTGTGCCTGCCACAATGTCTGGGATATCGTTTGGAAAAAATGCCTGAAAGAAACATTTCCATCTGGTATCACAGCTCCTTAGGCTGGAAGAAACTGCAGGGGAGCTGGAAGAAACTGCAGGGGACGTTTGCTCCCACAGACAAAAAGATGGACTCTGTTGCAATGTGGGGGGGCTCCTGAAGGGACAAGAGCTTCTGCAACAAGGCTCTGCATCCAGCTCCCCCAAGGAGCAGGGCCCTGGTGGAAAATGAAGCTGGCGTGCCAGTCTCAGGCAAACGTGCTGCACGCTTGCCATCCGTGGAGAGAGCGGCCTCCTCCGGGACGGGTGTCAGGAGCCTTTCTGAGTCCCTGCACCTGGTGGGTCCAAAGGGGACATCTCTCCTGTGTGGCTGCAAGTGGCTCCTTCCTCCTTTCCCCCAAGGGTCTCACCTGGTGCAAGGCTTCTTCTCCAGATCTTGCTGCCTCGTGCCTGGCTCCCAGCTTGTCAGCATAGGGAGGGAAGGCGTCCGCCTCTCCAGCAGCTCGCCAGGATGGCACTCTGAAACTAGGAAAGGAGGAAGCTCTTCAGAGCAGCCGCATGGGCACTGCCTTTTAAGCTGGTTGCAGTCAGCCAGCATGGGACAGGGACCACCCCCAGACAGCAGGGACCCTTACCTCTTCTGATCCCACCCTCTTCTGCAGCTTCCTGCTGCGAGGTGGACAACACTTGGGCCTCTGGCCTTCTCCTCACAGTCAGATGAAACCTGGCAAACAAATGATGACACGGGCTTGAAGAAGGCTAGCCTCCTACCCGTTGCAGTAATCCTCCTGGTGTTGCACGGGGCATGGCATCCCTTTTCCGTCACGTTCACGCATGGGGTTTGTTGTCAAGCTTCCCGCAACACCAGAAAAGGTAGCCTAAATTCCCCTCCACATGCAGGCAATTCTCTCTTAGGGGAATCGCGGCAGCACGGGCACAAGAAGCACAACCGCAATGCCCCTCCTCTCCAGGTGAAGACAGTCGTAGCCGAAAGTCAGCATGAGTTAACCAGGACCCAGTCTCTTCAGGATTTAGCCCCGACTGGATGCTGAGCGTGGAGACCCGACCGCGCACGTTCCAAAGGAGGAGGTGGGAAGCCAAGGGCTGCGGAGGAAATGCACTCACCTTGGGAACATCTGGATCCCACGAGCGGTGGTCTCTCCACTCAAGGCAGTCGGGTGTGCCGGCCACATTCTCTGCAAAGAGACACAGACCTGCTGGAGGGTTTCTGAGGCAGTTTTCTCAGGGCTCTCATTGACAGGAAGCAAACCTGTCTCCCAAGCCAAAAGAAAGCCTTCTCTCCAAAACCCTCCTCCAAAGCCTCTTCCATCAACCTTTGTTCTGCTCTGGAGGAGCATGGCAGAATATCGAGGCTGTACAGTAACGCTGCCAGGCCTTTTGCAGGGGTCAGCATCCAGACGCTCAGAAGAGCTAATGGAGAAAGCAGCTAATGGGGCAGGCGTGGGGAAAGGCAACTGACTGGCCTGCCGTGTCCAGCCTGGCCAACAGCGGTCGGATTGATCACCCTTCCACAGGATTCCCAAAGAAATTGAAGTAGCCCTCAAAACATCACCAACTTACACTGTGGAGCATTGCAATGAGGTCCGCGGCGCTCTCCAGTTGTTTAACACAGTCTGGATAAAACTTCATGAACAGGAAACCATCTTCACACGTCAAAACACCAATGTCTCTGAAGGCAAAGGGGACGTGCTCCTTGTTCCTCAGGAGGAAACAGTACAAGAGGATGGTCTCTTGCACACACTCCTGCACCACGTACGGTGGGAAGGAGGTGGCTCGCGATAGCTGCAGGTAGTTCAGCGGCTCGACCTGGACGTCATCTGCAAGGAGAAGCAACATCCTCACTGCCACAGCAAGCCCAAGTTGCTTGCACCATTCAGAACAAGGTCCTAGAGGAAGGGTCGCTAAGAGAAACAGCTCCGGGGCCACGGTGTCTTTTGGGGGAACTCAAGCTCTACCCTGACCGTTGGAGACAATCCTCTGCTTCTCCCAGGCCTTTCCAAAGTGCAGGGAGAACAAATCCTTCCGGACATGGGGCAGGAAGAGGGGGGCTGCTGCCTTCTCACCAGGGAGGATCTCAGGGGGATAGTACATGTCCTCCAGCCACGCCTCATCAATGTCCAGCTGGAAGAACGGTCTTCGAATCAAGAGCCACTTTTGCTTGACATGGAGTTGCTCTTGGACAACAGCAAAGGTCCCGAGTCCCGCAACCTGAACAGCCTGCACACAGAGAAGACAGAAAGGCTGACGAGGGAGTTCTTGAGAGATGGGAAAAGGGATGACTGTCAGAGCAGGGGGACACTGCTCTGTGCCCTGCCCGCTCCTGAGGGACAATGGGGCAAGGTGGGGCACTTTGGAAAGCTTTGGAGAAGAGCCGCATCCTCCGTTTCTTTCATCACCCCCCTCCCAGGATTTGCCACCATCCCTTGGCTAGGGAACAGCCCAGAGGTTTCCAGCACACGGCTTAGGCCTGGGACTGATTATCCTAGGCACGGACCCAGGATATTCCCCCATCTCTCTGCTCGCCCTCTCCACTCAGGCCGCAGGGAAGAGTGAAGCCCTAGGGTGTGCCAAACCCCTGAGAAGCAGAGCAGATCTGGCCTTGGTTTCTCTCCCAGCTGGCCAGCAAGCTGCTCCGGGCACCCTGGGCAGTCTCAGTGCACTGCCGTGCTGCTCGGGTAGGGGTTGCTCTGCAGGGCCCAGGACACCAGCCCACCTTATCCTGCTCCAGTGCTTCCAGAATGTACGCGGATACAGCATCCCAGATAGCCTCAGTCTCTGGAAAGCAAGGAAAAGACAGGTCAGGCTCCAGGCCAGCTAGCTCACCACCTCTTGGCAAGCACCTCACCCAGGCGAGGACACATGCAGGCATACGCGAGCCCCCCAGAAAAACACCATGCGGGCATTCCTGGGACATTCCTGAGAGGCCTGTGGGAGCTGCAGGCCACACCAGTCTCTGGGACACCAGAGGTCTTTCCTCCCAGAGCCAGATCCAAAAGAGGCACCAGCTCCCAGGGAATCCTGGTCCTGGATTGTCCCCATCACGAGGAGGCTGAGCCATGCCCAGAGGAGCCCTGGGGCTGCAGGACAGCCCTAGCATCAGGACCCAGGAGTCCTGGCTGCCACATTGTCCCCTGAGCCCAGCGGGACACTCAGGCAGGGCTCTCGCAGCAGCCACCAGCTCTGTCCAGTGCCACCACCATCCCCCAGCCCAGGACCTGCAGCTTTGGACAGCTGACAGCCCCTGGGCCACCCTGTGGGACGGGACTCCTGACACCCTTACCTTTGGGGGAGAGGTGTAGGAGCACTGGGAACTGGGAAACCATATCAGAGGCGATGGTCACCCTCCAGCAGCCCTCCATCTCGCTTGCTGCTAGCCCTCAGCTCAGAACAAGGGATGCCCGCCCTGGCTCCTCAACCACAGCTCCTCTGCAAGGTGCCCCTGCTCCTCTGCCCGTCAGCGAGGGTCGCCCAGTGCAAGCTTGCTGCCTGCTGACCCCACTCCTGGCCACAGAAGGACAGCGGTGGGGAGCACCCAAGCAGTGCCCAGCACGGACCAGGCCTTGCAGGGAAGTGCCAGCACTGCCGCTGCTCCAGTGCTTATATCCTGGTGATGCAGGGCATCCTTCTGTGACATCAGCACGTGTCATAAGAAGGCTTATGACGTCAGCAGCATGGAGACAGCACAGCTCAGGAGAGAGACGAGAGATTTCCCTTCTTGTCCTGAGAAACAGTCACCTCCCTTCTGCCCAGTTCATTCCTAGCGGTTCCTGGCACATCCACCAGGAACATCTCCAAATGCTGACAAAGGCCACGGAATAAAGGAAGTGGAGCGCTGGAGAAGTCCCTGCTGTGCTCCTGCCCCAACACGCCTCTGCTCTTGGGAGCCCTACCAGGAAGGTGGGGTTTGAGGCTTGTCCTGGGGCTGGGCTTTTGCAAAAGACAGGGTAAAACCTGTCTTCAGATCACTGAAGTTTCTTGAAACGCTTTGCCTGAGTCTTGAGAGTATGATTCATTCTGTCCACTCTGCCACTAGACTGGGGTCTGTCTGTAAGGGCTATGCGGATCCCAACCAATACCTAATAGTCTGCTTCTTTCAGTAACTCCCTTGGCTATAAACTGTGGACCTCTGTCCGATGGCGTTCCCAAAGGTGCCCCAAATCTCGGAATTCTTTCTTTTACCAGAGCTTGTACTACTTCTCTCGCCTTCCTGGTACGACACGGAAAGGCCTCAGGCCAGCCTGCAGACGAGTCCACGAGGAATAACAAATACTTCAGCCCCCCTTTTCTAGGCAGTTCGCTAAAGTCTATCTGCCAATACTCTCCAGGCACCTGCCCCTCAGCAGTGGATTTTTGTGTGTTTAGTGGATTATTTCTCCAACATACGTCACACCTTTCTGTGAGTGACTGAGGAGCCTCCACCATGTTCCTGCGTATAAATGAGAGGGCTATTACCTCTCAGCAGAAGCTGTCCCCAGGCTCTCAGCATATTTAAGTAAACTAACTGCAGCTACAGCCTCTTCTTTGTCTGAGACCCACTCTCAGCTGATGAGGAAGTAATGGGACCAGCAAACCTTTCTGGCTGCAGCAGCTCGGGCCCGGCTGCCCTGGCCCTGGGGCAGGAGGAGCTGCCTGAAGACCCCCAGGGATGGCATGGAGGGGCTGCAGGCCTCCCAGGGACTATGAGTGAGTGGGCCTGTGCAGTGCTGGATGTAGGGCTGGGCCCCAAAACCTCATCTCTTTCCCTGTGCTGAAAAGCAGCTGGACTATGACATGCATTTTGCAGGAGGAGTGTCAAGACACAGGTTTTCCTGTTTGCAAGTTCCAGATCCTGGTGAACATCACCTAGGTCGGCCCACCTGGCAGCTGTGCACAGAAGCTGTCTCCAAGAACCCACAGAAACCTCGGGTTTACACCCAGCAGTGTCCCTTTCCTGTGACCGTCTGAGTGATTAAAGGCCCCCAGGGTAACATGGGGTCATTGAATTCATCTTAGTCCAGTGGCTTCCACAAGACTTTGCTTCTTCAGCCTGACTGCAGGCATTTATCTCCGACCACAAGGTCACCCTGACTGGCGCTGCTCTGACCCTCACCCACAAGGGCTACCCCAGTCTGCTGCCCATCCCATAGAGGAGCTCCATGCATCCAGACAGATCCTTCACGTGCAGGGCAACCCCCTGTTGATCATCCCCGCCTGTCTCTTCTGAAGAATCTGCCCCCATCCAGCAGAGCACCCCAAGCTGAGGGACCTGTCCCCCCACACCGCAGCAGCTCTTCCATCAATGTCCCAGCCCTGTGACAGCAGGCGGGGATCCAGCTTCTCCTGCCTGTGCCCCAGGCTGAGGGCATTGGGGCACATCTGGGCTGCAGCACCTCAGCTGTGGCACAAGGGCCAAACTCAGACTTGTCCCAGACCTTGTGCCCAAGAGCCTGGGCATGAAAACGCTCATCTGAATGGCTTCCTTCTGAAGGGATAGAGGACCTCAGCTCTCCCCCTCCCATCCATCTCTTGGTGTCCTGCCTAATGATGGGACATGGAGAGGTGATTCTCTCCTTCTGCACACTTATTTCCAATAGGAGAAACGACACTGCTGGTGAGAAGTGTGTGTGCCCAGGGGAGGGAGGGAAGCCCAGGGATCCCTTCAGGCTGTTTCCCAGCAGGTTCCCCTGCAGCCCCAGGACCATGTGCAGGGAGCCTGGTGGGGGGCAGAGCAAGGGAGGCCTTGGGCTGGGCCTCTGCTGCTGAGCTGGGCCGGGCTCCTGGGCCCAAGGGGAGCTCCTGGCAAGCGGGCAGCGCTGCAGAGAGACAGCTCTGCCCAGGAGCAGCTCCTCTGCACAGCGCAGCAGGGCTGGGGGCACTGCCTGCAGAGACACAGTGCTTAAAGGCAGGCAGAAGTGGCAGGATGCCCAGAGCTCCCTGCGGGAGAAGACTTCCCAGCCCTGCACCCGGTAAGTCTCTGGCTGGAGGGCAATGCAGCCGCAGTTCGTGGAGGCAGGAGAAGCCGGGGGTGCAGGCAGGGGTGTCCAGGGCTGTGGTGCAGAGCAGGGTCCCTGCTGTGCCCCAGGGGCTGTGTGCTGGGGCAGGGCCTCTGCCGCCTGCCAGGCTCAGCACTCAGCCTGCCCGGGGAGCTGCCCAGGGCGCTGCGGGGAGAAGCTGCGGGTGGAAGGAGCCCCCCCAGCAGGGCAGGGTCCTGCTGCTGGCGGGAGGCTGCTGCCTGGGACAGCCTGCTCACAGATGCACAGCACTGCAAGGACATTTCCCAAGCAATTTTTTTCCGAAGAAAGGTCAAAGCAGTGTTTTTCTACCTTAGTTTCAGTTACCTACTCTACTTGACCGGGGGAGGGAGGGGAGGGATGGGAACAGGGAGAAGTGGAAAAGGAGATGAGCAATTTTGTCAGTTTTGAGCAATTATGAGCATATTGCCGAGACTCCTGAACTGTAACTTTTTTGATCATTACGTTTGTGAGCAAGCCCTGAGAATGACTGCAGCCTCTGCTTTTCCTATCAAAAGCAATTTCATCAACTTTGCTGAACTCATCAGAGCTTTCTGACAGGTCTTTTTCTACCTGCAAAGATATACAGGCACCTAGGCACTGCCAGACAAACAGGCAGGTTTCTGAAAAGCGAATATTACTGCATGGAGTTTAGCATGAGTCTGTGAGCACAGACAGGGAAACGACATGAG
Source organism: Somateria mollissima (assembly GCA_951411735.1). NCBI lineage: Eukaryota > Metazoa > Chordata > Aves > Anseriformes > Anatidae > Somateria > Somateria mollissima. The sequence goes on from OX598333.1 coordinate 859,340, forward strand.
ACGAGGAAACAGTTTCCAGAGTGATATGTTAAGGCAGGAGGGACAGGATCAGGGAATGAGAGGAAAGTAAAACCAGAAATGTGGGAGGAAGAACTCATCCGAAAACTGTGTATTATTCCCTTCAATGAAGGCACTTTCTTGTGAACAAGCTCCCTTACATCCTCTCCCACCCAGAAAATCCTCTGTCCTCACAGCCATCGGTCCAAGGCATGAAGCACGTCCTCTCCAACCACAGCTCCAGCAGAGCAGAGGTGCATCTCTCCAGCCATGTGCCCATTTCCCTCTGTAGTGCAGGGGGGCTGAGAGCAACAGCCTGGGGTTGTAGGCAGTTTATTTTGTGAGGCCGAGGAATGAGTTCATTTTCTCTGAATGGGACACAGTCATTTGGACACTTGGGGTGTCTTATTGAGCAGTGAGTTGCCCTGCAGGGTAGAAATCTTTCCCACACTCTGATTGCATTATCTGAAAGCCACATCTAGTAGTGGAAATGATACGTGCAAGGACATGCTATTGCGCTTGCGAAATGAATGACAGGTGTCCTTGGCTAGAAGTGTAATGCCGAGACCTTGCCTAAGTATCTTACGAAAGGCTGGGAACTGAGGAATAGACAGCGGGTTCCTCTGCTCTTATCAGTGTCTGGCTTCCAGAGTAACCTGGGATTGTGATTGCCCTCCATCAGCAAAAGCTACAGCCTCAGGGCAGCTGCGATCCAGCCCAGCTAGCTCCCATCACCCTGCACCAAACTGCAGAGAATCTCTTTACCTCTCAGGCCTTGCAGCCATTTAAAACTGCTGCAGAATTTATCACTGCCTTTTATTTCTTCAGCAGGTCCTGATGTTCAGGAGGAGCAAATGTCTAACAGCAGCTCTATCACCGAGTTCCTCCTCCTGCCATTCGCAGACACACGGCAGCTGCAGCTCCTGCACTTCGCGCTCTTCCTGGGCATCTACCTGGCTGCCCTCCTGGGCAACGGCCTCATCCTCACCGCCATAGCCTGTGACCACCTCCTTCACACCCCCATGTACTTCTTCCTCCTCAACCTTGCCCTCCTCGACCTGGGCTGCATCTCCACCACTGTCCCCAAAGCCATGGCCAATTCCCTCTGGGACTCCAGGGCCATCTCCTATGCAGGGTGTGCTGCACAAGTCTTTTTGTTCCTCTTCCTGTTTTCAGCAGAGTATTCTGTTCTCACTGTCATGTCCTACGACCGCTACGTTGCCATCTGCAAGCCCCTGCACTATGGGACCCTCCTGGGCAGCAGAGCTTGTGCCCAGATGGCAGCAGCTGCCTGGGGCAGTGGGGTTCTCTGTGCTCTGCTGCACACTGCCAATACATTTTCCCTGCCCCTCTGCCAAGGCAATGCTGTGGACCAGTTCTTCTGTGAAATCCCCCAGATCCTCAAGCTCTCTTGTTCACACTCCTACCTCAGGAATGTTTGGGTACTTATGATTGGTGTCGGTTTAGCATCCATGTGTTTTATTTTCATTCTTTTTTCCTATGTACAGGTCTTCAGGGCTGTGCTGAGGATGCCCTCTGAGCAGGGACAGCAGAAAGCTTTCTCTACCTGCCTCCCTCACCTGGCTGTGGTCTGCCTGTTTGTCAGCACTGGACTTTTTGCCTACATGAAGCCCTCCTCCATCTCCTCTCCAGCCTGGGACCTGGTGGTGGCAGTTCTGTACTCGGTGATGCCTCCAGTATTGAACCCCTTCATCTACAGCATGAGGAACCAGGAGCTCAAGGGTGCTGTTAGGAAAATGATTACAAGGGATGTTCCTGAACAGTGACAAAATCTCCCCCTTTCTCCACAAATGACTTAATGAGTACTTGTTTCATGATCGTTATTGTTATTTTTATCTTCAGTGTAATTTCCTTTCATTAGTTTCTTAGAGAAATATTTTTATTTACCAAGTATCCACTTAGAAATGAAACTGCTCTGTCAGTACTCTCTCTTAGTATCTGCTTAATAAAACAGGATCTTCCCAGTGCACTGACTGAAATCCCGTCTATTCTTTCAAAGCTGATGGCAACAAAATGGCTGAGCAGTGTGGTGGTTTCACACTGATGGGCAGCTGAACACCACACTGCTCTTTCACCCCTCCTCCTCAAAGGAACAGATGGAGAAAATAGACTGGCTCCAGGGTTGATTTAAAGGGACAGGCAGAGCACTCACCAATTGCAGTCATAGGCAAAGCAGACTCAGTGCAGGGAGATTAAGATAATTTATTGAGTGTTACTACCAGACAAGAACAGTGAGAAAATAAAAGCAAAGAAAAAATACCTCCCCACTCCCATCCATCCTCTTCCTTCTCCTCCCAAACAGTGCAGAGGAATGGGGAGTGGGGGTTGTGGTCAGTCCATGATGCTTCATCTCTGCTGCTCCTTCACGGTCACTCTCTGTCCCTACTCCAGCGTGTGGTCCCTCCCACAGGATGCCATCTTTCCCAAACTGATCCCACGTGGGCTTCCCACAGGAAATCTTCTGCTCAGATTCCTCCCTCAGGGAACTTAGACTTCTCACATTTAGTTTTGGTGGTGGTGGTGGTGGTGGTTTTGTTTGTTTGTTTGTTTGTTTGTTTGTTTGTGGGGTTCTTTGTTGTAATTGTTTTCTCCTATGTGCAGATCTTCAGGGCTGTGCTGAGGATCCCCTCTGAGCAGGCATGGCACAAAGCCTTTTCCATGTGCCTCCCTCAGTTGGCTGTGGTCTCACTGTATATTAGCACGGCCATGATTACTTACCTGAAGCCCCCCTCCATCTCTTCTTCCGCCCTAGATATGGTGATGGCAGTTCTGTACTCGGTGGTGCCTCCAACACTGAACCCCTTATCTACAGTATGAGGAATCAGGAGCTCAAGGATGTTATTTGAGAAGTGTTTTTATGAATGTTTTTCAGTGTTCATTAAGTTACTGTCTCTCTTACAAATGACTCACAATATACCCTATTCTAGCTTTGTGTTTTATTGTTTTTATATTAATTTTTGGTTACTATCTTGAAGACTTTCTCTGAGTGGACTCTACAACAGCATCTGTATGGGATCTCCTCAGCATCCTGCCTAAAGGCTGGGCTTTGGAGCTGGCAGGCCAGCAGCAGTAACATGGCTGGGGACAGGGCCTATGAGGTGACTGCTTCCTGAAGCAGCTGATGTGTCAGCCCTTGCCTCCTGGCTGACATCTGTGCTTTTCAGTTCACACCTGCCAGCATCCCTGATAAGGCAGCAGAACACACCTGCTTGGCACACTGATTGTGAGATGCCCTCTGTCTGAGCGCCAGTGTAAAAGCATAGTGATCTTATGACTGTGATCGTGTTGTTTGGTCTGTTGGGGAAAAGCTTGTCCTTGCGGGGAGGCGTGTAAGTTGCTGAGTATGTACGCAGCGGGAAAGAGGAAGAAAAATGCAGAACTAACCAACATTTGAGACAATGCTGGCGAGACTGTGGCAAGGCTAGTGAAAGTTTATGGCTTAGCTTGTACTCATGACACTTGCAGCTGGAAAAGCTGGCCAGAGGGCAGCAGGGGAAGATAATGATGGATGAAGTAACAACTTTCGCAGAGCCAGTTCAACCCCAACTCAAATGGTGCACATGTGCATTTGTAGTCATGCTTATACAACATGAAGGAGGAGCATCGTGGCCGTTGTGACATGTGTTGGCCCCACGTGTCAGAACAGCTACCAGGTATGAGGGGATAAAATGAGTACTCCACCAGAGGAGAGAGACGTGATGCACTATCAAGGACAACGCTGCCTCAGTGGGGACAACCGTTCAAGCAGTATGCCTACTGACTCCTTCCTTTAGTACATCATTGACTGGGAAAACCACCGTGCTCATCGGTACCAGTGTCATCGCCCTGGGGTCTGTATGTATGCAAATAGCACATAATAAAGCTTGCTTAATTTATGCATATATATGTATATATAAATGTAATTATAGATATATATATAGTCTGCTCTTTGCTAAACTGAACCAATCAGCTTCAGCCCCTGGAATCTAACTACAACAGAGCCTGATAGGCCCCATGCAGGAAGAGGCCTTGGGTGTGGGTTTTCAAGTCCCTTCTGCCCAATAATACAGTGGGACAGCAACAGGCACACAGCTTGGTCACATCTCCCTGAGAAGCTGGAAGGCCAGCAGCAGGTATGTGGATTGGAAGATGCTGGTAAGGTTTCATCTGTCTGATCAGCTCACAGTGTACCAGAAGGCTGATGGGTTAGGACACCTGCTTGAAGGGTGATTTGGGGGCAGGGATAGGACAGTGCAGGACAGACTGTGGTGGAGAAGACCGACTGCACTGGCAAGACTGGAAGGTCCCAACAGAGCCAAAGTCTTTGTCCCCTTGGCTATGGCAGTTGTCTCTGCTACTGAGGCTCAAGAGGACACATACTGTGCTCATGACACTAGGGCCTTGTTGCCTCCTTGCAACCCAGTGGGGAGGCCAGCAGGTGTCCTTCACACAGCATCACACACCCCACATCGCACTGCCCCAGGAAGAGCCCTGAGCCATGAGTGAGGGACAGGACCTCCCTGCCCAGGGGCTGGGGCCAGGGCTTGGCCTTTCTGCTTCACCAAACAAACCAAGGCCTTTACTCAGCATCAGAGTCTCCTGCCCAGTGCTTTTGCCTATCTGCAATCATGGCCTCCAATTGTGTGCTCTAACAAGTCCATGGGGAGGCTTTGTCAGTAATGACCCTCACTGGGGCCCATTAATACTCCCAGCCACTTCAAAGTTCCCTTCTGACTTTTACTTCTCCTGCAGTTACATCATTCTCTTCTCACTACCTGAAGTTTATGGACTCAGCACCAAATGCACCATGGGGATCATTACAATTCAGCCATTTTCATCCAGTCTCTAAGACTTGTACAGTTAATTAGTGAGGTTTCAAGAATGCAGTTTAAAGAGAAAGTATTCAATGACCAGATTTCTAAGAACATTTTCCTTATTTAAGATTATTTTCCGTTACTTTAGAGTTTTCAGAAGAACTGCTAGCATCATTCTCCAGTTGTCATGGATTCAATGTGCCTCCTAAGGAGGTCTGTATAGGTGGAAAAGCAGTCCCTTGAAGTCGTAGACTGTATGGACAACCTTGCTGCTCAGCTCTCCATCCCCACCACTTCTCTCATCAGCCACCTGGGACTTGCATCACTTTTCCTTACACCAGACTTCTCCACTGAAGTCCACAGCGGGGTGTTACAGCATCTTTTCACCAAGTCCCACCTCCTTTCCTCAGACAACTGGCTGCACACAGGCAGTTTTTGATGTTGTTATTAACATTTAACAACAAACAAGCAAACCCCAATGTCCTCAACAGTGAGCCAAATCCAAGTTGCCTCCAATGAGGAGCACCTTCCACAAGGGATGACTATACAAGAAATGTTTGACATAGATAGGCAATGATGAATAGAAATGCAATTACAGAGTTGGGTGTAGGGTTGATGAGATAGGAAAGTGAAATATGGGCAAGCTTGAAGATTCCTCAAGTTTTGAGAACCAACTGCGCAGGTGAGAGGTATCTGAATGATCAAAGAGTGAGGGGAGGGGAATCTGGAGAAGAATGGAGAGTGCACGTGTCCAGATAGTCTGCTGGAAAAGTGACTTCCAACATGGTCTGTTTCATAAAGCCAGGTGAAAATACCAGAAAGACTAGGGAGATGAAGTGCAGAGCATAAGAGACAGAGTCATGCAAGTACAGGGGAAGATTGGTATTTTTTCTCTTGCTGTAATAAACATCCAAGGGAAAGAAAAATGTCATGGGACAGCTCAAACATTGTATTAGAAGTGTTCAATCATTTCAGCTGATTGAAGTGTGCTGATTGAAGTGAAATGATTGAAATGGTTAAAAAAATTGGAGGCAATGGGCCTACAGCCCAGCTCAGGTCTTCAGCCCAACTCAGGCCTACAGCCATAAAATAACAATTTTCTGTCCTGCATGGAGCCCAGTTACCACAAAACCCTCCCTGCCCTGGAGTTTTCATGCCACCCCTCAGTCCTGGCACAGAGCAAATCTGTGACATGTCGACCTCTCCTGCCTGTTAGAGGCCCAGATGATGTAGGCAATGATATCTGAGTTACCAAATGCGGGTACAGGTATAGCAAAATAAGGATCAATGGGGGACAATGTGATTGGTGAGAACTGATAATTGAGCAGGGGACTGCATGTAAGAAAGGAAGGGATTAAAGTGTCTTGAGGAGGAAGAATCCTGTGGAAGAGGAGGGGAGAGGGATGCAAGGGGCCAGCTGCATGTGGATATGGGGCTGGTCAGGGCTGGTCTGGTCAGGCCCTGTGCCTGATCACTGTCCTGCCTTCTTATTCAACTCTGTTGCTGGCTATTTGCTGTGTGAGTGTGCTCACTCCTGGGTGTGCTGGGGGTGAATCATACAATCATGGAACCTCATAGCCATGTGTGCATCTGCACCCATGGGTAATTGCTCTATATTACTCTGAGAGCACAATAAATCAAATGATACCAAAGAGAACAGTAACAAAATTGACAATGAAAGAAGGACCAGACCTGAGGGGAGGTACCAAGTTAAGTCATTTCTGGAAAAAGAGGGGAAATTTGTCACTATTCAGAAGCATCCATGAAATCACTTTCCTAATAGCCCGCTTGAGCTCCTTGTTCCTCATGCTGTAGATGAGAGGGTTCAATGTTGGAGGCATCACTGAGTACAAAACTGCCATCACCAGGTTTAGGGATGGAGAGGAGATGGAGGGGGGCTTCAGGTAGGCAAAAAGGGCAGTGCTGATAAACAGGGAGACCACAGCCAGGTGAGGGAGGCATGTGGAAAAGGCTTTGTGTCGCCCCTGGTCTGAGGGCATCCTCAGCACAGCCCTGAAGATCTGCACATAAGAAAAAAGAATGAAAACAAAACACATGGACGCTAAACAGGTACCAATCACAAGCACCCAAAAACTCCTTAGGTAGGAATGTGAGCAGGAGATCTTCAGGATCTGGGGGATCTCACAGAAGAACTGGTCCACAACATTGCCTCTGCACAACGGCAGTGAAAAAGTATTGGCAGTCAGCAGCAGAGCATAAAGAACCCCACTGCCCCAGGCAGCTGCTGCCATCTGGGCACAAGCTCTGCTGGCCATTATTGTCTCGTAGTGCAGGGGCTTGCAGATGGCAACATAGCGGTCATAGGCCATGACAGTGAGAATAAAATATTCTGCTGATATCAGAAAGGAAAAAAGAAAGACCTGTGCAGCACATGCTGAGTAGGAAATGGCCCTAGTGTCCCAGAGGGAATTGGCCATGGCTTTAGGGACAGTGGTGGAGATGCAGCCCAGGTCGAGGAGGGCGAGGTTGAGGAGGAAGAAGTACATGGGGGTGTGAAGGAGGTGGTCGCAGGCTATGGCGGTGAGGATGAGGCCGTTGCCCAGGAGGGCAGCCAGGTAGATGCCCAGGAAGAGCGCGAAGTGCAGGAGCTGCAGCTCCCGCGTGTCTGCGAATGCCAGGAGGAGGAACTCGGTGATGGAGCTGCTGTTGGACATCTGATCCTCCTGGACAAAGAGGACTACCCAAGGAAGAAAACACAGTGATCATTAGGAGATAAAAAACTAATTCTCTTCCTGTCCGAACACCCCTACAGTGACTTTCCCCTTTCTGAGGCGTTTCTGTTGCTCCCTTGCTTGAGGTCTGGTTGGTGCTGGAGGAATGTGGCCCTGGGAGCAGTGGTCTCTGCTGTGTGCTGGAGGATTCAGATCTGTCCTACAGCTCTACAGAAAAAGAAACCAGGAATGATCTCTGATTAAATCTACCTCTGATGTATGCGGAATTCACAGCATTACCACTCTCAACACTCTTTACTGATGTGATTTATTTTGTGCCATCTGCGTCACACTCAGAAGCATTTTTAGAGGGTAGAAAACCCTGGCAGTTGTAAGGTATACCAGGTGAACTCTTGTGAGTCCCGGGAAGCAAAGTGACTGTCCTCAGTGCAGTGAGGATAGCCAGTCTGTCCATCTACCCTGGTCTCAGCCAGACTTCTCTAGGGCTCAGTCACGTTACCCACATCGAGCTGCTCAATGATTGTGGCCTCAGAAAGTCCCTGGAAGGAAATACTGCTTTGTCCATGCCCCACAGACTGCAATGCTGAGATCGCCACAGGTTAGAAGGTGAATTCTGGGTACCTTCCTCCTATGGACTCATCTGTGTGGTGGGACCCAGAGGGTCAGTGCTTGAGCTGCAGCTGAAAGCCCCATCTCCCCATCTGCAGGGAGCCATAAAGCAAGAACAGCAGCTGCAGCTCCAAGAAGAGAGAGGAATAGCACAGGGCTCCTCCCAGGGGAGGAAAGGCGAGGGACCAACAGGAACTCAGAGGGGTCTGTTGTGAGTGAGGTCCTGCTACTGAGGTTATGAGTCACGTCCTGAATCCTGTGGGCTAGAGGGCAGACAGAGAGGTGCCAGACTACTCTGTTAGCACTGTCCTGCCATTCCCTGCCCATGGCTCTGCTGCCTGCAGCTGTCCCTGCCTGCAGCTGGGTCTCTGTCCCCATGCCTCCTGCCTGCAGCTCACAGCCCCCATCCCACCCGCTGGGTGCTCAGCTCTGCCCTGCAGACACCTCCTGGCAGCAGGGCTCTGCCCAGGGGCAGCTTGCTGGGGGCACGACCTAGAGTCCAGGGCACACAGACCCTGCTGACACTGCACGGGTGGTGGTGGAGTTTTCTAGGGGCTGAGGGGAATGAAAAGATGCTTGTAACCTCTCAGCCATCATGGAGTCTCAGGCATTTGAAATTAACAGCATATATTTCTATTACAACTGAGGCAAGTAGAGAAGATTGAAACTTCAGGAGGCTCAGGAAAGCCATGACTGAAGCTGAAATCCCCTACCTTATACTGGCTGTTGCAAAGTCCCCTTGGATACACCCTGGTTGTGCTGTGGAGCTGTGAGCAGGCTGCCCCAGGTAACAGCCTCCCGCCAGCAGCAGGACCCTGCCCTGCTGGGGGGGCTCCTTCCACCCGCAGCTTCTCCCCGCAGTGCCCTAGGCAGCTCCCCGGGCAGGCTGAGTGCTGAGCCTGGCAGGCGGCAGAGGCCTTCTCCCGCAGCGAGCTCTGGGCATCCTACCACTTCTGCCTGCCTTTAAGCACTGTGTCTGTGCAGGCAGTGCCCCCAGCCCTGCTGCGCTGTGCAGAGGAGCTGCTCCTGGGCAGAGCTGTCTCTCTGCAGCGCTGCCCGCTTGCCAGGAGCTCCCCTTGGGCCCAGGAGCCCGGCCCAGCTCAGCAGCAGAGGCCCAGCCCAAGGCCTCCCTTGCTCTGCCCCCCACCAGGCTCCCTGCACATGGCCCTGGGGCTCCAGGGCTCACGGCTCCTGGAAGGCAGCAGGATCTGTCCTGGGAAACACACTTGGAAGTAGACTACACAAAACACCAACTGGCTCTCTCTAAATACTGTGCTGACTTATTCCTGAGGCAGTAATTGCCCTACTTGAGTGTGCAGAGCTACAGGACGTGCCAAATTTCCTCTTTCTGTTCCACTTATTCATCAATGAAGTGGATGATGTGCTCCCTCAGCAACTTTGCTGATGACACAAAGCTGGCAGGAGTGGTTGATACCCCAGAGGCCTGTGCTGCCATTCAGAGAGACCTCGGCAGGGTGGAGAGATGAGGCTGGGCACTGACCAGCAGGAGAGCAGCTCTGCAGAGAGAGACCTGGGAGTCCTGGGGGACAGTACGCTGAGCATGAGCCAGCAATGTGCCCTTGTGGTCAAGAAGGTCAATGGGATCCTGGGTGCATTTGGAAAAGTGTTGCCAGCAGGCCAAGAGAGGTGATCCTCTCCCTCTACTCAGCCTGTACTGGTACTTGGGGTTATTCCTCCCTAGGAAGGAGACACCACCTTGTCTTTGTGATATCAAATGCATGAGAAGCCCGACAGGGTCAGAAAAGTGTCCATTTAGTTGCAGAAGAAGCAATAAGGATGGATTCTCCTGAAATGCTACTTGTTGCTTGACAGAGCGGCACACTGCCACAGTCATGGTGACAGCCTGGCAGCCTTGTGCCTGGGTACTCCTGTGAGATCAGCCAAATGGGATGAAGGCTTTGTTCCTTTTCCCTTCTGTTGTGAGAGGGGTTTTGCCTCTCAGCAAAGCATATCGCTGTTGCCTGGACTCCTTCTGTGAGTGGCATCTGCCGTTGGGGCCCAGAGATGTGCAAAGTCTTGGTTCTCTTGCTTTCCAATATCCTCTGGCATTCAGTCAACTCAAAGCAACCCAAGGTCTTCACCACAGCTGGTTATCATGGAAAGGCACCTCTGGGACTCCTTGCAACTGGCTTCAGTAATTCTGCCATTGCTTATGTCCATTGTGATTGCCTACATTCTTTCGGACTCTTCTAGAGGTGACTTTGGAGTATGGGAATGCTCTATACAAATACAAAAGAGCTTTGATATTTTAGCTTGTGCTCAGTGACTTTGGTCCTAGAGCATTGCAGGTTATTGAATCAAAGCCTGGAATATCCTAGAGCCACTCACACACTGGCCTATACTGACTTGGTTAGTGAAAATACTCTGGTGGGGGACTTCAGCTTCCCAGATGTCTGCTGGAAAGACAACACAGCAGAGAGGAAACAGTCTAGGAGGTCTCTGGAGTGGGTGGAAGATAACTTCCTGATGCAGCTGGTGAGTGAGGCAACCAGGGACGGTGCCCTGCTGGACCTTTTGCTTGTGAACAAAGAAGGACTTGGGGAGGATGTGGATGCTGGAAGGCAAATTTTGGGCATAGCAATCATGAATTAGTAGAGTTTTTGATTCTTGGAGAGGTAAGGAGCAGGGTTAGCAGTATTGCCTCCCTGTATTTCTGGAGGGTTGAATACAGTTTTGGCTAGAGCTGAGGAAGAAGAAGAGAGTTTATGACCTTTGGAAGAAGGAGCAGGACATTCAGGAGGACTACAAAGATGTTGAGAGTTTGTACGGGCAGAAAATTAGAAGGTTCAAAGCCCAGCTGTAACTCAGTCTGGCTACTGCCATAAAGGAGAATGAAAAATGATTTTATAAATACCTTAGCAAGAAAAGGAGGACTAAGGAGAATCTCCATCCTTAATTGTATGTGGGGGGAAACACAGTTGAGAAGAGATGATGAAAAGGCAGAGGTGCTTAATGCCTTCTTTGCCTCAGTCTTTAGGAGGAAGTCCAGTTGTTTTCTGGGTACCCAGCCCCCTGAGCTGGTAGATAGGGGTAAGGAACAGAATGAAGCCCTTCAAGAGGAAATGTTTAGTGACCTGCTATTCCACTTAGACATACACAATGGAGCTGGATGGGATACACCCAAGGGTATTGAAGGAGCTAGCAGAAGTACTCACCAAGCCACTTTCCAACATTTATCAGCAGTTCTGGCTGCCAGGGGAGGTCCCAGTCAACTCTCCCCTAGCAAATGTGATGCCCATCTACAGCAAAGGCCGGAAGGAGGACCCAGGGAACTACAGGCCTGTCAGTCTGACTTTGGTGCCGGGGAAGGATATGGTGCAGATTATCTTGACTGCCATCATGCAGAACATACAGGATAACCAGGTGATCAGTCAGCCTGGATTTATGAAAGGCAGGTCCTGCTTGATGAACCTGTTCTCCTATGAAAAGGTGATGCACTTAGTGGATGAGGAAAACCTGTGGATGTTGGTTCGCCCCTCTGACTATTATCCTCTTTTGATAGTCCAGGCAGGTAGTGATGACATTGAAGAGAGAAGCCTGAAGGCTATCAAACGAGACTTTAGGGGACTGGGACGGTTAGTGGATGGAGCGGGAGTGCAGTTGGTGTTTTCGTCCATCCCTACGGTGGCAGGGAGGGGTACAGAGAGGACACGGAAAGCCCACCTGTTAAACACGTGGCTCAGGGGCTCGTGCCAACACAGAAATCTTGGGTTTTTCGACCATAGGGCACTTTACTCGGCACCCGGCCTGATGGCCGCAGGTGGGTCCCTATCTTTTAGGGGAAAACGGATCCTGGGCCAGGAGCTGGCAGGGCTCATTGAGAGGGCTTTAAACTAGGTAAGAAGGGAGATGGGGCTGAAGCAAGGATTGTTGGAGCTGTGCCGGGGGGAACAATAGAAAGGCCGGGGGATAAGGCATTGGCCCAGCTGAAGTGCATCTACACCAATGCACACAGCATGGGTAACAAACAGGAGGAGCTGGAAGCCATCGTGCAGCAGGCAGGCTACAACTTGGTTGCCATCACGGAGACGTGGTGGGACCACTCTCATGACTGGAGTGCTGCAATGACTGGCTATAAGCTCTTCAGAAGGGACAGGCAGCACAGAAGGGGTGGTCGTGTGGCTCTCTATATTAGAGAATCTTTCGATGTTGTAGAACTCAAGGCTGGGAATGACAAGGTCAAGTCCCCTTGGGTTAGGATCGGCGGGGCCAACAAGGCTAGCATCCTGGTCGGGGTCTGTTATAGACTGCCGAACCAGGATAAGGAGACGGATGAGGAGTTCTACAGGCAGCTGACAGAAGTTGCGAAATCTTCAACGCTTGTTCTCGTGGGGGACTTCAACTTCCCTGACATATCCTGGAAGCACAACACAGCCCAGAGAAAGCAGTCGAGGAGGTTTCTGGAGAGTGTGGAAGATAGCTTCCTGACGCAGCTGGTTAGTGAGCCTACCAGGGGTGGCGCCCCGCTAGACCTTCTCTTCACAAACAGAGAAGGACTGGTGGAGGATGTGATTGTCGGGAGCTGTCTTGGGCAGAGTGACCACGAAATGGTGGAGTTCTCTCTTCTTGGCGAGGCCAGGAAGGGGACCAGTAAAACCGCTGTATTGGAGGGCTGACTTTGTGCTGGTGAGGACACTGGTTGGTAGAGTCCCTTGGGAGGCGGTTCTGAAGGGCAGAGGAGTCCAGGAAGGCTGGGCGCTCTTCAAGAGGGAAATCTTAATGGCGCAGGAACGGTCTGTCCCCACATGCACAAAGACGAGCCGGCGGGGAAGAAGACCGGCCTGGCTCAACAGAGAGTTGCAGCTTGAGCTTAGGAGAAAAAAGAGGGTTTATAACCTTTGGAAAAGTGGGCAGGCCACTAGGGAGGACTATAAGGATGTTGTGAGGCTGTGCAGGGACAAAATTAGAAAGGCCAAAGCTCATCTGGAGCTCAATCTGGCTACTGCCGTTAAAGATAACAAAAAACGTTTTTATAAATACATCAACACGAAAAGGAGGACTAAGGAGAATCTCCATCCTTTATTGGATGCGGGGGGAAACTTAGTTACAAGAGATGAGGAAAAGGTGGAGGTGCTTAATGCCTTCTTCGCCTCAGTCTTTAGCGGCAATACCGGTTGTTCTCTGGATACCCAGTACCCTGAGCTGGTGGAAGGGGATGGGGAGCAGGATGTGGCCCTCACTATCCACGAAGAAATGGTTGGTGACCTGGTACGGCACTTGGATGTGCACAAGTCGATGGGGCCAGATGGGATCCACCCAAGGGTACTGAGAGAACTGGCAGAGGAGCTGGCCAAGCCGCTTACCATCATTTATCAACAGTCCTGGCTATCGGGGGAGGTCCCAGTTGACTGGCGGTTGACCTGGGAAACTACAGGCCTGTCAGTTTGACCTCAGTGCCAGGGAAGCTCATGGAGCAGATTATCTTGAGAGTCATCACGCGGCACTTGCAGGGCAAGCAGGCGATCGGGCCCAGTCAGCATGGGTTTATGAAAGGCAGGTCCTGCTTGACGAACCTGATCACCTTCTATGACAAAGTGACGCGCTTGGTGGATGAGGGAAAGGCTGTGGATGTGGTCTACCTTGACTTCAGCAAGGCTTTTGACACCGTTTCCCACAGCATTCTCCTCAAGAAACTGGCTGCTCTTGGCTTGGACTGGCGCACGCTTCGTTGGGTTAGAAACTGGCTGGATAGCTGGGCCCAAAGAGTCGTGGTAAATGGAGTCAAATCCAGTTGGAGGCCAGTCACTAGTGGCGTTCCCCAGGGCTCGGTGCTGGGGCCGGTCCTCTTTAATATCTTCATCGATGATCTGGACGAGGGCATTGAGTGCACCCTCAGTAAGTTTGCAGATGACACCAAGTTAGGTGCATGTGTCGATCTGCTTGAGGGTAGGAAGGCTCTGCAGGAGGATCTGGATAGGCTGCACCTATGGGCTGAGGTCAGCTGTATGAAGTTCAACAAGGCCAAGTGCCGGGTCCTCCACCTGGGGTGCAATAACCCCAAGCGGAGCTACAGGCTGGGAGATGAGTGGTTGGAGAGCTGCCAGGCAGAGAAGGACCTGGGAGTGATGGTTGATAGTCGGCTGAATATGAGCCAGCAGTGTGCTCAGGTGGCCAAGAAGGCCAAGAGCATCCTGGCTTGCATGAGAAGCAGTGTGGCCAGCAGGGCTAGGGAGGTGATCGTCCCCCTGTACTCGGCTCTGGTGAGGCCGCACCTTGAGTACTGTGTTCAGTTTTGGGCCCCTTGCTACAAGAAGGACATCGAGGTGCTCGAGAGAGTCCAGAGAAGGGCAACGAAGCTGGTGAGGGGCCTGGAGAACAAGTCCTACGAGGAGCGGCTGAGGGAGCTGGGCTTGTTCAGCCTGGAGCAGAGGAGGCTCAGGGGCGACCTTATCGCTCTCTACAGGTACCTTAAAGGAGGCTGTAGTGAGGTGGGGGTTGGTCTGTTCTCCCACGTGCCTGGTGACAGGACGAGGGGGAATGGGCTTAAGTTGCGCCAGGGGAGTTTTAGGTTGGATCTTAGGAAGAACTTCTTTACCGAAAGGGTTGTTAGACATTGGAACAGGCTGCCCAGGGAAGTGGTGGAGTCACCATCCCTGGAAGTCTTTAAAAGACATTTAGATGTAGAGCTTAGGGATATGGTTTAGTGGGGACTGTTAGTGTTAGGTCAGAGGTTGGACTCGATGATCTTGAGGTCTCTTCCAACCTAGAAATTCTGTGTGATTCTGTATGATTCTGTGTGAAAGACTCAAGAACAGGTGACTTTGAGTGGCGGTTGCAGAGCTCAGCAGCTTGCCCCAGTCTGGGAATATGTTCCCTTCTAACTAGGGGAATTAAAAGGCATTAATATGACCAGACTCATGAGGTCAATCCGCACAGTAAGGGAAAGTAATAGTTATTGTGCTGTAGGTACAGCAGGCAATGGGCATGGGTTGGGCCTCAGAAGACCCAGCAGATCTAATCCAGTTCACCCATGAGCTAAGACAAACACTGTGAGCAGAGTGAAGGACACTTCGAGCAGAGGAGGTGGGCGACCGGCATGGCTGAGCGAGGACCTGCTGCTTAAACTGAGGGGAAAATAGGAAAATGTACAGAAGCGGAAGCAGGGTTGTATAGCCTGGGAGGAATACAGGGGTGTCATCTAGATGTGTAGAGACGGGATCAGGAAAGCCAAGGCACAGATGGAGCTGAACTTGGCAAGGGACATGAAGAATAACAAGAAGGGGTTCTACAGATACATAGGCAGGAGGAGACAGGCCAAGGAGAGTGTTCCCCCTCTGATAAACGAGATGGGAGAACTGGCTTCCTCAGACATGGAAAAAGCTGAGGTACTCAGTAAGTGCTTTGCCTCAGTCTTCACTCGTGGTCAAGTTTCCTGTGTCTGTCAGGACCCTGAACCTCGAGGAGAGGGTGAGAGGAGTGGATTCTGTCCCACTGTGACAGTGGAACAAGTCCGGGACTGCCTAATGAAACTGGATGTGTACAAGTCCATGGGGCCAGAGGGTATACATCCCAGGGTGCTGAGAGAGGTGGCTGATGTGGTTGCTGAGCCGCTCTCCATCATATTTGAAAAATCGTGGCTGTTGGGTGAAGCCCCCAGTGACTGGAAAAAGGGAAACATGACTCCCATTTTTAAGAAAGGGAGAAAGGAAGAGCTGGGGAACTACAGGCTGGTGAGCCTCAATTCTGTGCCTGGGAAGATCACGGAGCAGTCCCTCCTGGAACACAGATTAAGGCATGCATGAGATAAAGAGGTGATTCGAAACAGCCAGCATGGCTTCACCAAAGGCAGATCTTGCCTAACCAATCTGGTGGCCTTCTATGATGGAGTGATGGCATCAGTGGACAAAGGAAGGGCTACAAATATCATCTACCTAGACTTGAGCAAAGCCTTTGATATGGTCCCTCACCACATTTGTCTCTCTAAATTGGAGAAGTATGGATTTGAAGGATAGACTGTTAGGTGGATCAAGAATTGGTTGGCTGGTCGCAGCCAAAGGGTTGTGGTCAACGGTTCTATGTCTGGGTGGAGGCTGGTCACAAGTGGTGTCCCTCAGGGGTCAGTCTTTGGACAGGTACTCTTCAACATCTTTATCAATGACATAGGTGATGGAATCCAGTGAATCCTCAGCAAGTTTGCAGATGACACCAAGCTGAGTGGTGCAGTTTATACAATAGAGGGAACGGATGCCATGCAGAAGGACCTGGACAGACTGGAGTACTGGGCCCATGAGAACCTAATGAGGTTCAACAAGGCCAAGTGTAAGATGTTGCACTTGGCTTGGGCAATCCCAGGTCTTTATATAGACTGGGCAAAGAAGAACTTGAGAGCAGCCCTGTGGAGAAGAACTCGGGGGCCCTGATGGACAAGAAGCTGCACATGAGCCAGCAGTGCGCACTTGCAGCCCGGAAGGCCAGCTGTGTCCTGGGCAACATTAAAAATGGCCAGCAGGGAGAGGGAGGTGATTGTCGCCCTCTGTTCTGCTCTTGTGAGACCCCACCTGGAATACTGCGTACAAGCCACAGGCCCCCAGCAAAAGAAGGATGTGGAGCGCTTGGAACGGATCCAGAGGAGGGCCACACAGATGATCAGAGGGCTGGAGCACCTCTCCTATGCAGAAAGGTTGAGGGAACTGGTCTTGTTTAGCTTGGAGAAGAAAAGGCTCTGCCGAGACCTCATTGTAGCCTTCCAGTACTTGAAAGGCGTGTATAAACAGGAGGGGGAAATGCCTGTTCATATGTGTTGGTAGTGATTGGACAAGGCGGAATGGTTTTAAAGTAAGACAGGGGAGGTTTAGACCAGAAATTAGGAGACCTTTTTTCACCCAGAGGGTGGTGAGGCACTGGAACGTGTTGCCCAGAGAGGTTGTGGATGCCCCATCCCTGGAGGCATTCAAGGCCACCTGGATGCAGCTCTGGGCATCCTGCTCTGATGGTTGGCAAACTTGCACAGAGCAGGAGAATGAAAGTAGATGATTTTTAAGGTCCTTTTCAACCCAGGACATTCCATGATTCTATAATGTTTTTCCTCCCAAAGTCAGATCCCAAAGAGGCACCAGCTCCCAGGGAAACCTGGCCCTGGATTGTCCCCCATAGCAAGGAGGCATGCCTAGAGAAGCCCTAGGGATAAGGGCATCCCTACCATCAGGACCGAGGAGTCCTGGCTCCCCCATTGTCCCCTGAGCTCAGAGGGACACTCAGGCAGGGATCTCATAGCAGCCAGCAGCCTTGTCCAGCCTCCCCCCAAAGCACAGGACTTGCAGCTTTGGACAGCTGACAGCCCTTGTGACACATCTTGGGAAGGGCGTCCTGACACCCTTACCTTTGGAGGAGAGCTGCAGGAACACTGGAAACAGGGAAGTCAGGCCAGAGGCGATGGTCACACTCCTGCAGCCCTCCATCTCACTTGCTGCTGGCCCTCAGCTCAGGACAAGGGATGCCCGCCCTGGCTCCTCTACCACAGCTCCTCTGCAAGGTGCCCCTGCTCCTCCGCCCGTCAGCGAGGGTCGCCCAGTGCAAGCTTGCTGCCTGCTGACCCCACTCCTGGCCACAGAAGGACAGTGGTGGGGAGCACCCAAGCAGTGCCCAGCAGGGACCAGGCCTTGCAGGGAAGTGCCGGCACTGCCGTTGCTCCAGAGACTATATCCCAGTGATGCAGGGCATCCCCCTGTGACATCAGCCCATGTCATTAGAAGGCCTGTGAAGTCAGCAGCAAGGACATGGCACAGCTCTAGAGAGATGAGAGATTTCCCTTGTTGTCCTGAGAAACAGCCATTTCCCTTCTGCCCAGTTCTTTTCGGGATCCGGAAGAGCACAGGGACATCTCCAAATACTGACAAAGGCCATGGAATAAAGGAAGTGGAGCCCTGGAGATATCACTACTGCCCCCTTTTACCAACATGCTTCTGCTGTTGGGAGCCCTCCCAGGACGGTTGGGTTTGAGGCTTGTCCTGGGGCTTGGATTTTTCAAAAGATGGCAGCGAAGGCACCTGGGATGGAACAGCCGCTCGGAGTGACTGAACTCTTCACTGCATAGAACTCACTTCTGAAAGAAGGATGGGTTTTACAGAGTGAATTGGAGTACATGCCAGGGCCTCAGCACCATCCCCCAGTCTGCCGTGCAGGAGGCAGAGGTGGTACATGAGGGAAGGGCAGACGTACTCTCAACATCTCATGATGAGAGAGAGGAGTAGGGCAGTGCTGCAGACAAAAAGGGGAGTGGGGAGAATGGTCTAGGATGGATGCCGTGCTCTCCTGTAGGCTGCCACAGCCTCCCCATGGCCCACGGCTTTGGGCCTTCAGAGGAGGTGGAGACCACAGAAGAGGCTGAGGTGGGGGGGCAGCCTGCCCCTTGCAGCTGGGCTGCCAGATCTGCCTGCAGGAGACCACTTGTGTCTCTGAGTCCACAGTGGAGGAGGAACCCATCCTGATTTAGGATCTAAACTCTCTCATTTCAGGAGACCTGTGGCATGCTGAAGGCAGGACAACAACCCCTGACTGTACTGCACACAGATGTACCTGGTCCCGTGTCAGCTGGACCATGTCAAGTGTGCTGCAGGGAAAGACAAGAGTGAGCATGTACAGTGCTGGGTATAGGTCTGTCTGTGAAAGCTCATCTCTTTCCATGTGCTGAAAAGCAGCTGGACTACAACATGCCTTGTGCAAGAGGAGTGTCAAGACACAGGTTTTCCTGTTTGCAAATGCCAGATCCTGGTGAACATCACCTAGGTTGGCCCATCTGGCAACTGTGCACAGAAGCTCTCTCCAAGAACCCATAGAAACCATGGGGAATGTTTGAACCCAGCAGTGTCCCTTTCCTGTGGTTGTCAGAGTGAATTAAGTCCCCCACAGTGACATGGAGTCATTGAACTCAACTTACTCCAATGGCTTCCACAAGACTTTGCCCACTTCTTCAGCCTGGCTGCAGACATATACCTCCTGCCATGCTGTCACCCTGACTGGCTTTTGTCCCAAAACCATAAGGGCTCCGCCAGTCTGCTGCCCAGTCCATAGAAGAGATCCATGCATCCAGACAGATTCTTCATGTGGAGGGCAACCTCTCGTTGATCATCCCCAATTGTCTCTTCTGAAGAATCTGCACCCATTCAGCACGATCATGCTGTGCCCCTGACTGGCTCTCCTCTGACCTTCACCCAAAAGGGCTCCCTCAGCCTTCTGCCAAATCCATGGACAGGACAAAGCAAGGTGAATCTTATACAGATTTTATTAACTTTATTTTTATTTTTAGAAGAGGTGATTCTGCTGTCAAGAAGTGTGTGTGCCATGTGAGGAAGGGAACCCCAGGGATCCCTTCAGGCTGTTTGCCAGCAGGTTCCCCTGCAGCCCCAGGGCCATGTGCAGGGAGCCTGGTGGGGGGCAGAGCAAGGGAGGCCTTGGGCTGGGCCTCTGCTGCTGAGCTGGGCCGGGCTCCTGGGCCCAAGGGGAGCTCCTGGCAAGCGGGCAGCGCTGCAGAGAGACAGCTCTGCCCAGGAGCAGCTCCTGTGCACAGCGCAGCAGGGCTGGGGGCACTGCCTGCAGAGACACACTGCTTAAAGGCAGGCAGAAGTGGCAGCATGCCCAGAGCTCACTGCGGGAGAAGACTTCCCAGCCCTGCACCCGGTAAGTCTCTGGCTGGAGGGCAATGCAGCCGCATTTGGGGAGGCAGGAGAAGCCGGGGGTGCAGGCAGGGGTGTCCAGGGCTGTGGTGCAGAGCAGGGTCCCTGCTGTGCCCCAGGGGCTGTGTGCCGGGGCAGGGCCTCTGCCGCCTGCCAGGCTCAGCACTCAGCCTGCCCGGGGAGCTGCCCAGGGCGCTGCGGGGAGAAGCTGCGGGTGGAAGGAGCCTCCCCCGGCAGGGCAGGGTCCTGCTGCTGGCGGGAGGCTGCTGCCTGGGGCAGCCTGCTCACAGATCCACAGCACACCAAGGGAACTTCACTCTCATCTTTCCTTAGCCTCTCCTTTCAGTTTCTGTTTTTGGCTCAGTGGAAATAGAAATATATGATGTTATTTTCTAGAAAAGCCTGACAGTTCTAAGGCATCCTAAGGAGGTTACAAGGACCCCCAGTAAATCTCTATCCTGCCCCTCAGCCCATAGAAAGCTCCACCACCCCTTGCACAGTGTCTGCAGGGTCTGTGTGCCCTGGGCTCTAGGACGTGCCCCCAGCGAGCTGCCCCTGGGCAGAGCCCTGCTGCCAGGAGGTGTCTGCAGGGCAGAGCTGAGCACCCAGCGGGTGGGATGGGGGCTGTGAGCTGCAGGCAGGAGGCGTGGGGACAGAGACCCAGCTGCAGGCAGGGACAGCGGCAGGCAGCAGAGCCATGGGCAGGGAATGGTAGGACAGTGCTAACAGAGTACTCTGGCACCTCTCTCTCTGCCCTCTAGCTCACAGGATTGAGGACGTGACTCATAACCTCAGCAGCAGAACCTCCAGCAGAGCAGAGTCTCCTGAGTTCTTGTCAGTCCCTCCCTGGCCTTGCCTCCCCTGGCAGAAGCCCTCTGCTGTTTCTCTCTGCTCCTCCACCTATTGTTGTTTTTGCTTTATGGCTCCCTGCAGATCTGGCTTTCAGCTGCAGCTCAAGCTCTGACCCTCTTGGTCCCACCACGCAGATCTGTCTTTAGGAGAAAGGTTCCCAAACCCCCTTCTAAACTCTGGGGCTTGGGGCAATGCAGTCTGGAGGGAAGGAAAAAACTGAATCATTTTCCCAGACATTCTGGAGGCCACAATCATTGAGCAGTTCAATACGGGCAACTTGACTGAGCCCTAGAGGAGTCTGGCTGAGACCAAGGTAGATGGACAGACCGGTTATCCTCACTGCACTAAGGACATTCACAAAATCTCACTCGGAGTGTATGAAAAATGCCAAGGTTTTCTACCCTCAAAAAACTCAGAAGAGTGTCACACGTGCAGTTGGAAGAAATTAAACCACAAATGCCATTTGGCAATCAAGAGTGTTGAGAGTGGTAATGCTGGGAAGTCCACATACATCAGAGGTACATTTAATCAGAGATCACTCCTGATTTCTTTATGTTTAGACCTGTAGGACAGGCGTGACTCCTCCACAGTCCACAGCAGGGTCCCCTGCTCCCAGTGGCACCTTCCTCCAGCACCATCCAAAGCTCAAGCAACAGAGCAGCAGGAAGGTCTCAGAAAGGGGAAAGTCACTGTGTGGGATTTCAGTGAGAAGTGGAGTAGGTTTTTCTCAGCGATGTCTCTCTTAGTTATCACGGTCTTTTCTTCCTTGGGTAGTCCCTGTTATAAATGGCTCAGTCTTCAAAATAGGATTAAATAAAAAAATAGGATTTATTAAAAGAATAGAGGTAAGCAAACAGCGCTGGGTGCACCGGGAGTCTCCGCTCCACCAGGACGCACACCAGCTACATCAAGTAGCTGATTTTTATGCTCCTAGACTAATACATATTCATTACTACTTCTAAAAAAAATAGGTTATTATAATTAGCTTCCGGGGTCCAGTCCCTCCTACTGGAGCGTGCGCATCAGTCTCCGGTGGTCCCTCTGGGGGTCTCTAGGGGTCTTTCATGCTGAAGGCTCGTAGTCTTCCTCTCCAAGTTTTTTTCTTGTCCTTCCCCTTTGTACTCCTTGGCACCATGTCAAGTTTATACAGCATCCCCTGCAGGTCTTGTCTCCTAGCCGTCCTTCAGCTTCTTTTTTTTCTTCTTCTTAATCTCTTGGCCACCTGGCCAGATATCAGAGGCCTGCATAGTATCCCATAACAGTCACTAGTTGTTATCAGTTGTTCTGAAACCCCCAAACATCAAAGACTTCATACAAACACAAATAGCTTTCTTATTGAGACTTCACGAGTAATTAAAACATTCCTCACCAGCCATTCACAGGGACACTCCAGTTACATCTATAGCAGTGCTAAATCAACCACAAAGAAGGCAAAAAGGCTGTAACTGTTAGGAATAAGAGTTCGGAATAACAAAAGCAAATAGGCTCATGGGTTTGAGGAATATTTCTGAAGATTTGATAATTTGACTATAATGAGGGGGAGACTGGGACACTGGGAGGAAAGGGAAGAAACCAAAGTCAAGGTACAAGAACTATATACATTAACCACTCTGTTTTTCTTAGACTTGTGGTTATACAAGGGTATGTAAGACAGAAGGTCACATTCATCATACCATGCGGCCCTAGCACTGTTCCATACTGACACAAATCAGATGAACATATATAACATCCCCGTTGTCCAGGAGGATCAGATGTCCAACAGCAGCTCCATCACCGAGTTCCTCCTCCTGCCGTTTGCAGACACGAGGGAGCTGCAGCTCCTGCACTTCACGCTCTTCCTGGGCATCTACCTGGCTGCCCTCCTGGGCAACGGCCTCATCCTCACCACCATAGCCTGCGACCACCGCCTCCACACCCCCATGTACTTCTTCCTCCTCAACCTCGCCCTCCTTGACCTAGGCTGCATCTCCACCACTGTTCCCAAAGCCATGGCCAATTCCCTTCATGATACCAGGGCCATTTCCTATGCAGGATGTGCTGCACAGGTCTTTCTTTTTCCTTTTCTCATGTCAGCAGATTTGTTTCTTCTCACTGTCATGGCCTATGACCGCTACGTTGCCATCTGCAAGCCCCTGCACTACGGGAGCCTCCTGGGCAGCAGAGCTTGTGCCCAGATGGCAGCAGCTGCCTGGGGCAGTGGCTTTCTCTATGCTCTGCTGCACGCTACCAATACATTTTCCCTGCCCCTCTGCCAAGGCAATGCCGTGGACCAGTTCTTCTGTGAAATCACCCAGATCCTAAAAATCTCCTGCTCAGACTCCTACCTCAGGGAAATTGGGCTTCTCGCATTCAGTGGCATTCTGGTTTTGGGGTGTTTTGTATTCATCGTGCTGTCCTATGTACAGATTTTCAGGGCTGTGCTGAGGATCCCCTCTGAGCAGGGACGCCACAAAGCCTTTTCCACGTGCCTCCCTCACCTGGTCGTGGTCTCCCTGCTGGTTAGCACTGGTGTATCTGCCTACCTGAAGCCTCCCACTATCTCCTCTCCATCCCTGGACATGATAATGGCTGTTCTATATGCAGTGATGCCCCCAGCAGTGAACCCCCTCATCTACAGCATGAGAAACCAGGAGCTCAAGAATGCCATTAGGAAAGTGACGTCATGGATGTTTATCAGGATTTGCTCAGGAAATTAATTGGACCCTTCAGCAGCTATAGACTGCTCCTTTTGCTTCTTCTACACATGAATTGTGGTTTATGTCATGACAGGCTAAGCCTGGTTTTACTTCTAGATGCCTTTTTTTTCATTTTTCCCTTGTGATACTGTTTTCCACAAAGAAATGCCATTCTTCATCCCCTTGCACTTAAGTACCAACATATCTTGTGTGACCCTGAGGCTCTGCATAAACAAGGAGCCAGCCTGTCTGCGTATTTAAACAAAATAAACAAACCTACAGCAAATTCTTTTTCTGGATCCCACTCTCAGCAGAGCAGAGACATAATGGGACCAGTGAACCCCTTTCTGGCTGCAGCAGCTCGGGGCAGGCTGCCCTGGCCCACGGGCTGCAGGAGCTGCCTGAGGACCCACAGGGATTGCATGGAGGGGCTGCAGGCCTCTGAGGATCTGCTGCAGAGAAGAGCAGGGGACACCACAGCAGGGTACGCTGATCTCTGTATGCTTCTGCCATGGATGTTTCCATCTGTGGGGCTGAGCCCTCTATGCCCCAGGAGCTGCTGTTCCCTTCAGAGGGGCCGGGGCTGTGGTGGCAGTGGCCAGAGCCCTGCAGCAGCCTGCGGTGGGCACTGCCCTGGAGCCACTGCCACTGGGCTGGGCAGAGGGCAGGGAGGTGAGCAGAGGGCAGGAAGGTGGGGAGCCGGGCTCAAGGGCTGTGTCAGGGCAATGGCCAGCCCTGCCAGCCTCTGTCTTGGCCCAGAGCCCTGCAGACCTGGAGCCGGGCTGTCTGCAGAGCCCTCATGGGACGTGGCTAGGTCAGGGCAGGGGCCATGGGATGGAGGAGGCTGCAAAAGCAGGAGGGCCATGGTGGGAAGGGACCCTGATGGTTCCATTGGGATTGTAATGGGGAGAGATCCACCCAGCCCTGAATGTGCACTGCCATTTGCTGTGCCCTGGCAGCACGGCTGTGGGACCATGTGTGGGGCAGTGGGGCTGGGATGCTGCAGGGACAGGGCTCTGAGAGGGGCCATGAAGGATCTGCCAGGGAGTGACAGCAAGGACAGGCTCCAAAACAGAAATTTATGGTGGAGATGGAGGTATGGTTTTAGCAAGGGCAGAGCTCACCTGGAAGTGGTGTTACCAAGAAAAGTCAAGAGCAAAGAGAAGAGCTTCTGCTGGAGCTAAGGCTCAGATTTCTCACCCAGCTCGCCCAGGGCTCGTCCTGAGCAAGGCGGCCACGAGCCCTGCCTGCCCTCCTGCCTGCCCCGTGCCGGCAGGTGGCTGTAGCAGAGGGGACCCCCAGCCAGCCCCTCGATGGGGCTCTGCCAGCCCCTCGCCCTCCCCTCTGCAGTGACGTCATTGCTGCCCAGGGGGCTCTCTGATGCGCGGGATGATGTCACAGTGCCTGCCGGCCAGCCCTTCTGAGGGCCAATCAGGCTGCTGCAGTGGCAGTGACCTCACTCCAGCCCCCTCCCCACGGCCTGCCTCTCCCCTTCCCTCTCCCCTGTCTGGACCCCGGGGACAAAAGTCGGTGTTACGCAGCAGCTTTGCAGTGGTGGCCTCCGTGGTGGTTTTGCCAGGGAGGACATCTGCCCATGTGCCAAAAGCACCTACTACCACCAAGATGCATTTGGTGTTTCGAGCTGTCACTGGCAGAGGTCTTGCAAAGTCTTTCTGCAGTTGTGCCCAGGGACCTTCACTCCATTGGTCCTGGGCTGGGGCTTTCACTTCAGCTGAACCTGTGTTGGTTGTGGCACAAGCAAGACGCCTCTTACAGCTGCACTCTGCATCCTCCTTCATGGGAGGGCACCACTCGGTGTCCTTCGCTCTGCTCACGGTGTTTGTCTTAGCTCACGGATGAACCAGATTTGATCTGCTTGAGTCTTCTGAGGCCCAATCCAAGGCCTATTGCCTGCTGCACCTACCGCACAATAACTATTACTTTCTCTTACTGTGCTGATTGACCTGATGAGTCTGTTCAAATTAATCGCTTTTAATTTCCCTAGTTGGAAGGGGACATATTCCCAGACTGGGGCAAGCTGCTGAGCTCTGCCACAGCCACTCACAGTCACCTGCTATTGAGTCTTTCAGCCTCAGTTTGGCACATGTAACTCAACACGAGTTTCTCAGGGTCTCAATGGCCATTTCAAGTGTAGTGAACTCCAGCAATCCACTGGCAAGTGTGCCAGGATGCATGGTGCATTCCCACAGGAATCCCTCGCAGAACCTATGGTTTTATCTAGGCCACAGTCTCAAGTTCCCAGACTGCAGTAGCTGCCTTCCAATGATTGTGACTTTTGTTAGACTCATAGAATCATAGAACCATAGTGCCATGTAGATTGGGAAAGACCTCCCACATCATTTGGGCCAGGCCAAAGATGACAAGCTAACAAACTCTGACCTGTATACAGCTCTTCCTGATAAATTCGGCATTGGCCCTGTGTTACCTTTGTTTCCTCTTTAACTGTAACTTCAGCAGGAATAGTTCATCTTGGTACCATGGCACAAGCATACAGAGGTCAGTGTCCCCTGCTGTGTCCCGTTCTCCTCTGCAGCAGACCCTCAGAGGCCTTCAGCCCCTCCGTACCATTCCTGGGGGTCTTCAGGCATCTCCTGCCACCCCAGGGCCAGGGCAGCCTTCCCTGACATACTGCAGAGAGAAAAGGGTTTACTATTCCTGTTTATTAATCCACTGAAAATAGGTCTCAGAGAAAGAAATTACTCCAGCTTCATTTATCTTGATTAAATACACAGAGAGCCTGGAGCCTTTTTTTCACTGAAACCATAGGTCACACAGACAAGGGAATACTCAGGTAGAAGGAAGTGAAGGGCTTTTCTGTGTAGACAACATTACAACAAGGACACAAAGGAAAAACAACCAAATAAATCAACAAACACCAAACAGAAAGGCAAGAGTGCCTGTCATGACATACGCTGGGAGTCATTTGCAGAAAAAGGTAGACGGTCTGTGGCCACAGATAAAAACCCAATCAACAGTTTCCATAATGAATCCCTGAGATCCTGGTTCCTCATGCTGTAGATGAAGGGGTTCAATACTGGAGGCAGCACTGAGTACAGAACTGCCATAACGAGGTTTGGGTTTGGGGAGGAGATGGAGGGGGGCTTCAGGTAGGCAAATATGACAGTGCTGAAAAAGAGTGAGACCACGGAGAGGTGAGGGACACATGTGGAAAAGGCTTTGTGCCGGCCCTGCTCAGAGGGGATCCTCAGCACAGCCCTGAAGATCTGCACATAGGAGAGCACAATGAAAACGAAGCATCCAAAACCCAAAAAGGAAGTGAACGTGAGAAGCCCAGCTTCCCTGAGGTAGGAGTCTATGCAAGAGAGCTTGAGGATCTGGGGAATTTCACAGAAGAACTGGTCCACAGCATTGCCTTGGCAGAGAGGCAGTGAAAATGTATTGGCAGTGTGCAGCAGAGCATAGAGAACCCCACTGCCCCAGGCAGCTGCTGCCATCTGGGCACAAGCTCTGCTGCTCAGGAGGGTCCCATAGTGCAGGGGCTTGCAGATGGCAACGTAGCGGTCATAGGACATGACAGTGAGAAGAAAAAACTCTGCTGATATCAAGAAGATAAATGAAAAGACCTGTGCAACACATCCTGCGTAGGAAATGGCCCTGGTATCCCAGAGGGAATTGGCCATGGCTTTGGGAACAGTGGTGGAGATGCAGCCCAGGTCAATCACGGAGAGGTTGAGGAGGAAGAAGTACATGGGGGTGTGGAGGCGGTGGTCGCAGGCTATGGTGGTGAGGATGAGGCCGTTGCCCAGGAGGGCAGCCAGGTAGATGCCCAGGAAGAGCGCGAAGTGCAGGAGCTGCAGCTCCCGTGTGTCTGCAAACGGCAGGAGGAGGAACTCGGTGATGGAGCTGCTGTTGGACATCTGAGACATCCTAGACAAAGGGATGATCCAAGGAAGGAAAGACAGTGATAATGAGGAGAGAGATCTCTGAGAAAAACTTAATCCATCTCTCACTGAAACCCCCTACAGTAACTTTCCAATTCTGGGACTTTTCTCCTGCTCTGTTGCTTGAGCTTTGGATGGTGCTACAGTCAAGTGCCACTGGGAGTAGGGGACACTGGTTTGCACTTTGGAGGAGTCATGCCTGTCCTACAGGTCTAAACATAAAGAAATCAGGAGTGATCTCTGATTAAATGTACCTCTGATGTATGTGGACTTCCCAGCATTACCACTCTCAACCCTCTTGATTGCCAAACGGCATTTGTGGTTTAATTTCTTCCAACTGCACGTGTGACACTCTTCTGAGTTTTTTGAGGGTAGAAAACCCTGGCATTTTTCCTACATTCCAGGTGAGATTTTGTGAATGTCCTTAGTGCAGTGAGGATAACCGGTCTGTCCATCTACCCTGGTCTCAGCCAGATTCCTCTAGGGCTCAGTCGAGGAGTCTGCTCAATGATTGTGGCCTCCAGAATGTCTGGGAAAAATGATTCATCTTTTTCCTTCCCTCCAGATTGCATTGCCCCAAGCCCCAGGGTTTAGACAGGGGTTTGGGCACCTTTCCTCTAAGGACAGATCTGCGTGGTGGGACCAAGAGGGTCAGAGCTTGAGCGACAGCTGAAAGCCAGATCTGCAGGGACCCATAAAGCAACAACAACAAGAATAGGTGGAGGAGCAGAGAGAAACAGCACAGGGCTTCTGCCAGGGGAGGCAAGGCCAGAGAGGGACCAACAGGTACTCAGGGGAGTCTGCTCTGCTGGAGGTCCTGCAGCTGAGGTTATGAGTCACGTCCTGAATCCTGTGGCCTTGACAGTGGACAGGGAGGTGCCAGAATACTGCTGCCTGCAGCTGGGTCTCTGTCCCCACGCCTCCTGCCTGCAGCTCACAGCCCCCATCCCACCCGCTGGGTGCTCAGCTCTGCCCTGCAGACACCTCCTGGCAGCAGGGCTCTGCCCAGGGGCAGCTTGCTTGGGGCACGTCCTAGAGCCCTGGTCACACAGACCCTGCAGACACTGCACGTTTTGGCTGGAGTTTCTACGGTCTTAGCAGATGTAAAGGGACCTGTCATGATCCTTGTGAAGGCTTAGGTGTCAAAGCCAGTACTCTGAAATAACAACCTCTATTTGTACTTCCACTGAGTAAAAGAAGCTAACACTCAAACCATCTCTACAAAAAGCAGATGCTCAGGAAAGCTGAGACTACAGCATGAATTCCCTGCCCTGAAACTCCTCTTCCAAAGTCCCCTCGGAAACATCTTGAGTGTGCTGTGGATCTGTGAGCAGGCTGCCCCAGGCAGCAGCCTCCCGCCAGCAGCAGGACCCTGCCCTGCCGGGGGGGCTCCTTCCACCCGCAGCTTCTCCCTGCAGCGCCCTGGGCAGCTCCCCGGGCAGGCTGAGTGCTGAGCCTGGCAGGCGGCAGAGGCCCTGCCCCGGCACACAGCCCCTGGGGCACAGCAGGGACCCTGCTCTGCACCACAGCCCTGGACACCCCTTTCAGCAACCTGGCTGCAGAGCCTGCTGCCAGCCTGTGACAAGAGAGCACTCAGGGCCCGGTCTTTCTGCATTTTCCTTCTGCCACAGACTTACCCTGTAATGTGCTGCAAGCATTGATTCCCCATCGAGCTTTCAGTATCCCCTCAATTCATGCAGCCCGTAACCTCTATCTCCCTTCTCTCCCCTCACAGTGCCAGCCTCAGGCAGTGCCCCCAGCCCTGCTGCGCTGTGCACAGGAGCTGCTCCTGGGCAGAGCTGTCTCTCTGCAGCGCTGCCCGCTTGCCAGGAGCTCCCCTTGGGCCCAGGAGCCCGGCCCAGCTCAGCAGCAGAGGCCCAGCCCAAGGCCTCCCTTGCTCTGCCCCCCACCAGGCTCCCTGCACATGGAACCTGCTGGGAAACAGCCTGAAGGAATCCCTGGGGCTCCCTCCCTCAGCTGGGCACACACACTTCTTGACAACAAGTACATTTCTCCAAAAAGTTAGGCAGCAGAGTCCGTTAAGACATCTCATGCTGGATTTTAATCCTGTGGCTAGAAGGGCACTCAGCTCACACCCATGCCTGCCCAAGGCACACAGGAACTGGGATTCTTCTGCCCTCACTTCAGGTGTGCACCACATGGGCACCTGCAGGTGAGCTCCTTGTCTCATCTCCAGGATCATCAATGGAGATGGAGGAAATCTGTGGGTTGAAAACACCTGGTGACATGTCAGGGGGCAGAGGTACGTGCAGGTATCTGCGAGCTCTCATGGAGGTACCCTGAGGGACAGGGCAGCACCTGGGGGCATCCCCTTGGAGGCTGGTGAGGAATGCCTTTGGCCAGCTGAAATGACAGCAAATGCACCCATTTAGGACAACTAAACCTGTCCCTCCCCGGTAGGCTCAGGGCAGCCTGTAGAGGCATCCACCTGACCCAATGGAGAACTGTGCCACAGGGAGAGCTGAGTCTCTCTCTCCCTCTTCTCCATCTGGTTTTCCCTCCATCTCCAGGGACTGTAATGGCACTTGTCTCATGGACATCCCTACGTTGCCTAATGAAATTCAGGGCAGCTGCTCCATGTAATAGCCAACTGCAGGCCTGCAGTGCTACCTGAGATGCCAGCACTGCCCAGCACCACTGGAGCATGGAGCTGACATGGGCAGCACAGGACCCACAGGACAGCTCTGGCCATTCACAGCTGGTACTTAACTGGCACTCCTGAGGGCATCTCTGACAGACCTGGTGCTTATGAGCAAGTGACCGCTTCTCAGAGAGCCAAGGTCTGTCCCACCTCTATTCAGTAGAGGCAGGCAGTGCATGGATAAGAGGCACATCACACCAGAGTTTCCACTTGTGTCATTCAGCTTGCAAACACTGCTGCTGCTTCTCACCTCCATCCTTCATTCACCCCTTTGATGGTACCATCCAGACACAACCCAATGATTTTTTTTCTGTGTCCCTGAATCACAGGATGCCCATAGCCAAGGACATTGTCAGCAGCCCCTTCTCCTGCCTGGAGATCGGCCTCATCTCCAGCACTGGCCCTCAGGGCTGCACCAACACCACAAAGGCCCTCTGCTGTCAGGGTGGCACAGCCCAGGCCTGTTTCCTTCTGGCCTTGGGAACACCAAGGCTTGCCCTCCTTGGGGCCCCTCATTTCATCCTCCTATGGCCATCTGCCATCCACGGCAGCAGGTTTCTGCCCTGCAGGAAAGCCTTTGCATGTCTTGGGTCTTGGGCAGAAAGTCTGGGACTAGCCTGAGTTTGGCCCTTGTGCCACAGCTGAGGTGCTGCAGCCCAGATGTGCCCCAATGCCCTCAGCCTGGGGCACAGGCAGGAGGAGCTGAATCTCCACTGCAAGGAAGCTGTGTCAGCCTTAAGGAGTGCACTGCATCTGTCCCAAGCTGTTCTCCCTACTCTCCCCTTCATCTGCAGTTCTGCACTACCCCTTTCCCTTACCATGAGGTGCTGAAGGTAAGTTTGCCATTCCCTTGTGTACCACCTCTGCCTGTGGCATGGCAGGGGGGATATCCTGGGCGAGGGTGCTGAGGCCTTCTCAGAGCACAGAGCCCTGTGGGACATGAGGGGAGGAAGGCCTGGGAATGTGCTGCAATGCCCTCCATATAACACATCCTACTTCTCCAGGTGAGCAACATGCGGTGAAGAGGAGTTCAGGCACACTGAGAGGCTGCTGCATCCCAGGTGACTTCGCTCCCATCTTTTGAAAAAAGCCCAGCCCCAGGACAAGCCTCGAACCCCGCCTTCCTGGAAGGGCT
Source organism: Somateria mollissima (assembly GCA_951411735.1). NCBI lineage: Eukaryota > Metazoa > Chordata > Aves > Anseriformes > Anatidae > Somateria > Somateria mollissima. Next base: position 890,333 of record OX598333.1, read on the forward strand.
CCCAAGAGCAGAGGCGTGTTGGGGCAGGAACACAGCAGTGACTTCTCCAGCGCTCCACTTCCTTTATTCCGTAGCCTTTGTCAGCATTTGGAGATGTTCCTGGTGGATGTGCCAGGAACCGCTAGGAATGAACTGGGCAGAAGGGAGGTGACTGTTTCTCAGGACAAGAAGGGAAATCTCTCGTCTCTCTCCTGAGCTGTGCTGTCTCCATGCTGCTGACGTCATAAGCCTTCTTATGACATGGGCTGATGTCACAGGGGGATGCCCTGCATCACCAGGATATTGTCACTGGAGCCGTGGCAGTGCTGGCACTTCCCTGCAAGGCCTGGTCCCTGCTGGGCACTGCTTGGGTGCTCCCCACCACTGTCCTTCTGTGGCCAGGAGTGGGGTCAGCAGGCAGCAAGCTTGCACTGGGCGACCCTCGCTGATGGGCGGAGGAGCAGGGGCACCTTGCAGAGGAGCTGTGGTTGAGGAGCCAGGGTGGGCATCCCTTGTCCTGAGCTGAGGGACAGCAGCAAGCGAGATGGAGGGCCGCTGGAGGGTGACCATCGCCTCTTGTTATAAATGACTCAGTCTTCAAAATAGGATTATAATCAAAGTTTACAATTTATTAAAGGAATAGAGGTAAGCAAACAGTGCTGGGTGCGCCGGGAGTCTCCGCTCCACCAGGACGCACACCAGTTACATCAAGTAGCTGATTTTTATGCTCCTAGACTAATACATATTCATTACTACTTCTAAAAAAAATAGGTTATTATAATTAGCTTCCGGGATCCAGTCCCTCCTACTGGAGCATGTGCATCAGTCTCCGGTGGTCCCTCTGGGGATCTCTAGGGGTCTTTCATGCTGAAGACTTGTAGTCTTCCTCTCCAAGTTTTTTTCTTGTCCTTCCCCTTTGTACTCCTTGGCAGCATGTCAAGCCTACACAGCGTCCCCTGCAAGTTTTGTCTCCTAGCCGTCCTTCAGCTTCTTTTTTTCCTTCTCCTTAATCTCCTGGCCACCTGGCCAGATATCAGGGGCTTGCATAGTGTCCCATTTGTTATAAGTTAGACCACAGAATTTATTGGTCTATTGAAATTATTTTATTAATCAAGTAAGCAGACACAAGCAAAACAGCGCTGGGCGGCTGGGGAGTCTCCGCTCCGCAACAGCACGCCACTTCCCTTTCCAGGGTTGCTATTTTATAGCAGTCGAGTTCCAGCTTATCGAGACTTGTTGAACTGGCTGAGGCTGCGCAGTCTATTGTTGAGAGGGGGGTCGTTGTTCCTCTGCTGGTGATCACGTGTTGTGCTTCTGTTCAGGTGGGGGTAGTGAAGCGGCAAACAGGATGTCTGGTTTCACTCAAGGATGTGTATCCAATACCCCCTCCTGCTATCTGCTTGCTTAATCCTCCCCTTTACCAAGGCCGTTAAATTGTACAACCTTATCTCCTCAGCAGCTTCTCCAAATTCCTCAAAGACAATGAACAAACCCCCACTAATTTATCACACCATTCAGAAGCCATAACAGTCACTAGTTGTTAGCAGTTGTTCTGAAACCTCCAGACATCAGAGACTTCAAAGAAAGAAAATACAAACACAAATAGCTCTCTTGTTGACACTTCACGAGTAGTTAAAACATTCCTCACAGGCCATTCACAGGGACAGTCACACCTATAGCAGTGCTAAATCAACCACAAAGAAGACAAAAAAGGCTGTAACTGTTAGAAATAAGAGTTCGGAATAACAAAAGCAAATAGGCTCATGGATTTGAGGAATATTTCTGAAGATTTGATAATTTGACTATAATGAGGGGGAGACTGGGACACTGGGAGGAAAGGGAAGAAATGTTCCATACTGACACGAATCAGATGAACATATATAACAATCCCCCATCTCCTTTTTCATGGCATTGATTCGTGTTTTCCTTTCTAATCAAGTTAATACTTGCCGAATTGATGCCAATTGATACCAATTCTGGATCTTTGTTTGTTTTTATTATCATCAGAGAATGGGTTTTCTCTTTCCCTGGTTCTGGGTCAACAGGTACCGCAGATATTTGCATTCCTTATATAACCGAATGTATTAGTCTGGTAATATTAAACATGGAATTATTAACAATCCTCCACATATCCCCAATACAACCATCCTTATTTTAGCAAACCAATCACCACCCATAAAGTCCCCTTCCATAATCATCTTAGATCGATTCCATTCCAAATTTGAACTGGGACATGTGCAATTTTCTTCATTTCCTTTACAAGTTCATTTACAGTTTTTCTTTCTGTTGTGGTTTAACCCAGCGGGCAGCTAAACAACACACGGCCGCTCGCTCACCTCCCCCCCTCCCTCTCTGGGATGGGAGAGAGAAACGGGAAAGTGAAGCCTGTAAGTTGAGATAAAAACAAGAAAATAATAATAATAATAATGACAATAATGATGATAATAGTACTACTAGTAATAATGTGTACGAAACAAGTGATGTACAATGCAATTGCTCACCACCTGCTGTCCGATGCCCAGCCTAACCCCGAGCAGTCCGGCCCTCCTCCCAGCTCTTGCACCCCCAGCCTGTCCGCTGGCAGGACAGAGTGAGAAGCTGAAACGTCCTTGGCTTGGTGTAAGCACTGCTCTGCAACAATTAAAACATCAGCATATTATTAGCATTCTTCTCATCCTAAACCAGAACATAACATTCTACCAGCTACTAGGAAGAAACACCCTTATCATCAATCTTTAAACAGCAATTACTAAAGTTAATTTTTCCACAGACTTCTCCTTCTTGTGCTAGTAAATAATCCAAAGCTAGGCGATTTTGATACAAAGCAGTTCTCATCTTGGTATTTTGTTTTGCAATTAATCCAAGTGCATCTCCGGTTTTATTTATAACTATTTCTATTACAGCTAGTAACCTAATTATTCTATTAAGTATATATATTGGGGTCCTATAGCCCCAGGATCTGTCTTCTGCCCACGTAGCTGGATCATAACAGGCAAACGCCTTCAATCAAGGGGTTGGGCCCGCTTTCAGGGTCGATTCAGGCTTGTGTTACTGTTCGGCCTGTCAGGGTGATCCAGCTCCTGGAAAATGAATCACAGTTTTATATAGCTTTAAAAAAAGAGGTTCTTATGTTATTTTCTCAGGACAACCTGACCTTAGTGTGGGAGAAGTCCGGTCGAGGCCCTCTCACTCGGCAGTCAATACCCATAGGGGTTGCCTCCCTCGGTAGACCATACACACCGCAGTGGAGGGTCCTGCCCCGGTCTTGCCTTCTCCCTTTCCTCCCTTCAGGCTTGTCCCCTTTATTTGGCATCCTTAATTCATGCAGAGCCTCCTTGCCAGAATATTAGTTCTTCCTTAGCTTGAGTTTCAGTTTCCCAGGAGCGGACTCAACCCTCCAAGTTTCAGTAGTTACTGGTCCTTTTATTCTGGATGCATGGGTCCCTTTCTGCGGTTCTCACAGCTGTTTCAGTAGTCAGTAAAACAAGGTACAGTCCCTCACATCGGGGGTTCAGTGATTCTTCCCTCCCGTGGCTGCTTGTTGAAACACTTTTTTTATCTTTTGACAAGTTAAGCAACGATTATGTAATTTGCTCTGCTATTTCAAAAAAAACCAATGCAACCAAATTGTTTTAGTAAATGATCACTTAACACCTTTGTACCCCAATGTGTTTGTGCATGCAAATGTCCCAATATTTGCTTCGCATAAGCCTTTGGCAATGTCTCTCGTCTGTCTGGCAGTGTCCATTTTCCTTATTCTAATTTAGCCCCTATTTTCTCCAGTTTCGTTTGTTTGTTTTGTTTTGTTTTCCATTGCATTTCAGAGTCAGTCAAAAATTCCATAGGGGTTTCTTCTGGATCTTGTTGGAACAGATTCTCAATTCCCAATTTAACCAGATTTTGGTAATTACCGTTCATTATTTCCGGGGTGACTATAGTCTCAGCGTGGGGTTGGTCAGGGGAATGCAATTGTCAACAGTTCCCTGAGCGGTCCCATTGGCAATCTGAGCTCACTCATAAACTCAGGTTGTTTTAAGGGTTAACTGCTTTTCTGTTTCCGTGACAACTCTCGGACCATCATGGTCCCTCTGCCCCAAAGGGCTCACACTGGTGATTTTGGGATCACAGCCTCCTGTTGAGGCAGAACTATTAACATTCCTACATCCTCTTCCCCTGCTCATTCAACTTCAAACAGCTCTGTTAAACACTACATGCCACACCTTCAACAACTCTTTTAACCCTTTCTTTATCTGTCTCCAGCCTGTACTTTTCTCATGCCAACACCAAAGGCTCAGTCAGGGGACAACTTAATTCCACTCTTTTCCTCTAAGACACTGAAACAACATATCAGTATGAGACATTTAATCCTATTTTCCTTCTCTCCTCAAAAACAACATTAATTGCAAGATAGTGTTATAGTCGATTGATCTATAAAGTGGCCATTTAGTTTATATAGTGGCCACCACTGATTGCAATACTTAGTGAAAGTCCCCTTGCTTTCTGTGCCCCGTTTCAATCATAAATCCACGGAACTTCAGGAAAACAGCTGAAGCACGCAGCCTCCAGTCTTCTAGACAAACATTATCACCTTTTCCACAAAAATTTACATTTCAGTCACCATCCCTGGAAGTCTTTAAAAGATGTTTAGATGTAGAGCTTAGGGATATGGTTTAGTGGGGACTGTTAGCGTTAGGTCAGAGGTTGGACTCGATGATCTTGAGGTCTCTTCCAACCTAGAAAATTCTGTGATTCTGTGATTCAACAGGACCGAATTTCAAGCTGAATTTTTCTCATGCACTTTGTTAGTAAGCCCATACAAAACAAGGAATCACTCCTGTGTATCCATCAATATGGGGGTTTAAAAGGTATTGATGCCTAAATAAACTCGCTCTCCCCCTTCTTACCAAATTCCCAGGGCTCAAGCCCGAACCACCAAAGAAATGACTCTCTCCGTTCTGCTTTGATAATCAGTCAGCCCCCTTCCCCCTTTTCTTTTTGCCACTGACCATTCACCACAAATGGATGAGACACATGATTACTAGTTAGGAAAGAGAGTGTAACGTCTGCTATACGGCTGCAGGCAGTGCCAGCTGCAACCTTAGAAGCTATTTGTGAAAGAGCCTGCCGGTGGTCATTTGGCAGTGTAATCTGCGTCTCTGCACTCCTGCCCCGCAATAGAGCTAAGTCGTCACTAGTAATCCGTAGAATGTGGCAACCCCACGGAATGTTATTCAGAAACATAGTTATAACACCGATCTGGGGACGAATAGTCTTTTTTGCATTGCAAGATAAACCTCTTATAAAAAGAATGCTAGAGAGAAGCAGCACAGCCGCCGCTGCCTCCATGGTTACGTCAGACACGCTGCAGGGCCCTGATTTCCACCCCTCTGCTATATGCCGACTCGCCACACGGTGAGGGTCGGCTGCCATTGTCCACTGACGCCTCTGGTCTCCCGTAGCAACTCTATCTCGGATGTCCTGTGTCGCACCGCGATTACTTCAATCTCCCGTGTTTTCCGGCTTCTGTCAGGTCTACTCTGTGTCTCTCAGAGCCGTTTGTGGCTCTTCAGCGTCTCTCAGGGCTCTCTCCGTCCGGCGGTATTCCCTCCGTGTGCCTCCGGTCTCCTGGCGCCGCTCCGGGCTCCCGGCCTGTTGGGGTCTCAGCCTGTTCAGGTCTCAGCGAGTCTGGGTCTCAGCGAGTCCAGGTCTCGGCCTGTGCGGGCCTCAGCCTGTTCAGGTCTCAGCCTGTTCGGGCGCCATATGTTGCAGGAAGCACGGCCGAAAGCACCAGTAGAGTCAGATCATGCTCCCGCCTTTTTCTTGTCACACTCAAAGCATTTAAGAGCAAAAATAGGATCACAAGATACACCGCCAGGCCCATATATTAGGCACCACCACTCAAAACTTGAATAAAACAGCACTTATTTTCAGTCTGTCACGCACTTCGTTCGTCTCCGCCCACTCCCCTTGCGGAGAATACAGAACCGCGGATCCGAACTCTGCACTCACACAGCACAGTACAATCACACAGAGAGGCCTCTAGCACATCTCATTCATATCACAAGAATATAATTTAGAATGATAACCAACCAAACAAGTATTGTCTCTAACTGTGTTCTTCGTGGAGTGACTTATTCCAATTTGTTTCAAACCCTTACACTTACACAAATACTTTCAACACAAAATACCTGGACATTTAAAATTAACACATGCAATTATTAACACTCCAGTTAGTATCCCTCCAGCAGCTGAAAACATACCGTTTGTCTGCAGCTTCAGGAGATCTTTGCTCCTGCAGTGAGCAGCTGAGAGTGGAGTCCCCTCCGAGCAAAACACTCAGGGTGCGCCTAGGGGCGTCCGCTCCGCAGCCGATCCCGCAGCCGAGCAGAGTGCCTCCTGCCTGGCTCACCAAAATGACTCACAGAAAGCTGACTCCACAATCAGTAAGATTGTAAAGTAGGTATGTTTACTCAGTTCTGGGCGGCAGAGGGGGGTAGTCCCCACAAAGTCGTGCACGCCTAACGTGGCAATTTGCTTTGGTTATATCTAGTAAAGAGTTACATATACATGAACATTCCTATACATATGCATAACCTGTCCCTTTGTGAACAGTCCTCCTTATCTCAGACCCCTTAATTGAAGTCTGAACCATGAGGTTGTTTTTGATCTGGTTCTCGGGGTCCGAGAGGCTCCTGTTATCTGGAGGTATAAGTGCAGCACAGGTACAGTACATCACAAATGTAGCACATATTCATTCTTAATCAATTGCTCTCTATTTTCTAATTCCAATGTTTCAGCTTGCTCTCTTCCGGATCCATGGGTATTCTACTATTAACATTAATGTTCAAAGCCTGACAGACCCCGTCCTCCGTGGACCCAAATATCAACCAAAATACATGGGGTCTTAAGGGTACTTTTGGTCATTTTATCATATAATACTGGACCATTTTTAATTTACTCTTTAATTTTCTGGGGCCCCTATTGTTCCAATTTCTAATCATTATTCCTAATGGACTTTCTGGTGGTATATCTGGTATTTCGCTCCCTTCCTTCTGATCCTAGGAATTTTACTTATGGCAATTCCCCGCAGCCCTTGGTTACCTCAGCAAGAGTGTCTTGCAGGGGGTTTAGGACCTATCACCCACCCACGAATCCCTGAATCCTATAGGAACCGCTTCTATAGAATCACTCCCTTCACCGGCCAAGCCCCCCACAGGAGATTGGAACCGGTGAGGAAACGAGAAGACCTCCACGCTGACTTTAGAAGTCATAGAATCATAGAATCATAGAATATCCTGAGTTGGAAGGGACCCTTAAGGATCATCAAGTCCAACTCTTGACACCGCACAGGTCTACCCAAAAGTTCAGACCATGTGACTAAGTGCACAGTCCAATCTCTTCTTAAATTCAGACAGGCTCGGTGCAGTGACCACTTCCCTGGGGAGCCTGTTCCACTGTGCAACCACCCTCTCTGTGAAGAACCCCCTCCTGATGTCAAGCCTAAATTTCCCCTGCCTCAGCTTAACCCCGTTCCCGCGGGTCCTGTCACTGGTGTTAATGGAGAAGAGGTCTCCTGCCTCTCGACACCCCCTTACGAGGAAGTTGTAGACTGTGATGAGGTCTCCCCTCAGCCTCCTCTTCTCCAGGCTGAACAGGCCCAGTGACCTCAGCCGTTCCTCGTACGTCTTCCCCTCCAGGCCTTTCACCATCTTCGTAGCCCTCCTCTGGACACTCTCCAACAGTTTCATGTCCTTTTTATACTGTGGTGCCCAGAACTGCACACAGTACTCGAGGTGAGGGCGCACCAGCGCAGAGTAGAGCGGGACAATCACCTCCCTTGACCTACTAGCGATGCCGTGCTTAATGCACCCGAGGACACGGTTGGCCCTCCTGGCTGCCAGGGCACACTGCTGGCTCATATTCAACTTGCTGTCTACCACGACCCCCAGATCCCTCTCTTCTAGGCTGCTCTCCAGCGTCTCATCGCCCAGTCTGTACGTGCAGCCAGGGTTTCCCCGTCCCAGGTGCAGGACCTGGCACTTGCTCTTATTGAACTTCATGCGGTTGGTGATCGCCCAGCTCTCCAACCTATCCAGATCCCTCTGCAAGGCCTTTCCACCCTCATTCGAGTCCACAACTCCTCCAAGTTTGGTGTCATCAGCAAACTTGCTCAAAATACCTTCTATACCTACATCCAGATCGTTTATAAAAATATTGAAAAGTACCGGCCCTAAAATGGAGCCTTGAGGGACCCCACTGGTGACCGCCCACCAGCCTGACGCAGCCCCATTTACCATAACCCTTTGGGCCCTGCCCGTTAGCCAATTGCTCACCCATCGTATGATGTTTTTATTTAACTGTATGGTGGACATTTTGTCCAGTAGGATCCTATGGGAAACCGTGTCAAAAGCCTTGCTGAAGTCCAAAAAAATCACATCAGCTGGTTTCCCTTGGTCCACCATACGGGTGATCTTATCATAAAAGGAAATCAGGTTAGTTAGGCAGGACCTACCCTTCACAAACCCATGCTGGCTGGGACCAATGACTGCTTTGTCCCCCAGGTGCGCCTCAATAAGTTCGAGAACCATCTTCTCCATGATTTTACCAGGCACTGACGTGGGACTGACAGGCCTGTAATTGCTAGGGTCTTCTTTCTGACCCTTCTTGAAAATCGGCACAACATTTGCCAGCTTCCAGTCTACCGGGACCTCTCCAAATTCCCAGGATCGTTGAAAAATAATTGAGAGAGGTTCCGCAATGACGTCCGCCAGCTCTTTCAGCACCCGGGGATGAATCCCATCCGGACCCATGGACTTGTAGGGATCCAGGTGGAGTAGCAAATCCCGCACACGTTCAGGGTCGGTTGGGAGTCTGTCATCCCCACCGTCCCGGTCCTCCAGCTCAGGGCACCCTGGGTCCCGAAGCCCATCATTGGCATTGAAGACAGAGGCAAAGAAGGCGTTAAGCGTCTCTGCTTTGCCTATGTCATTGTCTGTGAGGAGACCCTCCCTATCAAGGAGCGGCCCTATGTATTCTTTAGTTCTCCTTTTTCCATTCACATATCTAAAAAAACCCTTTTTATTTTCTCTCACAGACACAGCCAGCTTCAACTCTAGGTGTGCTTTGGCCACACGAATTTTCTCCCTACAAACACGAACAGCATCCCTGTATTCTTTCCATGACACCTGGCCCTCCTTCCAGTAGCGAAACACTCTCTGTTTCTGCCTAATCTCCATTAGAATGTTCCTGGTCAGCCACGCCAGCCTCCTGCCCCGCCTGCCTGACTTGCGATATTTAGGAATTGCCTGATCTTGTGCTTCTAGGAGGCATCGCTTAAAGAATGACCAGCACTGATGGACATCGAGGCCTTCAAGAGCAGTTTCCCAGGGGACCTTGCTGACTAGTTCCCTGAGCAGCCTGAAGTCCGCTTTCCCCATATCTAGGGATGAGGTTTTGGTGGCACTTCTCCTTCTGTCACCGTAAATTTTGAACTCAACCACTTCATGGTCGCTATGACCAAGGCGGCCACCAATCACCACATCTCCCACCAGACCCTCTCTGTTTTCTAGCAACAGGTCTAGGGGGGCACCTTTCCTAGTTGGCTCCGTTAGCACCTGCACCAAGAAGTTATCATCTAGGTGCTTCATGAACCTCCTGGAAATGCTCGTGTCAGCCGTGTGGCACTCCCAGTTAACGTCTGGCAAGTTGAAGTCCCCCATAAGGACAAGGGGAGTTAATCTCGAGGCCTCTCTTAGTTCTGTAAAGAATAATTTATCGGCGCTATCGTCCTGGCCAGGCGGTCTGTAATAGACTCCCACAACAACATCCCCTTTATTCGTTCGTCCCTTGATCCTTACCCAGAGGCTCTCAACTTTGCCATCGCCGACCTGAAGTTCCACACAGTCCAGCCCCTGCTTCACATACATCGCCACCCCACCACCTCGCCTACCCTGCCTGTCCCTCCTGAAGAGCCTGTAACCATCTATCGCAACACCCCAGTCACAGGACTCATCCCACCAGGTTTCGCTTATGCCAATGATGTCGTAGTTGCGGGACTGGGCCAGGACTTCTAGCTCATCCATTTTATTCCTCATACTGCGTGCGTTCATGTAGAAGCACTTCAGGTGCGTCTCCTTACACTCAGCACCTTGTGGATCTGACCGAAGGACCTCACTGGCACACAGCCCCTCTGATTCTAGCGTACCATCCCTTAGGTCTTCACCGGCGCGCCTGGTTTTAGCCCCTTCCCCCTTCAACTCTAGTTTAAAGCCCTATCTATCAGCCCTGCCCCTGAAGTCTCAGTTACACTCTCACACACACAAACACAGGCAACCGAACCCTACCCAACCGAACAGCATACGCAAACACTTACGACTCCGTCGTCTTTGTCCGGATCTTCGCGCGCAGGCCGGCACTGCTGCCGGTTTTTCTGTACAAGAAGGGAAATCTCTCCTCTCTCTCCCAAGCTGTCCTTTCTCTTTGCTGCTGACCTCACAGGCCTTCAAATGCCATGGGCTGATGTCACAGGGGGATGCACTGCATCGCCAGGATATAAGCACTGGAGCAGCGGCAGTGCCGGCACTTCTCTGCAAGGCCTGGTCCCTGCTGGGCACTGCTTGGGTGCTCCCCACCACTGTCCTTCTGTGGCCAGGAGTGGGGTCAGCAGGCAGCAAGCTTGCACTGGGCGACCCTCGCTGATGGGTGGAGGAGCAGGGGCACCTTGCAGAGGAGCTGTGGTTGAGGAGCCAGGGTGGGCATCCCTTGTCCTGAGCTGAGGGACAGCAGCAAGTGAGATGGAGGGCTGCTGGAGGGTGACCATCGCCTCTGACATGGTTTCCCAGTTCCCAGTACTCCTACACCTCTCCCCCAAAGGTGAAGTTGTCAGGAGCCCCTTTCCACAGGGTGGCCCAGGGGCTGTCAGCTGTCCAAAGCTGCAGGTCCTGGGCTGGGGGGTGGTGGTGGCACTGGACAGAGCTGGTGGCTGCTGAGAGAGCCCTGCCTGAGTGTCCCTCTGGGCTCAGGGGGCAATGTGGAAGCCAGGACTCCTGGGTCCTGATGCTAGAGCTGTTCTGAGCCCCAGGGATACTCTGGGCATGGCTCAGCCTCCTCGTGATGGGGACAATCCAGGGCCAGGTTAACCTGGGAGCTGGTGCCTCTTTGGGATCTGGCCCTGGGAGGAAAGACCTCTGGTGTCCCAGAGACTGGTGTGGCCTGCAGCTCCCACAGGCCTCTCAGGAATGTCCCAGGAATGCCCGCATGGTGTTTTTCTGGGGGGCTCGCGTATGGACATCTCTACATTAGGCAATGTAGGGATGTCCATGAGACAAGTGCCGTTACAGTCTCTGGAGATTGAGGGAAAACCCGGTGGGGAAGAGGGAAAGACTCAGCTCTCCCTGTGGCACAGTTCTCCATTGGGTCAGGTGGATGCCTCTACAGGCTGCCCTGAGCCTACTGAGGAGGGACAGGTTTAGTTGTCCTAAATGGGTGCATTTGCTGTCATTTCAGCTGGCCAAAGGCACTCCTCATTAGCCTCCAAGGGGATGCCTCCAGGTGCTGCCCTGTCCCTCACGGTACCTCCATGAGATCTTGCAGATACCTGCACATACCTCTGCCCCCTGACATGTCACCAGGTGTTTGCAACCCCCTGATTTCCTCCAACTCCTGGAGCTGAGACAAGGAGCTCATCTCCAGGTGCCCACATAGTGCACATTAAAGTGAGGGCAGAGGAATCCCAGGTCCCATGGGTTTGTGGCAGGCATGAGAGGGATCTGAGTCCCATTCCAGCTGCCCCAGGACAAAAACCCAGCATGAGATGTTGGGTTAACTGACTCTGCAGAATCCCTTCCTTAAGCAGGGAGTTAAAGGAGTTACTTCTATGAGCCATGCCTGGGTGTCCCATCATCAACTGGAATGAGAAGAGGTGATTGTTACAGATAACTGTTTTTTCATTAAGAGAAATAAGCCTGATGTGAAGAAGCGTGTCTGACCAGGGGAGGGAGGGAAGCCTAGGGATTCCTTCAGGCTGTTTCCCAGGAGGTTCCCCTGCAGCCCCAGGGCCATGTGCAGGGAGCCTGATGGGGGGCAGAGCAAGGGAGGCCTTGGGCTGGGCCTCTGCTGCTGAGCTGGGCCGGGCTCCTGGGCCCAACGGGAGCTCCTGGCAAGCGGGCAGCACTGCAGAGAGACAGCTCTGCCCAGGAGCAGCTCCTTTGCACAGCGCAGCAGGGCTGGGGGCACTGCCTGCAGAGACACAGTGCTTAAAGGCAGGCAGAAGTGGCAGCATGCCCAGAGCTCACTGCGGGAGAAGACTTCCCAGCCCTGCAGCCGGTGAGTTTCTGGATGGAGGCAGGAGAAGCCGGGGGTGCAGGCAGGGGTGTCCAGGGCTGTGGTGCAGAGCAGGGTCCCTGCTGTGCCCCAGGGGCTGTGTGGCGGGGCAGGGCCTCTGCCACCTGCCAGGCTCAGCACTCAGCCTGCCCGGGGAGCTGCCCAGGGCGCTGCGGGGAGAAGCTGCGGGTGGAAGGAGCCCCCCTGGCAGGTCAGGGTCCTGCTGCTGGTGGGAGGCTGCTGCCTGGGGCAGCCTGCTCACAGCTACATAGCACACCGAGGATATATCCAAGGTGAGAAACTTGTCAGAGGTTAGAAGCTTTGGTCTCAGCTTTCCAGAATATTTGTTTTCATTTTTCTCTCCTTTGTTTCTGTGGGAATGGAAATAGAGGCTGCAATTTCCAAGAAGAGGCTGATATGGCTAAGCCTTCCCACTGAGGGTTACAAGGATCCACAGCAAGTCCCTTTCCTGCCCCTCAGCCCCTAGAAAGCTCCACCACCACACGTGCAGGGTCGGTGTGACCTGGTCTCTAGGACGTGCCCCCAGCGAGCTGCCCCTGGGCAGAGCCCTGCTGCCAGGAGGTGTCTGCAGGGCAGAGCTGAGCACCCAGCGGGTGGGATGGGGGCTGTGAGCTGCAGGCAGGAGGCGTGGGGACAGAGACTCCGCTGCAGGCAGGGATAGCTGCAGGCAGCAGAGCCATGGGCAGGGAATGGCAGGACAGTGCTAACAGAGCAGCCCGGCACCTCTCTGTCTGTCCTCTAGCCCACAGGATTCAGGATGTGACTCATAACCTCAGCAGCAGGACTTCCAGCAGAGCAGACTCTCCAGAGTTTTTTCTGTCAGTACCTCTCTGGCCTTGCCTCCCCTGGCAGAAGCCCTGTGCTATTTCACTCAGTTCCTACACCTACTGTTGCTGTTCTTGCTTTATGGCTCCCTGCAGATCGGGCTTTCAGATGCAGTTCAAACACTGACCTGTGCGGCTCAGGGCAGCAGTCTGTGGAACAGGAAAAATCCGAATCTCCTTCCAGGGAGTTCATGAGGCCACAATAATTGGGCGGCGCTATGTGGGCAACTGGACTGAGCCCTCAAGAACTCTGTCTGAAACCAGGACAGATGGACTGACTGGATGTCCTCACTGCACTAAACACAGTCACTTTGCCTACTGGGAATCAGAGGATACATTTTCCCTGCCCCTCTGCCATGGCAATGCTGTGGACCAGTTCTTCTGTGAAATCCCCCAGATCCTCAAGCTCTCTTGCTCTGACTCCTACATAAGGGAAATTGGGCTCCTCATGTTTAGTATTTTTGTTTTTTTGGTGTGTTTTGTATTCATCATGCTGTTCTATGTTCAGATCTTCAGGGCTGTGCTGAGGATGCCCTCCAAGCAGGGCCGGCACAAAGCCTTTACCACGTGCCTCCCTCACATGGTTGTGGTCTCTCTGGTTATTAGTACTGGCATGTTTGCCTACCTGAAGCCCCCCTCCACCACTTTCCCATCCCTGGATCTGATGGTGGCAGTTCTGTATTCAGTGGTGCCCCCAGCAGTGAACCCCCTTATCTACAGCATGAGGAACCAGGAGCTCAAGGGTACTCTTAGGAAAGTGATTTCAAGGATATTTCTGAATAGTGATAAATTTCCCTTTGTTTTCCACAAATGACTTCCCTTGCAGTCCTGCTCTGTGATTCATTTTCCTTACTGTTGTGTTCATTTTCAATATCAATTGCATATATCATGCTATTAAAAATATGGCTTATACTCATTGCTGCTCTCCCTTCACGCTTTCATTATAGTAAAGTTCCTCCAGACCTTTGTTCATCTTTGTGGCCCTCCTCTGGACTCCTTCTAATACGTCCATGCCCTTTTTGTGTTTTGGAGCCTGGAGCTGAGTGCAGTACCCCAGGTGGGGTCTCAAAAAAGCAGAGTGGAGGAAGAGAGTCACCTCCCTTGCCCTGCTAGGCACACTTCCTGCAACCCAGGATACAGTTGGCTTTCTGGGCTGAAATGTTCCCTAGGAATTCTAGGTATGTGCCACAGCCACTGACCCCAGAGAGGGGCATTAGCAGCAGGGATCCCAACCCAGCTGGGTCTGCTTCCCTCTCTGTGCAGCACAGCCAGTGTGCAGTCACCTCTTGGGCACCACAGCCTGCTTGGTCTGCTCATGGCACCACCAGCCCAGGGCCCTGTGGGGAACATGGGGAGGTGGCCGGGAAGAGCTGGAGAGTTGAGATGAGGGATGGGGAGAGATCAGATGGGAGCTGAGCTTGGCTGGAAGGTGCCTCAAATACTGGTGCTCACCTAATCCAAGACTGTGGGTACCCTAACTTGTACTCATCATGCAGAGCCACATGTCCATTGTTTCCTGGTGCATCACCTGGCCTGGGCAGTGGCTGAAGAAAGAAAAGTGCCCCCTATTGTTCCTGAAGCCTGGCATCAAAAGCAAGGCTGTGACCCTGTGTCAGGATTACAGTGTGGTGGTTCTCACCTGCTACCCAGCTGAACTCTACCACCACCCCTCTCTCACTCCCCCTCCTGAAAGGAAAAGGAGGAGAAAATATGATGAAAAAGGCTCAAGGTTGAGACAAGGACATGGAGATCACCCACCAGTTACTGTCACAGGCAAAACAGACCCAGCATAGGGAGACCAATATAATTTATTGCCTATCACCAGTAGAGTAGAACAGTGAGAAACTAAAAGCAAAATAAAACTGCCTTCCCCCATCCACCCTCTTTTACCTCCTCCTCCCCAAGTGGTGCAGGGGAATGGGGAATGTTGGCTGTGGTCAGTCCATAACGCTTCATCTTCACTGCTCCTTCATGGGCACTCTCTGCCCCTGCTCTGGCTCTCCCCCCTCTCTCCCCGCTGCTGATGGGGAAAGAAAGGGAAAGGTTTTTTTTCACCTCAAATCTGCTCTCACAGAGGCACAAACAACATCACTCATGGGCTTGGCTCTGGCCAGCAGCAGGTCCCTTTTGGAGCCATTTGGAACTGGCTCTGATATGAATGACATGGGGCAGCTTCCTGACTCTTGTCACAGAGCCCAAACCTGCAGTCCCCCTGCTACCAAACCCTTGCCATGTAAATCCAGTACACAGTGATGAATGCTTGACCCATGTCAGATTGCTAATGTTCCTGAATCCATGTCCAGCACATGTCTGTGAGACAGTCTCCCCCAACCTGTGTGCTGAACATGAGGCCAAAAGTCCTCAGCAAGTCCTCAGTTTGGGTCCACCTGGAGGACTTGAGTGAAGCCATAACCGTGGGAAGGATGAGCCCTCTCTTTGGACTGCTGCACGGGTGGAAGCCTCTGCATGCTCCACATGAGCTGGGAGATTATATAAGAGATCCTGATGCCCTGTTCACCATGTCCATGTCCATGGGGCCCTCAAAAATGTCCCTCAGTCCTAAGATACAATCTATCTTCTCCTTACATCAGGAACCTGGAGAAATTGCCCTAGAAGTCTCAACACTGGTGCACCCAGGCAAATACACACAAATATGCATGCCCAAACACACAAAGCCACAATCTCATCCACACACACACGTATGCACACAAGGCATGGACACAACCAACCAGACACAGACCAACTCCAACAGGGAAAAGCACCTTCACAGCCACCACATCACCAGCAACACACACACAGCCATGAGCAACACACCTGGCCCCATCCCCTTCCCCACCTCAGCCTGCTCTGCTCTGAAGGTCTCCAGTGCTCCATGCATCCTCTGCAGCACTAAACATGTACAAGGCTATGGGGCCTGATGACTTGCATCCCAGGGTCCAGAGGAAACTGGCTGACATAGTTGCCAAGCCTCTCTCCATCACCTTTGGAAAGTCCTGGCAGTTGGGTGAAGTCCCTAGTGACTGGAAAAAGGAAAACATCACTCCCGTTTTTTAAAAGGGTAGAAAGGAGGACCCAGGGAACTACAGAATGGTGAGCCTCACCTCTGTGCCTGGCAAGATCATGGAAAAGATCATCCTGGAATACATGTCAAGGCATATGCAAGACAAAGAGGTGATCGAAGACAGCCAGCATGGCTTCACCAAAGGGTAGATCACGCCTGATGAATATGGTGGCTTTCTACAATGGAGTGACCACATCAGATGACCAGGGAAGACCGACTGATGTCATCTACTTGGAATTCTGTAAGACCTTTGACAAGGTCCCACATGACATCCTGGTCTCCATAATGGAGAGATATGCATTTGATGGACCATTCGGTGGATAAGGAGTTGGTTTGAAGGTCACATCCAGTTAGTGGTGGTCAATGGTTCTATGTCCAAGTGGAGCTGGTGACAAGTGGTATACCTCAGGGGTCTGTCCTCGGACCAGTATTGTTTAATATCTTTATCAGTGTCATAGACAGTGGGATCGAGTGTACCCTCAGCAAGTGTGCAAATGACACCAAGCTGTGTTGTGGTTGATGCAACAGATGAAGGGATGCCACATGAGGTTCAAGTGCAAGGTGCTGCACCTAGGCCATGGAAATCCCAGGCAGGAGGATAGGCTGGGAGAAGAACTCATTGAGAGCAGCCCTGCAGAGAAGGACTTGGGGCTTCTGCTGGACGAAAAGCTCGACACGAGCCAGAAATGTGCACTTGTAGCCCAGGAAGCCAACTGTATCCTGGGCTGCATCAAAAGAAGAATGCCAGCAGGTGGAGGTAGATGATTGTCCCCCTCTCCCCTGCCCTCCTGAGGCCCCACTTGGAGTCCTGCGTCCAGGTCTGGGGCCCCCAGCACAAGAAGGATGTGGATCTGTTAGAACAGGTCCAGAGGAGGGCCACAAAGATGATCAAGGGTCTGGAGCACCTCTCCTTTGAAGAAAGGCTGAGAGAGCTGGGGCTGTTTAGCCTGAAGAAGAGAAGGCTCCTGGGTGACCTCATCACAGCCTTTCAGTACTTAAAGGGGGCTTATGAAAAAGGTAGACAGTGACTCTTTGTTCAATAAGATAATGACAGAACAAGGGGGAATGTTTTTAAGCTAAATGAGGGCAGATTTAGAGTAGAGGTTAGGAGGGAATTCTTCACTCAGAGGCAGGTGAGGCACTGGAACAAGTTGCCAAGAGACCTTATAGATGCCCCATTCCTGGAGATGTTCAAAAGCAGGTTGAGCAAGGCCCTGGGCAACCTGATCTCATGGGTGGCATCCTTGCTTATGACCAGTGGGTTGGAACTAGATGATCTTTAAGATCCCTTCCAACATGAACCATTCTGTGGTTCTGTGGTCTCACAAACTATACCTCAAATGCAACTCTCATCCCATCAGCCTTCTGGTGGTCTGTCACCTGACCAGAACAGAAGTTGCCTTGCCATCCTCTTCAATGCCATGTGCATGCTTCTGGCCTTTGCAGTCCCTATCTGTGCCATGTTCCTCCTGCTGGTCAGTCAGCTTCAGAGACAGAAGTGACCTCCCAGCCTCCTTCACAGCCATGTGCCACCTGCAGGCCCAGCAGATCCTGAGGCACACCTGATCCCATCAGAGCATCCCAAGCCAGCTCCTCCTTGTGGCCTTTGATCTGATCAGATACTTGTCACCCATGCCTCTTCCAATGCCATGCACTGCTCCAGGACCTCACAGTCCCTGCCCTGCCCCAAGGGGACAAACGGCTTAAGTTAGGGATAGGAGTGGGGTTAAAGCTGAGATGTGCTGTGGGCATTCTGGAGGGCTTTGGGAGTTAGGTGTTCAGGTTAATATTTAGGAATAACAGATCACATTCCAGGGTTAAGAGAACAGCAAGGGCAGCAAGGGAGGGACTGATGTTCTGCTCAAGGTGTCTGTTCAAGGTTTGGGATAAGGGTCAGATCTGATGCTTTTAGTTTAGGTCTGTGTTGAGGGCTAAGGCTGGCATTTAATCCTTGGTTAGGCTTAATCATCTTTCTTCTTGCCCTTCTAGTAGAAGATGGGTTTGGTGTCTGCTTTTTCCAAGTCCCGAGGAACATCTCTGGTCAATCTGCCCTTTCCAAGGTCTTTGAGATAAGTCTTATGATGACATCTGCAGCTCCACCAACACCCCTTTCACCATTCCCACGCTTCTTCTAAGCAACCTGAGGGCTGACCAGGCGGATGACGAGGGCTTGGGAAAGGGCTTGATTGAGATCTGTGAGGAGGGCTGTTCTGCACTTCACATGGACAGTGATGATAGTGTCATAGAAAACAGTGACACTCCTGAGGACAGAAGAGCACGTGGATAAGGCCTTGGGCTTGCCAACACAGGATGAACACACATGAACACTACATGAGAGGGAAGAGGAAGACTCAATCCAAAATAGAGATTCTGAAAGCAAGGACAATGTGTATCACCATGTCACTGCAGGAGAGCTCCAGCAATGGGGCAAAATCATAGAAGGGGTCCACAACAGTGGGGCCACAGAACTGTAGCTGGGAGGAGGAGAAATGATTCCTGTACATGTGAGAAATTCCCCTGATTTACTAACAGCTGCCTTCTGGAGTCAGACCTTCCACTTCACGACTCTTCAGGGAACAGAGATAGCATACAGCCCAGGACTGACCATAGGACATGGCCCCCAGCAGGAAGCACTCACTTCATGTAGAAGGTGCAGCTGATAGCGCTACCACCTCTGTGAGCAAAAGAGGTGCTGTCTCCAGCCAGGAAGCTGGCCAGCATCTGGCACAGGGTGGTGGAGCTGTACAAGGTCTGCAAGGAGGACAAATCTTCCCCAGGAAGAAAGCCAAAGGCATCTGCAGGTATTTGCTTGTAGGCACCAGCACAATGATGAGGGTGTTCCACATCCCGGTCACTGTGCTGCTCATGCAAGTGAGAAGAAGAAGAGGCTTGTCTCTGTGTAGAGGTCCCTCCATATGGACAGCAGGGGAAACTCAACCAATGATGTCTTTGTGTCCCATTCTGTTCATAGAAACCATTTTAGAGCATTCTGGTCCCCCCTATCTTGTCAGGACACCAATGAGCAAGATGTTTCTTTCTCAGTTTCTAAAAGACATGGTAAAGGGTGTTCAAAAGGGTGAAATGATCCCTGGCTGTCATGCCTGAGGTGACCTGCCACACGGTGAGAACACAACAGGGGTTAAATGAGGAAATCATTTGTGCTCGTGTTTGACAAACACACTTTAATAGCACTAATCTCACTTCTAAAATGCATCTCTCCTGTGTTCAGAGAGGAGCAGTCAGTGATGACTTCAGTCTGCTTCAAACACCACGCCCCAGCAGAAACCCTGCTGCCTTCAGGAGCTGTCAGCACTGAGGCCTTGGGGACACCTGGAGGGAGCCCAATGGCACAGAGCAAGCGATGCCATGGTCAGATGCTGTGCTGCTGAGCTGGGCCGGGCTCCTGGGCCCAAGGGGAGCTCCTGGCAAGCGGGCAATGCTGCAGAGAGACAGCTCTGCCCAGGAGCAGCTCCTCTGCACAGCGCAGCAGGGCTGGGGGCTCTGACCGCAGTTGTCACTGGGAGAGGAGAGAAGGGAGAGAGAGGTTATGGGCTCACTGGACTGAGCGTATAGTAAGAGATCATTGGAGATTTAATGACTAAAGCACATAATATGGTAAGTTTCTAGCAGAAGGAAAATGCAGAGAGGCCAGGCCCCAAGGGATTCCTTGTTGCGGGCTGGCTGCAGGCTGTGAAGCCGGGGGTGCAGGCAGGGGTGTCCAGGGCTGTGGTGCAGAGCAGGGTCCCTGCTGTGCCCCAGGGGCTGTGTGCCGGGGCAGGGCCTCTGCCGCCTGCCAGGCTCAGCACTCAGCCTGCCCGGGGAGCTGCCCAGGGCGCTGCGGGGAGAAGCTGCGGGTGGAAGGAGCCCCCCCGGCAGGGCAGGGTCCTGCTGCTGGCGGGAGGCTGCGTCCTGGGGCAGATTGCTCACAGCTCCACAGCACAACCAGGGTGTATTCAAGCCACCTTGCAAGAGAGGAGAGAAGGCAGGAGTTAGTTCCTTGGATCTCTGCTTTCCTGTGCCTTTTCTTTCAGTCTTCTGTTCTTTGGATGAGTGGGAACAGAAATAGACACTGTTATTTCCTAGAAAAGGCTATCATCTCTAAGCCATCACAAGGAGCTTACAAGGATCCCCATCAAGTCCCATTCCTGCCCCTCATCCCATAGAAAGCTCCAACACCACATGGGCAGGGGCAGCAGGGTCTGAGTAACTTGCGCTCTAGGACGTGCCCCCAGCGAGCTGCCCCTGGGCAGAGCCCTGCTGCCAGGAGGTGTCTGCAGGGCAGAGCTGAGCACCCAGCGGGTGGGATGGGGGCTGTGAGCTGCAGGCAGGATGTGTGGGGACAGAGACCCAGCTGCAGGCAGGGACAGCTGCAGGCAGCACAGAAGCTCTCTGTGGGAGTGAGAGGGAGCTGCTCCTAGAAACACCATGGCAGGGGAGATTTGGACATCTCTCTGACATCTG
Organism: Somateria mollissima; assembly: GCA_951411735.1. NCBI lineage: Eukaryota > Metazoa > Chordata > Aves > Anseriformes > Anatidae > Somateria > Somateria mollissima. Next base: position 911,000 of record OX598333.1, read on the forward strand.
TGCACTGCAGACACCTTCCCTGGAGCAACCCCCTTCTCATCCACTATAGTACTTCAGACGTAATGTCTTGGGAACTTGGTCATGAGTTTCCTTTAGATTTCCTGGGGTGGTGGTGTGAGAATTCACACAAATTCAAACCTAAAATAGGTTTTTCAACTGAAAGTTCAAGGTATGGTCTACCTCCAGGGTAGAGGCACTCGATCCTCTATTTGTTGCCCGACAGGCAAGCCAGACTGTTGGTAATAGAGGAATAGTGTTTTTATTACAGATTGAGGCTCCTAGAGCATTGCTCTGGAAAAGGTCTGCATGTCTTTAAAGAACCTCAACAAGTTCTTTCATAGACCTCAGCCTACAGCCAGTGCCACCATCAATTTTACTGTTTCTTGAGGGATTATCTGACCTGCTCCTCAGGATCTGCAAAGAGGGAGATGCCCCTCGCCAGCAGGCATCTGAGGTTGCACCCAGTTCCTATGCCTTTGGCTGCGGAGCAGAACTGACTCTCCCTGTGCCAAATGGCAGTTTCTCCTGCTCACAGAAGGAACATTAGCAACAGAACCGAGCCAGAATTCTGGCCAGGGAGTTGCACGGAGGTCTTCCAGAAAGGAGTAAGGCAGTGCATGTCTGTTGTGTGTTGGTGAGAGAGAAGTAGCTTAAACGACCTATGCAATAGATTTTGTAGATGTTTGACTTTTCACTTGTTATTCCTTCCTTGGACAGAACCCCATGTCCACAGGCAGCACATGTCCAACAGCAGCTCCATCACCGAGTTCCTCCTCCTGCCATTCGCAGACACAAGGGAGCTGCAGCTCCTGCACTTCGCGCTCTTCCTGGGCATCTACCTGGCTGCCCTCCTGGGCAACGGCCTCATCCTCAGCGCCGTAGCCTGCGACCACCGCCTCCACACCCCCATGTACTTCTTCCTCCTCAACCTCGCCCTCCTCGACCTGGGCTGCATCTCCACCACTCTCCCCAAAGCCATGGCCAATGCCCTCTGGGACACCAGGGCCATCTCCTACTCAGGATGTGCCGCACAGGTCTTTTTCTTTTTCTTTTTGATGTCAGCAGAGTATTATTTTCTCACCATCATGGCCTATGACCGCTATGTTGCCATCTGCAAGCCCCTGCACTACGGGAGCCTCCTGGGCAGCAGAGCTTGTGCCCAGATGGCAGCAGCTGCCTGGGGCAGTGGGGTTCTCTATGCTCTGCTGCATACTGCCAATACATTTTCACTGCCACTCTGCGGAGGAAATACCCTGGACCAGTTCTTCTGTGAAATCCCACAGATCCTCAAGCTCTCTTGCTCAGACTCCTACCTAAGGGAAATTGGGCTTCTCACATTTAGTGTTTTTGTTTTTTGGGGGTGTTTTGTATTCATTGTGCTCTCCTACGTGCAGATCTTCAGGGCTGTGCTGAAGATGCCCTCTAAGCAGGGCCGGCACAAAGCCTTTTCCACGTGCCTCCCTCACCTGGCTGTGGTCTCCCTCTTTCTCAGCACTGCCTTTTTTGCCTACCTGAAGCCCCCCTCCCTCTCCTCTCCATCCCTGGATCTGGTGGTGGCAGTTCTGTACTCGGTGGTTCCTCCAGCAGTGAACCCCCTCATCTACAGCATGAGAAACCAGGAGCTGAAAGTTGCACTGCGCAAAGTCATGAGTGGGTGTACATCAGAAGTAATGCACTGCCTGTCTTCTGCAAAGCACTCATAATATAACTCATGATATTCCAAGCTTCTCTTTTGTTCTTTGGTGGTTTTTGTTTTTATTAATGAGGGCAACAATGTTTTCCATATAAATTGTCATTATTGATCCTACTCACATATTTAAACAAAATAAAGGAACTTGCACTGAAGAGTGTGTCTGAGATGCTTTTTCTGAGAATTTTGCTGGGGGTTCCAGGGTAATGCCCATGGGTGGAAATGAAGAGGAATATAGAGACCCACCATAGCAGCACTGCCAGGAAGCAGCAGGGTTTGGTCTGTCCAGAGCTACTTTCATTCCACTTCCACACTCTCCTTCTGAGTCTTGTCTGTTGGCATAAGCCTGATTGTTCCTGTAGCTTGGTCACGGTACTGCTGTGTGGCAATCCTGTGACCACAGGCAGGGACTGGCTACGGGCATTTTTGTGACACATCTGGCCTCCAGAACAGCATTTCCATCCCATAAAGTGATTCTGCTCAGGGTAGTGCCTGGCGGCTCAGGTCTTCCTTCACAGTTGCTGTCAAGAACACTGCAGTCAAGAAATGGATTCTAAAGGGGGACCTGGCTTTGCCTGTTTCTCCATGGGCTCTGGCTGAAGTGATCAGAGCCCCAGCTGGGTGTTTGAGGGTATGGGGGCTGGCTCAGGTGTTGCTTGTTGGTGTCCAGCACTCAGGCAGATGTTGAGGAGTCTCCAATTAACCTGCCTGTGGCACTACAGCATGTGCTGGGGCTGGTGGCAGGTGAGCAGTTTTTGGAAGGAATCAGGAGAGCCCAGGGGAGCTGCAGAGACAGTGTGTCCCAGGGGGTCAGCAGTGAATGGAGCCCACAGAGCATGAGCCTCTTCCAGGTGGAGTCCCCCTGCGATAAAGTGTTAAATCTGGATGTGAGCAGGAAAAGAAGAGCCCCGTGACCCAGGGGACATAGCAGGCACAGGGAAAGAAGTCTGGTGAGCGAATGTGGAATGTGAATAGTGGAATGCCATAGGGTGCAGAATCCAAACACTTCTTGTGGCACTGGAAAGAAGGCACGCTACCTCTGAGCACCCTCGACAGCCACAGAAGAGCTGGTGTGGGAGGCAGTCAGTGGAAGAGCCCCATGAGCTGTCTCTGCCTCCCAGCCTGCCCAGCACAGCCCTGCAGAGTGCCCCTGTGTCCCAGACACCACAGCTCCCTTGCTCTGCAGAGCAGTACCACCAGCTGGGGCGGTAGGGAGCATGGGGAGAGGGTGCAGGAATGGTTGGCCAGGCCAGCACAGGCGTGCTCGTTCCTGGGAAAGGCTCTCTGTTGATGTGGGAAGTCCTGGAAGGAGAGTGGGGCCCCGTGTGTGTGCAGGGGATCCCTGGAAAGAGAAACCCCTGGATACTTCTGCAGCTTGGAGCAGGCTGCCAGGGCTTGGCGGCAGCAGGAGCTGCCTGAGGAGCTCCAGGACCAGGGCTCTCAGCCCAGCTCAGAGAGGTGGTTTGTTCCTCTGCAGTGGGACACAGAATGGCTCAGTCAGAAGTCCAGATGTGCCTGGTACAGTTGAGGCTTCAGCATGCACATTGTGTACATGTGCTGAGGCAAACCTGAGTGAGCACAAATGTCCTCAGCCTGTGTCCATTCCTCATGCCGTGGAGGGTTGGGAGAATGAAGGCTGGTCAGCCTCACCTCAGTCCCTGCGAACGTGATGGGGCAAGCTTTTCCACAGCCACCTCCAGGCACTTGAAGGAAAAAAAATAGGATTGCTGAACCTATAGGGGAGGGGAAGGAAAGGGAAGCAAAGGGAAGAGAAGGTGCCTACCTGTCTTTAGCAAGGCCTTTGCCTTTGTCTCAGAGAATTCTTATAGCCAGAATGGTGCTATGTGGACTTAACAAATGGATGAGGCTGTGGGTGGGCCAGTTTTCTGGACAATCAGGCCCAGGTATCATCCATGACACGTAGTGCTGTCAGTCAGTTCTTAGCATCATCCCTCAGCAATCAGCACTTGGAGCAGCACTGCTGAATGTCATTATTGACTCTCTGAATTACAGGATGGAGCACACTTTCAGATCTTTTCTGGATGGTGTCAAGCTCAGAGGAGCCCTTGATCATTCTTATCTATTTAGTCTACATTGATCAGAAGAATTGAAGAAGATAAAAATCAGAAGTCTCTTGGAACATTTATTTGTTTATTGTGATTCAATGACCTGTCTTTCAGAGAGCTCTCTGAAGACATAGCAGGCAGAGGAAGAGGAAAAGAGAGAGAGGCAGAGGCAGAGATAACGTCTTGTGTTACTATGACCACGGTAGATCCTGCAAAGGATGATTCCATATTTGAAGCAGTAGTAGAAAATTTACTTTATAAAGTAAGGGTAGAAAATTTACTTGATAAGCTTACTTTTTTTTATCTCCCCAGGCCCTGGCTAACAATGACGGTGCCGGGTGAATAAGTTGAGGTCTGTGGTGCCTCAGAAACTTAACAACCAGTAGGAAGCCTCTGGTCAGCTCAGTCTCTTGAGCTGACAGGCCAGCAGCAGTAACATGGCTGGGGACAAGGCCTATGAGGTGACTGCTTCCTGAAGCAGCTGATGTGTCAGCCCTTGCCTCCTGGCTGACATCTGTGCTTTCCCACTTACACCTGCCAGCATCCCTGATAAGGCAGCAGAAGGCACCTGCTTGGCACACTGATTGTGAGATGCCCTCTGTCTGAGAGCCTGATAGGCCCCATGCAGGAAGAGACCTTGGGTGTGGGTTTTCACATCCCTTCTGCCTGAGCACATGGTGGGACAGGAACAGGTACACAACTTGGTTATGTCTACCTGAGAAACTGGAAGGCCAGCAGGAGGCATGTGCCGTCGAAGATCCTGGTGACGATTCTCTGGTGGTGGGAAATAGCAGGAGAGAGTCAAAAGTGGGACAAAGTGCTGCTTGGAAGGTGAAGAGTGGGCATGGGGAGGAGGAAAAGTCACTGAACGGGTAGGGCTGTGGTGCCTGACATCATCCAGAAGGAGTCTGTGGTCAGCCCATGCCATTTTGTTTCAAAGGACAGCCAGGGAGGGTGGGGAGACCTCAGTGAAAGTAAGGAAATGCCAGGGTGAGAGCAAAGTGGAGAAGTGAAGTGCGTGCCTATAGCCTGCAGGGAGAATAGGGCAAGAATTGGACAGTGCAGGATAGCCTGTGGTGATGAAGACCAAGTGCACTGGCAAGGCTGCAAGGCCCCAACAGCACTAAGGTCTTTGTCCCCCTGGCTATGGCAGTTGTCTCTGCTACTGAGGCTCATGAGAACACATGCTGTGCTCGTGACACTGGGGTCTTGTGGCCTCCTTGCAACCCAGTGGAGAGTCCAGCAGGTGTCATAGCATTGTCTTTCACACAATATCACACACCCCACATCCCACTACCCCAGGAAGAGCCCTGAGCCATGGGTGAGGAACAGGACCTCCCTGCCCAGGGGCTGGGGGCCAGGGCTTGGCCTTTCTGCTTCACCAAAAAAAACAAGGCCTTTACTCAGCATCAGAGTCTCCTGCCCAGTGCCTTTGCCTACCTGCAATCACGGCCTCCAATTGTCTGCTCTAACAAGTCCATGGGGAGGCTTTGTCAGTAATGACCCTCACTGGGGCCCATTAATACTCCCAGCCACTTCAAAGTTTCCTTCTGACTTTAACTTCTCCTGCAGTTATATCATTCTCCTCTCACTACCTGAGGTTTATGGACTCAGCACCAAATGCACCATTGGGCTCATTACAATTCAGCCATTTTCATCCAGTCTCCAAGACTTGTACAGTTAATTAGTGAGGTTTCAAGAATGCAGTTTAAAGAGGAAGTATTCAATGACCAGATTTCTAAGAGCATTTTCCTTATTTAAGATTATTTTCCGTTAGTTTAGAGTTTTCAGAAGAACTGCTAGCATCATTCTCCAGTTGTCATGGATTCAATGTGCCTCCTAAGGAGGTCTGTATGGGTGGCAAAGCAGTCCCTTGAAGTCGTAGACTGTATGGACAACCTTGCTGCTCAGCTCTCCATCCCCACCACTTCTCTCATCAGCCACCTGGGACTTGCATCACTTTTCCTTACACCAGACTTCTCCACTGAAGTCCACAGCGGGGTGTTACAGCATCTTTTCACCAAGTCCCACCTCCTTTCCTCAGACAACTGGCTGCACACAGGCAGTTTTTGATGTTGTTATTAACATTTAACAACAAACAAGCAAACCCCAATGTCCTCAACAGTGAGCCAAATTCAAGTTGCCTCCAATGAGGTGCACCTTCCACAAGGGATGACTATACAAGAAATGTTTGACATAGATAGGAAATGATGAGTAGAAGTGCAATTACAGAGTTGGGTGTAGGGTTGATGAGATAGGAAAGTGAAATATGGGCAAGCTTGAAGATTCCTCAAGTTCTGAGAACCAACTGCGCAGGTGAGAGGTATCTGAATGATCAAAGAGTGAGGGGAGGGGAATCTGGAGAAGAATGGAGAGTGCACGTGTCCAGATAGTCTGCTGGAAAAGTGACTTCCAACATGGTCTGTTTCATAAAGCCAGGCGAAAATACCAGAAAGACTAGGGAGATGAAGTGCAGAGCATAAGAGACAGAGTCATGCAAGTACAGGGGAAGATTGGTATTTTTTCTCTTGCTGTAATAAACATCCAAGGGAAAAAAATGTCATGGGACAGCTCAAACATTGTATTAGAAGTGTTCAATCATTTCAGCTGATTCAAGTGTGCTGATTGAAGTGAAATGATCGAAATGGTTAAAAAAATTGGAGGCAATGGGCCTACAGCCCAGCTCAGGTCTTCAGCCCAAGGGATTAAAGTGTCTTGAGGAGGAAGAATCCTGTGGAAGAGGAGGGGAGAGGGATGCAAGGGGCCAGCTGCATGTGGATATGGGGCTGGTCAGGGCTGGTCTGGTCAGGCCCTGTGCCTGATCACTGTCCTGCCTTCTTATTCAACTCTGTTGCTGGCTATTTGCTGTGTGAGTGTGCTCACTCCTGGGTGTGGTGGGGGTGAATCATACAATCATGGAACCACATAGCCATGTGTGCGTCTGCACCCATGGGTAATTGCTGCTGGGGATGCGTGGAGCACTGGTGACCTTCAGAGCAGAGCAGGCTGAGGTGGGGAAGGAGATGGGGCCAGGCGTGTTGCTCATGGCTCAGTGCGTGCTGCTGGTGGTGTGGTGGCTGTGAAGGTGCTGTTCCCTGTTGGAGTTGGTCTGAGTTGGTCTGAGATAGTGAAAGGAGTGTTAGCATGTTATCAATATGCTCCCTTTTCCTGTGGAGCATACAAAGGCATCCCGCCATGGACAGGCCCAAGGAGAGGGCTCGTCCTTCCTCTGGTCACAACTGCATTTCAGTCCTTGGGGTGGACCCAAGCTGAGGACTTGCTGATGACTCTTGGGCTGAGGTTCAGCACACAGATTGGAGAAGACTGTCTCATGGACATGTGGTGGACACAGCCAGAGGAACAGCAGCAAACTGTTGCAGCTGCTGGGCCATGTTTCCATCAGTCGTAGCCCTTTTAACAGGGCACAGGCATTGCTTTTGATGTCACCCGACTAGAAAGATGGTTGCATTAAGGGCTGGAGAATATAGGGCACCATTTTTTTCCTCAGCCACTTCCTAGGCTTGGCAAAGCACCAGGAAACCATGGACTTGTGGCTCTGCATCATAAGAAGCATAGAATCTTAGTATTATTAAGGTTGGAAAAGACCTCCAAGATCTTCTGGTCCAACCATCCCCCTACCACCAATATCACCCACTAAGCCATGTCCCTAAGTACTACATCCAACCTTTTCCTCTGCACAGCTTTCAGGCCAGTCTGCCCCAAGCCTGTAGCACTGTATGGGGTTGTTGTGGCCAAAGGGCAGGACGCAGCACTTACCCATGGTGAACCTCATCCCACTGGCCTCTGCCCATCAATCCAGCCTGTCCAGGTCCCTCTACTGGGCCTTCCTACCCTATGGGAGATTGACACTTCCCTCCACCTTGGTGTCATCTGCAAACGTACTGGTGGTACACTCAATTCCCTCATCCAAATCATCAATAAAGATGTTGAAGAGGATGGGCCCCAACACCAACCCCTGGGCAACACCACTGGTGACTGGTCACTAGCTGGATTTCACTCTGTTCACCACTACTGTCTAGGCCCGGCCACCCAGCCAGTTTTTAACCCAGCAAAGCATGTGCCTGCCCAAGCCATGGGCTGCCAGCTTCTCCAGGAGAATACTGTGGGAGACCATGGCAAAGGTCTTGCTGAAGTCTAGGTAGACTATGTCAACAGGCTTTCCCTCATCCCCCAGACACATCACTGGTCATAGAAGGAGATGAGGTTGGTCAGGCAGGACTTGCCTTTCCTGAACCCATACTGACTGGGCCTGATCCCCTGATGGTCCCGCATATGCTGCATGATTGCATTCAAGATGATCTGTCCCATCACCTTTCCTGGCACCGAGGTCAGGCTGACAGGCCTGTAGTTCCCCAGGTCCATCTTATGACCTTTTTTATAGATGGGCATAACATTAGCAAGTCTCTACTCACCCGGAACCTCTCTGGATGACCATGATCACTGATAGATGATGGAAAGTGTCTGACAGATGATGGAAAGCGGCACAAGCTTCTGAAAAGCTTGGCACTAGCCTCAAAATAAGATCCAAGCCTTCAGACAGTGCACTGCAGAGATCCCATTTTATTTTGCAGATACTACGTAAGAGTCAGCTCTGACCTTCTGTTGGACACATATTTGTAGAGCCTCAAGAGCAAACAGAGAAGTGTCAATCCTCAGCAGAAGTAGGGTGAAAAAGAGATATTACTCTAAGAGCATAATAAATCAAATGATACCGAAGAGAACAATAACAATGTTGACAATGAAAGAAGGACCAGACCTGAGGGGAGGTACCAAGTTAAGTCATCTCTGGAAAAAGAGGGGAAATTTGTCACTATTCAGAAGCATCCATGAAATCACTTTCCTTATAGCCCACTTGAGCTCCTTGTTCCTCATGTTGTAGATGAGGGGGTTCAATGTTGGAGGCATCACTGAGTACAGAACTGCCACCACCAGGTTCAGGGATGGAGAGGAGATGGAGGGGGGCTTCAGGTAAGCAAAAAAGCCAGTGCTGATAAACAGGGAGACCACAGCCAGGTGAGGGAGGCATGTGGAAAAGGCTTTGTGTCGCCCCTGGTCTGAGGGCATCCTCAGCAGAACCCTGAAGATCTGAACATAAGAAAAAAGAATGAAAACAAAACACACGGATGCTAACCAGACACCAACCACAAGCACCCAAAAACTCTTCAGGTAGGAGCGTGAGCAGGAGATCTTTAGGATCTGGGGGATCTCACAGAAGAACTGGTCCACAGCATTGCCTTGGCAGAGAGGCAGGGAAAATGTATTGGCAGTGTGCAGCAGAGCAGTGAGAACCCCACTGCCCCAGGCAGCTGCTGCCATCTGGGCACAAGCTCTGCTGCCCAGGAGGCTCCCATAGTGCAGGGGCTTGCAGATGGCAATGTAGCGGTCATAGGACATGACAGTGAGAATAAAATACTCTGCTGACATCAGAAAGGGAAAAAGAAAGACCTGTGCAGCACATCCTGCATAGGAGATGGCCCTGGTATCATGAAGGGAATTGGCCATGGCTTTGGGGACAGTGGTGGAGATGCAGCCCAGGTCGAGGAGGGTGAGGTTGAGGAGGAAGAAGTACATGGGGGTGTGGAGGCAGTGGTCACAGGCTACGGTGGTGAGGATGAGGCCATTGCCCAGGAGGGCAGCCAGGTAGATGCCCAGGAAGAGCGCAAAGTACAGGAGCTGCAGCTCCCGTGTGTCTGCGAATGCCAGCAGGAGGAACTCAGTGATGTAGCTGCTGTTGGACATCTGATCCTCCTGGACAAAGGGGACTACCCAAGGAAGAAAACACAGTGATCATTAGGAGATAAAACCTAATTCTCTTCCCGTCCAAACACCCCTACAGTGACTTTCCCCTTTCTGAGGCGTTTCTTTTGCTCCCTTGCCTGAGGTCTGGTTGGTGCTGGAGGATTGTGGCCCTGGGAGCAGTGGTCTCTGCTGCGTGTGCTGGAGGATTCAGACCTGTCCTACAGCTCTACATAAAAAGAAACCAGGAGTGATCTCTGATTAAATCTCTCTTTGATGTATTGGACTTCACAGCATTACCACTCCCAACACTCTTTACTGATGTACTTGTGATTTACTTTGTTCTATCTGCATCACACTCAGGAGCATTTTTAGAGGGTAGAAAACCCTGGCAGTTGTAAGAAATACCAGGTGAGCTCTTGTGAGTCCCAGAAGGCAAAGTGACTGTCCTTAGTGCAGTGAGGATAGCCAGTCTGTCCATCTACCCTGGTCTCAGCCAGACTCCTCTAGGGCTCAGTCACGTTACCCACATTGAGCTGCTCAATGATTGTGGCCTCAGAAAGTCCCTGGAAGGAGATACAGCTTTGTCCGTGCCCCACAGACCGCAATGCCCAGAGCTCCACAGGTTAGAAGGGGAACTCTGGGCACCTTCCTGCTATAGACACATCTGTGTGGTGGGACCCAGATGGTCAGTGCTTGAGCTGCAGATGAAAGCCAGATCTGCAGGGAGCCATAAAGCAAGAACAGCAGCTGCAGCTCCAAGAAGAGAGAGGAATAGCACAGGGCTTCTGCCAGGGGAGGCAAGGTGAGGGACAAACAGGAACTCAGAAGGGCCTGCTGTGAGGGAGGTCCTGCTACTGAGGTTATGAGTCACGACCTGAATCCTGTGGGTTAGAGGGCAGACAGAGAGGTGCCAGACTATTCTGTTAGCACTGTCCTGCCATTCCCTGCCCATGGCTCTGCTGCCTGCAGCTGTCCCTGCCTGCAGCTGGGTCTCTGTCCCCACGCCTCCTGCCTGCAGCTCACAGCCCCCATCCCACCCACTGGGTGCTCAGCTCTGCCCTGCAGACACCTCCTGGCAGCAGGGCTCTGCCCAGGGGCAGCTCAATGGGGGCATGTCCTAGAGCCCAGGTCACATAGACCCTGCTGACACTGCATGTGAGATGATGGAGCTTTCTATGGGCTGAGGGGCAGGAAAGGGACTTGCTGGGGGTTCTTGTAAACTTCCTTCTTATGTCGAGTAAGTCTCAGTCTCTTCTTGGAAATAACACCTTCTATTTCTATTCCCAGTGAGCCAAAAGAAGAGAAAACTGAAAGCAGAGGCTCAGGAAAGATGAGAGTGAAGTTCCCGTTGAAATTCCCTTGGTGTGCTGTGGAGCTGTGAGCAGGCTGCCCCAGGCAGCAGCCTCCCACCAGCAGCAGGACCCTGCCCTGCCGGGGGAGGCTCCTTCCACCCGCAGCTTCTCCCCGCAGCGCCCTGGGCAGCTCCCCGGGCAGGCTGAGTGCTGAGCCTGGCAGGCGGCAGAGGCCCTGCCCCGCCACACAGCCCCTGGGGCACAGCAGGGACCCTGCTCTGCACCACAGCCCTGGACACCCCTGCCTGCACCCCCGGCTTCTCCTGCCTCCAGCCAGAGACTTACCGGGTGCAGGGCTGCGAAGTCTTCTCCCGCAGTGAGCTCTGGGCATGCTGCCACTTCTGCCTGCCTTTAAGCACTGTGTCTCTGCAGGCAGTGCCCCCAGCCCTGCTGCGCTGTGCAGAGGAGCTGCTCCTGGGCAGAGCTGTCTCTCTGCAGCGCTGCCCGCTTGCCAGGAGCTCCCCTTGGGCCCAGGAGCCCGGCCCAGCTCAGCAGCAGAGGCCCAGCCCAAGGCCTCCCTTGCTCTGCCCCCCACCAGGCTCCCTGCACATGGCCCTGGGGCTGCAGGGGAACCTGCCGGCAAACAGCCTGAAGGAATCCCTGGAGTTCCTTCCCTCACAATGGTACACACTCTTCTTGACAGCAGTGTTCTGGAGTAGTCTTGGAGTAGTTGGGTGTTCATATCCCCCCTGGCATTCCTCATACCCACAGGGGCTGGATTCCTCTGGCCTCCATTGAGGTGTCCTCAACATAGGCACGTGAATGTGAGATATCTCACTAATGCTGATAACTGAGCCACTACAGATAATTAGTGGAAATAGAGGCCAGGAAAGAGCTGCTCAGATCCTCCTGTGGCCATCTGCCATCCACAGCAGCAGGTGTCTGCTGTGAAGGAAAGCCTCTTCATGCCCAGGCTCTTGGCACAAGGTCTGGGACAAGCCTGAGTTTGGCCCTTGTGCCACAGCTGAGGTGCTGCAGCCCAGATGTGCCCCAATGCCCTCAGCCTGGGGCACAGGCAGGAGAAGCTGGATCCCCGCCTGCTGTCACAGGGCTGGGACATTGATGGAAGAGCTGCTGAGGTGTGGGAGGACAGGTCCCTCAGCTTGGGGTGCTGTGCTGGATGGGGGCAGATTCTTCAGAAGAGACAGGTGGGGATGATCAACAGGGGGTTGCCCTCCATGTGGATGATCTGTCTGGATGCGTGGAGCTCCTCTATGGGATGGGCAGCAGAGTGGGGGAGCCCTTGTGGTTGAGGGTCAGAGCAGAGCCAGTCAGGGTGGCAGTGTGGTCAGAGGTAAATGCCTGCAGTCAGGCTGAAGAAGCAGACAAAGTCTCATGGAAGCCATTGGAGTAGGCAGAGTTCAATGACCCCATGTCACCCTGGGTGCCTTTAATCACTCGGACGGTCACAGGAAAGGGACACTGCTGGGTGCAAACATTCCTGAGGTTTCTGTGGATTCTTGGAGACAGCTTCTGTGCACAGCTGCCAGATGGGCCGACCTAGGTGGTGTTCACCAGGATCTGGAACTTGCAAACAGGAAAACTTGTGTCTTGACACTCCTCCTGCAAAATGCATGTCATAGTCCAGCTGCTTTTCAGCACATGGAAAGAGATGAGGTTTTGGGGCCAAGCCCTACATCCAGTACTGCACAGGCCCACTCACTCATAGACCCTGGGAGGCCTGCAGCCCCTTTGTGCCATCCCTGAGGGTCTTCAGGCAGCTCCTCTTGCCCCATGGCCAGGGCAGCCGCGCCTGAGCTGCTGCAGCCAAAAATATTTGCTGGTCCCATTACTTCCTCATCAGCTGAGATTGGGTCTCAGACAGAGAAGAGGCTGTAGCTGCTTAAATATGCTGAGAGCCTAGGGACGGCTTCAGCCGAGAGGCAAAACCCCTCTCATTTATACGCAGGAACATGGTGGAGGCTCCTCGGTCAGTCACAGAAAGGCGTGACATATGTTGCAGAAATAATCCACTAAACACACAAAAATCCACTGCTGAGGGGCAGGCACCTGGAGAGTATTGGCAGATAGACTTTAGCGAACTGCCTAGAAAAGGGGGGCTGAAGTATTTGTTAGTCCTCGTGGACTCGTCTGCAGGCTGGCCTGAGGCCTTTCCGTGTCATACCAGGAAGGCGAGAGAAGTAGTACAAGCTGTGGTAAAAGAAAGAATTCCGAGATTTGGGGCACCTTTGGGAACGCCATCGGACAGAAGTCCACAACTGATAGCCAAGGGAGTTACTGAAAGAAGCAGGCTATTAGGTGTTGGTTGGGATCCGCATAGCCCTTACAGACAGACCCCAGTCTAGTGGCAGAGTGGACAGAATGAATCATACTCTCAAGACTCAGGCAAAGCGTGTCAAGAAACTTCAGTGATCTGAAGACAGGTTTTACCCTGTCTTTTGCAAAAGGCCCAGCCCTAGGAAAAGCCTCAAACCCCACCTTCCTGGAAGGGCTCCCAAGAGCAGAGGCGTGTTGGGGCAGGAACACAGCAGTGATTTCTCCAGCGCTCCACTTCCTTTATTCCATGGCCTTTGTCAGCATTTGGAGATGTTCCTGGTGGATGTGCCAGGAACCGCTAGGAATGAACTGGGCAGAAGGGAGGTGACTGTTTCTCAGGACAAGAAGGCAAATCTCTCGTCTCTCTCCCAAGCTGTGCCATCTCCTTGCTGCTGACGTCATAAGCCTTCTTATGACATGGGCTGATGTCACAGAAGGATGTCCTGCATCACCAGGATATAAGCACTGGAGCAGCGGCAGTGCCGGCACTTCCCTGCAAGGCCTGGTCCCTGCTGGGCACTGCTTGGGTGCTCTCCACCGCTGTGCTTCTGTGGCCAGGAGTGGGGTCAGCAGGCAGCAAGCTTGCACTGGGCGACTCTCGCTGACGGGCGGAGGAGCAGGGGCACCTTGCAGAGGAGCTGTGGTTGAGGAGCCAGGGCGGGCATCCCTTGTTCTGAGCTGAGGGCGAGCAGCAAGCGAGATGGAGGGCTGCTGGAGGGTGACCATCGCCTCTGATATGGTTTCCCAGTTCCCAGTGCTCCTACACCTCTCCCCCAAAGGTAAGGGTATCAGGAGTCCCTTTCCACAGGGTGGCCCAGGGGCTGTCAGCTGTCCAAAGCTGCAGGTCCTGGGCTGGGGGGTGGTGGTGGCACTGGACAGAGCTGGTGGCTGCTGCGAGAGCCCTGCCTGAGTGTCCCTCTGGGCTCAGGGGACAATGTGGAAGCCAGGACTCCTGGGTCCTGATGCTAGAGCTGTCCTGAGCCCCAGGGATACTCTGGGCATGGCTCAGCCTCCTCGTGATGGGGACAATCCAGGGCCAGGTTTCCCTGGGAGCTGGTGCCTCTTTGGGATCTGGCTCTGGGAGGAAAGACCTCTGGTGTGCCAGAGACTGGTGTGGCCTGCAGCTCCCACAGGCCTCTCAGGAATGTTCCAGGAATGCCCGCATGGTGTTTTTCTGGGGGGCTCGCGTATGCCTGCATGTGTCCTCGCCTGGGTGAGGTGCTTGCCAAGAGGTGGTGAGCTAGCTGGCCTGGAGCCTGACCTGTGTTTTCCTTGCTTTCCAGAGACTGAGGCTATCTGGAATGCTGTATCCGCGTACATTCTGGAAGCACTGGAGCAGGATAAGGTGGGCTGGTGTCCTGGGCCCTGCAGAGCAGCCCCTACCCGAGCAGCACGGCAGTGCACTGAGACTGCCCAGGGTGCCTGGAGCAGCTTGCTGGCCAGCTGGGAGAGAAACCAAGGCCAGATCTGCTCTGCTTCTCAGGGGTTTGGCACACCCTAGGGCTTCACTCTTCCCTGCGGCCTGAGTGGAGAGGGCGAGCAGAGAGATGGGGGAATATCCTGGGTCCGTGCCTAGGATAATCAGTCCCAGGCCTAAGCCGTGTGCTTAGGCCTAGGCCTAGGGAATCAGTCCCAGGCCTAAGCCGTGTGCTGGAAACCTCTGGGCTGTTCCCTAGCCAAGGGATGGTGGCAAATCCTGGGAGGGGGGTGATGAAAGAAACGGAGGATGCGGCTCTTCTCCAAAGCTTTCCAAAGTGCCCCACCTTGCCCCATTGTCCCTCAGGAGCGGGCAGGGCACAGAGCAGTGTCCCCCTGCTCTGACAATCATCCCTTTTCCTGTCTCTCAAGAACTCCCTTGTCAACCTTTCTGTCTTCTCTGTGTGCAGGCTGTTCAGGTTGCGGGACTCGGGACCTTTGCTGTTGTCCAAGAGCAACTCCATGTCAAGCAAAAGTGGCTCTTGATTCGAAGACCGTTCTTCCAGCTGGACATTGATGAGGCGTGGCTGGAGGACATGTACTATCCCCCTGAGATCCTCCCTGGTGAGAAGGCAGCAGCCCCCCTCTTCCTGCCCCATGTCCGGAAGGATTTGTTCTCCCTGCTCTTTGGAAAGGCCTGGGAGAAGCAGAGGATTGTCTCCAACGGTCAGGGTAGAGCTTGAGTTCCCCCAAAAGACACCGTGGCCCCGGAGCTGTTTCTCTTAGCGACCCTTCCTCTAGGACCTTGTTCTGAATGGTGCAAGCAACTTGGGCTTGCTGTGGCAGTGAGGATGTTGCTTCTCCTTGCAGATGACGTCCAGGTCGAGCCGCTGAACTACCTGCAGCTATCGCGAGCCACCTCCTTCCCACCGTACGTGGTGCAGGAGTGTGTGCAAGAGACCATCCTCTTGTACTGTTTCCTCCTGAGGAACAAGGAGCACGTCCCCTTTGCCTTCAGAGACATTGGTGTTTTGACCTGTGAAGATGGTTTCCTGTGCATGAAGTTTTATCCAGACTGTGTTAAACGTCTGGAGGGTGCTGCAGACCTCATTGCAATGCTCCACAGTGTAAGTTGGTGATGTTTTGAGGGCTACTTCAATTTCTTTGGGAATCCTGTGGAAGGGTGATCAATCCGACTGCTGTTGGCCAGCCTGGACACGGCAGGCCAGTCAGATGCCTTTCCCCACGCCTGCCCCATTAGCTGCTTTCTCCATTAGCTCTTCTGAGCGTCTGGATGCTGACCCCTGCAAAAGGCCTGGCAGCGTTACTGTACAGCCTCGATATTCTGCCATGCTCCTCCAGAGCAGAACAAAGGTTGATGGAAGAGGCTTTGGAGGAGGGTTTTGGAGAGAAGGCTTTTTTTTGGCTTGGGAGACAGGATTGCTTCCTGTCAATGAGAGCCCTGAGAAAACTGCCTCAGAAACCCTCCAGCAGGTCTGTGTCTCTTTGCAGAGAATGTGGCCGGCACACCCGACTGCCTTGAGTGGAGAGACCACCGCTCGTGGGATCCAGATGTTCCCAAGGTGAGTGCATTTCCTCCGCAGCCCTTGGCTTCCCACCTCCTCCTTTGGAATGTGCGCGGTCGGGTCTCCACGCTCAGCATCCAGTCGGGGCTAAATCCTGAAGAGACTGGGTCCTGGTTAACTCATGCTGACTTTCGGCTACAAGTGTCTTCACCTGGAGAGGAGGGGCATTGCGGTTGTGTTTCTTGCGCCCATGCTGCTGGGAATTTAGGCTACCTTTTCTGGTGTTGCGGAAAGCTTGACAACAAACCCCATGCATGAATGTGACGGAAAAGGGATGCCATGGCCCGTGCAACACCAGGAGGATTACTGCCAGCAAGCTGCAACGGGTAGGAGGCCAGCCTTCTTCAAGCCCGTGTCATCATTTGTTTGCCAGGTTTCATCTGACTGTGAGGAGAAGGCCAGAGGCCAAAGTGTTGTCCACCTCGCAGCAGAAAGCTGCAGAAGAGTGTGGGATCAGAAGAGGTAACGGTCCCTGCTGTCTGGGGGTGGTCCCTGTCCCATGCTGGCTGACTGCAACCAGCTTAAAAGGCAGTGCTCATGCGGCTGCTCTGAAGAGCTTCCTCCTTTCCTAGTTTCAGAGTGCCATCCTGGTGAGCTGCTGGAGAGGCGGAAGCTTTCCCTCCCTATGCTGACAAGCTGGGAGCCAGGCACGAGGCAGCAAGATCTGGAGAAGAAGCCTTGCACCAGGTGAGACCCTTGGGGGAAAGGAGGAAGGAGCCACTTGCAGCCACACAGGAGAGATGTCCCCTTTGGACCCACCAGGCGCAGGGACTCAGAAAGGCTCCTGACACCTGTCCCGGAGGAGGCCGCTCTCTCCACGGATGGCAAGCGTGCAGCACGTTTGCCTGAGACTGGCACGCCAGCTTCATTTTCCACCAGGGCCCTGATCCTTGGGGGAGCTGGATGCAGAGCCTTGTTGCAGAAGCTCTTCTCCCTCCAGGAGCCCCCCCACATTGCAACAGAGTCCATCTTTTTGTCTGTGGGAGCAAACGTCCCCTGCAGTTTCTTCCAGCTCCCCCGCAGCTTCTCCCAGCCTAAGGAGCTGTGATACCAGATGGAAACGTTTCTTTCAGGCATTTTTTCCAAACGATATCCCACACTTCGTGGCAGGCACAAGAGAGTGCCGAGGGAGGGAGGTGGCATGCCTGCCCTCCTTACCTGATGGCGTTCTCCGATGTTGCTGGCTCCCCAGCGATAATCTGCTTTCCACCCATAAGCCCGGGTGGGCCGTATTGGTGTCTCTAGGATCCTGACCTTGCACAAGACACTGCTCCTCTCCTTCTTCCACCACAAAGGGCCTGGATACGGGCATCCCGAACCTTCCTGAAGGCAGGTGGTGCCACAGCTTCGCGGTTGGCTCTTTCTGTCTCTGCTGAAGCGAACACGGCCAGTCCAATACACCCGTTCGCTGCGGAACTGCCGTCTGCTGCAGAGGCTGATGCAGCTTGCGAGCGTGGACTGGAGACCGAATTCCCCTGGGCTCATGCAGCCTCCCGGTGTCTGTTTGCAGTGTGCTCCCCCCGTGTCCAGGCAGCTCCCCCAGGACGAAGAAGACCGACAGGCAGGAACCAGCTCCTCGAGCCAAGTCCACCACCATTGCGCTCCCTACTCCTGAAGCCTCTCAGAGATTGGTGAAGGTACCTGCTCTGCCTTGCTGCAATGACCACGCGGTTTGGGACTGTACTAAAGC
The DNA here is from genome assembly GCA_951411735.1 of Somateria mollissima. Lineage (NCBI taxonomy): Eukaryota > Metazoa > Chordata > Aves > Anseriformes > Anatidae > Somateria > Somateria mollissima. The sequence goes on from OX598333.1 coordinate 928,837, forward strand.
CTCTTTGTGTGGAGCGATCCCAAGCCGGACCCTTGGGATGCGTTCATTTTCACATTTGTTACCTCCTTCTTCTCTTCCTCGGGAGATGGAAGGTGGTATCCCGCACACTTTCCCTGCCTCTTGCTGCCTCCCGTGTTGCCATGAGCCACTTCATTTTGACCAGGGGCAATGGAAAAGGAACGAGGCCTTTCTGGGTCTTTGATGGCAGAGGTCTTTGGTCCAACAGCTGAGACCAATCCTGTCTGCTGTTGTGTTTTTTGTTTGTTTTCCTCCAGGAGGTCTGGAACCTGTCCTCGCAGTGGGACCAAACAGAGAGCTCATGGCCCATGTACCAAGAGCGAATACAGCAAGCCCAGGCAGAAATGGCTGCTTGGGAAGCCTGGTCTGAGGGGGAGGACCAACAGACACCCCAGGTACTGGCAGTGACCAACACCGCTGAGAACAGCAGCGATCCTCCCCGCCAGGGCTCCGAGGGGGGCAGGTCCCAGGGTGGTGGGAGCAGGACGGGCACCAGGGCGCAGGGCAGGGCTTTGCCTGCTCCTCCCTGTGAGGGAGAGGCTGTCAGCAGAAAGCGAGGGATAAAAGCAGCAGCCAGACGTGGGCCGGCAGTGCCGAGTCGCCTGCTTCCCAGGTCCTGCTGCAGGGTCCTTTCAAGGGGTCCTCTGGGAAACAGCACCCGTGTGTCCAGTCCTGTCTGATGAGAGCGTCTTCTCCTTGCAGCAGTTCACCAGTCAACATGCTTGGACTCCCCATCCCCCAGCCCAGCCCAGGAGCAAGGAGGTCAGGAGGAGGTGGAGGAAGGCTCAGATCCCTGTCCCAGAAGAGGAGTGGAGAGCAGCAGCCAAGCTGGAGAGCCTCCAGCCTGAGTAAGTGTGTGCCGGCTGCGTTCACGTGCTGGGGCACTCGAGTAGCTGCTGAGCGATGTCAGGAGATGTCCAGCAGCCCGGTCCCTGAGTCCTGGGGTTGCCTATGACACCCTTTGCTTTCTCCGAAAGCGGGCATGACCTTGGTTACCGCCAAGGCCTAAAACTCATCACAGGGCGAAAGGGTGGGTGCACGTGGCACCGCGTGGGTGCAGGGTCTGGATGAGGGGAGGGGCAGAAGGGGTGTCTGGCAGAGGCTGAGGGATCCCTTTCTCCTGGTGTTGCAGCCACCTTTCCCCACGAGCACTGCAAGTTTTGAAAAGGTCAGAGCCGCATCGCAATCAACAAAGGGTGTTCAGAAATGCTGCGGAGGAAAAGCGGCTGCGGCAAGAGCAGCAGCGGCTCCCCTGGTAAGTATCTTCAGAAAGGGATGGTGCTTCCCGCTGCTGCAAGGCCCGTCCTTCCCCTGGGGGCAGCACTGGGAGAGAGAGGGCATTCCGGGGCCCTCCGCTCCCCCTGCCTCAGCCCCAGGCTGATGAGCTGCACCCCTGGGGACCTTGTCATGAGCTTGGGCACTAGGCATCTGTCGCACCTGACGGCAACCGTGAAGCTTCATGGGAAGCAGACCCCTACGTGCACGGCCTGAGCTAAGCCTGCAGTATTTCTCTGCGTTCAGCCTGTACACAACCTGATCATCCTCTTTTCCTTTTGACTCCCTAGCGCTAGATGCTGGTACCGCCACGGAGGGGAAGGTGCTGGGAATGCTGACGGCAGCAGCGGAGCTCTGAGCAAAGGGGCTGGGAAGCTCTCCTGCTTTCCACCCCTGGATGGAAAATAAAGAGCACAGCCAGACTGCTTGTGTCGCTTCACTTGAATGCAGCGCCTTGTCTGCGCTAGTCTGTGTGACTTTTTGCCATTTAGGGGATGAAAAGAAATGCTCACCAAAGCACGGACAGGACCTCCTGTATCCTGATCACTTCCAGCTATGGAGATGAGAAATTGGCCTTGCTGAACCAAGTCCAGGTAGATGACGCCAGCTGCCCTTCCCCTATCCACCAGTGCTGTAACCCTGCCGTAGAAGGCCACCAGATATTTCAGGCATGATCTGCCCTTAATGAAGCCGCATTGTCTGTCACCAAGCAGCTCTTTGTTTGTCACGGATCCCTGGCTGCTCAGTAAATGTTCCTGCATTCCTCCTGGGAGGCTCAAGGGAGACCTTATCGCCCCACTGCCCCACAGATGGTCCCACAGCCATGCTGCCGAGGCACCACACATTCAGGGCTGGGTCAAGCTCTTACTGACCGCAACAGGGACAATTGCCATGGAACACAGAATGCAACGCACAGGAAAAATCACACACAATTAGCAACCAAATAACAGTCGTTTTGTAGCCAACTCCCAGGAAGGGTTACAGCTGGGGCTATACAAATATATATCTCACTATACAGACAGAAAATGTGAATATTTCCACCAAGAAAGGCCATACCAGTACAGGTACGATTGGCACAAATTTACCCATTCAAAGATGGAGCATTCCAGGGAACAATTTTAACTCTGTTTTTTCTGCTCTAACAGGCAGGAGATGTCAGAAGTCACAGATTCTCTCTGTGCCAGGAGTGAGGGGTGGCATGGACAGTCCTGGGCAGGGAGGGTTTTGTGGCATCAGGGCTCCATGCAGGACAGAAAATTATCATTTTATTGCTTAAGGTCTGAATGTTACCTACATGTTTTTAAAATATTTCAAACATTTCACCTCAATCAGCACATTAGTCAGATGAAATAACTGAACAATTCTAATACAATGTGAGAGGTGTCCCATGACATCAAAATTATCATATTTCAGAATGCCTATTATAGTGGGAGACAAATACTGATCTTCCCCTGTACTTGCATTGCCAGAATTTCTCTTAAGTACTGCACTTCATCTCCTGAGTCTTTGAGGTATTTCCACCTGGCCTTACAAAACAGACCATGCTGGAAGTCACCTTTCCAGCAGAATGTGTGGACATGTGCAGTTTCCACTGTTCTGCAGAGTTCCCCCTTCACTTGCTCTTGCTCTTTGGTCATTCAGACACTTCTCATATACCCAGTTGCTTCTAGGGATTTTGGGGAGGTTGAACTTGCCTGTATTTCAGTAGTCCCTCTCATCATCCCTGTAGCCAACTCTGTATTTCTCTTTTACCATTTCCTATCCCTCTGTGTCAAAAATTTCTTGTACAATCATCCCTTGTGGATGGTGCACCTCATTGCAGGCAACTTGGGGTTGGCTCACCATTGTGGGCTCTGGTTTCTGTTTATTTGCTTCTTTTCATATTGTTCGTGTTTGTTTCTATTTTATATATTTTTTATAAATACTGAAAACAACTTTTTCACCTATATAGACCTCCTTAGGAGGCACATTGGATCCATGACAACTAGAGAATGATGCTACCACTTTCCAAAACTCAAAACTAATGGAAACTAATCTTAAATAAAGAAAATGCTTTCTGTAAAGTGGTCATTGAAAACTTCCTATTTAACTGCATTCTTGAAACCTCACTAATTAAATGCGTAAGTCTGGAAGACCAGATGAAAATGGCTGAATTGTAATGAGCCCAATGGTGCACTTGGTGCTGAGTCCAAGAACCTCAGGTAGTGAGGAGAGAATGATGTAACTGCAGGAGAAGTTCAAGTCAGAAGGAAACTTTGAAGTGTCTAGGAGCATTAATGGGCCCCAGTGAGGGTCATTACTGACAAAGCCTCCCCATGGACTTGTTAGAGCAGACAATTGGAGGCCATGATTGCAGGTAGGCAAAGGCACTGGGCAGGAGATTCTGATGCTGAGTAAAGGCCTTGGTTTGTTTGGTGAAGCAGAAGGGCCAAGTCCTGGCCCCCATCCCCTGGGCAGGGAGGTCCTGTCCCTCACCCATGGCTCAGGGCTCTTCCTGGGGCAGTGCGATGTGGGGTGTGTGATGCTGTGTGAAGGACAATGCTACAACACCTGCTGGCCTCCCCACTGGGTTGCAAGGAAGCATGAGCACAGCATGTGTCCTCATGGGCCTCAGTAGCAGAGACAACTGCCATAGCCAGGGGGACAAACACCATGGTGCTGCTGCGGCCTTGCAGCCTTGCCAGTGCACTTGGTGTTCTCCACCACAGGCTGTCCTGCACTGTCCAATTCTTGCCCTATTTTCCCTGCAGGCTGTAGGCATGCACTTCACTTCTCCACTTTGTCTCACCCTGCCATTTCCTTACTTTCACTGATATCTGCCCACCCTCCCTGGCTGTCCTTTGAAACACAGTGGCATGGGCTGACCACAGACTCCTTCTGGATGATGTCAGGCACCACAGCACTACCCGTTCAGTGACATTTCCTCCTCCCCATGCCCACTCTTCACCTTCCAAGCAGCACTTTGTCCCACTTTTGACTCTCTCCTGCTATTTCCCACCACCAGAGAATCCTCATCAAGATCTTCCAAGCCACATGCCCGCTGCTGGCCTTCCAGCTTCTCAGGTAGACGTGACCAAGTTGTGTGCCCATTGCTGTCCGACCATGTGCTCAGGCAGAAGGGATGTGAAAACCCACACCCAAGGCCTCTTCCTGCATGGGGCCTGTCAGGCTCTCAGACAGAGGGCATCTCACAATCAGTGTGCCAAGCAGGTGCCTTCTGCTGCCTTATCAGGGATGCTGGCAGGTGTAAGTGGGAAAGCACAAATGTCAGCCAGGAGGCAAGGGCTGACACATCAGCTGCTTCAGGAAGAAGTCACCTCACAGGCCCTGTCCCCAGCCATGTTACTGCTGCTGGCCTGTCAGCTCAAGAGACTGAGCTGACCAGAGGCTTCCTACTGGTTGTTAAGTTTCTGAGGCACCACAGACCTCAACTTATTCACCTGGCACCGTCATTGTCAGCCAGGACCTGAGGGGATAAAAAAGTAAGCTTATCAAGTAAATTTTCTATCCTTACTTTATGAATTGAATTTTCTACCACTGCTTCAAACATAGAATCATTCTTTGCCGGATCTACTGTGGCCATAGTAACACAAGACGTTATCTCTGCCTCTGCCTCTCTCTCTTTTCCTCTTCCTCTGCCTGCTATGTCTTCAGAGAGCTCTCTGAAAGACAGGTCATTGAATCACAATAAACAAATAAATGTTCCAAGAGACTTCTGATTTTTATCTTCTTCAATTCTTCTGATCAAGGTAGACTGAATAGATAAGATTGCTCAAGGGCTTCTCCGAGCTGGACACCATCCAGAAAAGATCTGAAAGTGTGCTCCATCCTGTAATTCAGAGAGTCAATAATGACATTCAGCAGTGCTGCTCCAAGTGCTGATTGCTGAGGGATGATGCTAAGAACTGGCTGACAGCCCTACGTGTCATGGATGATACCTGGGCCTGATTGTCCAGAAAACTGGCCCACCCACAGCCTCATCCATTTGTTAAGTCCACATAGCACCATTCTGGCTATAAGAATTCTCTGAGACAAAGGCAAAGGCCTTGCTAAAGACAGGTAGACACCTTCTATTCCCTTTGTTTTCCTTTTCTTCCCCTCCCCTATGGGTTCAGCAATCCTATTTTTTTCCTTCAAGTGCCTGGAGGTGGCTGTGGAAAAGCTTGCCCCATCACGTTCGCAGGGACTGAGGTGAGACTGACCAGCCTTCATTCTCCCAACCCTCCACGGCATGAGGAATGGACACTGGCTGAGGGCATTTGTGCTCACTCAGGTTCGCCTCAGCACATGTACACAATGTGTATGCTGAAGCCTCAACTGTACCAGGCACATCTGGACTTCTGACTGAGCCATTCTGTGTCCCAATATGGAGGAATAAACACCTCTGAGCTGGGCTGAGAGCCCGAGTCCCAGGACTCACACAACTTCTGCTGTTGCTAAGCCCTGGCAGCCTGCCCCAAGCTGCATAACTACCGAGGGGTTTCTCTTTCCAGGGATCCCCTGCACACACACATGGCCCCACTCTCCTCCCAGGACTTTCCACATCAACAGAGAGCCTTTCACAGGAAGAAGCATGCCTGTGCTGGCCTGGCCAGCCATTCCTGCACCCTCTCCCCCTGTTCCCCACAGTCCCAGCTGGCGGTGCTGCTCTACAGAGCAAGGGGGCTGTGGTGTCCGGGACACAGGGGCACTCTGCAGGGCTATGCTGGGCAGGCTGGGAGGCAGAGACAGCTCATGGGGCTCTTCCACTGACCCCTGCCCACACCAGCTCTTCTGTGGCTGTCGAGGGTGCTCAGAGGTAGCGTGCCTTCTTTCCAGTGCCACAAGAAGTGTTTGGATTCTGCACCCTATGGCATTCCACTATTCATATTCCACATTCGCTCACCAGACTTCTCTCCCTGTGCCTGCTATGTCCCCTGGGTCACGGGGCTCTTCTTTTCCTGCTCACATCCAGATTTAACACTTTATCGCAGGGGGACTCCACCTGGAAGAGGCTCATGCTCTGTGGGCTCCATTCACTGCTGACCCCCTGGGACACACTGTCTCTGCAGCTCCCCTGGGCTCTCCTGATTCCTTCCAAAAACTGCTCACCTGCCACCAGCCCCAGCACATGCTGTAGTGCCACAGGCAGGTTAATTGGAGACTCCTCAACATCTGCCTGAGTGCTGGACACCAACAAGCAACACCTGAGCCAGCCCCCATACCCTCAAACACCCAGCTGGGGCTCTGATCACTTCACCCAGAGCCCATGGAGAAACAGGCAAAGCCAGGTCCCCCTTTAGAATCCATTTCTTGACTGCAGTGTTCTTGACAGCAACTGTGAAGGAAGACCTGAGCCGCCAGGCACTACCCTGAGCAGAATCACTTTATGGGATGGAAATGCCGTTCTGGAGGCCAGATGTTGTGGAAGAATGGTTAAACGAAATAAGGCATGTGAATGTTGAGCAATTTGGAGATGGTGAGCGTGCCAAGTACCGGACACAGCTTGTGTGAGGCTAGTCACGTACACAGTTGAGGGTAGCCCATCAGGGGCAAGGTCGTGCTGTACTTGTTGTGCTGAGATAACATTGAAAGAGGAATATGTGGTCAACGGTATGCTGAAATAACTGAGATAAACAGGATGTAGCTATAACCAATCATGAGCTTAACTTTTGCAATATGTATGAGCTAATTATATCATATCACATAAAAGACGGCTGAATTGTTCAATAAATTGAAGTTCACTGATCACTCATATTGAGCGACTGTGTCTTCCTTCCGTCGACAACAAGATGTGTCACAAAAATGCCCGTAGCCAGTCCCTGCCTGTGGTCACAAGATTGCCACACAGCAGTACCGTGACCAAGCTACAGGAACAATCAGGCTTATGCCAACAGACAAGACTCAGAAGGAGAGTGTGGAAGTGGAATGAAAGTAGCTCTGGACAGACCAAACCCTGCTGCTTCCTGGCAGTGCTGCTATGGTGGGTCTCTATATTCCTCTTCATTTCCACCCATGGGCATTACCCTGGAACCCCCAGCAAAATTCTCAGAAAAAGCATCTCAGACACACTCTTCAGTGCAAGTTCCTTTATTTTGTTTAAATATGTGAGTAGGATCAATAATGACAATTTATATGGAAAACATTGTTGCCCTCATTAATAAAAACAAAAACCACCAAAGAACAAAAGAGAAGCTTGGAATATCATGAGTTATATTATGAGTGCTTTGCAGAAGACAGGCAGTGCATTACTTCTGATGTACACCCACTTATGACTTTGCGCAGTGCAACTTTCAGCTCCTGGTTTCTCATGCTGTAGATGAGGGGGTTCACTGCTGGAGGAACCACCGAGTACAGAACTGCCACCACCAGATCCAGGGATGGAGAGGAGAGGGAGGGGGGCTTCAGGTAGGCAAAAAAGGCAGTGCTGAGAAAGAGGGAGACCACAGCCAGGTGAGGGAGGCACATGGAAAAGGCTTTGTGCCGGCCCTGCTTAGAGGGCATCTTCAGCACAGCCCTGAAGATCGGCACATAGGAGAGCACAATGAATACAAAACACCCCCAAAAAACAAAAACACTAAATGTGAGAAGCCCAATTTCCCTTAGGTAGGAGTCTGAGCAAGAGAGCTTGAGGATCTGGGGGATCTCACAGAAGAACTGGTCCAGGGTATTTCCTCTGCAGAGTGGCAGTGAAAATGTATTGGCAGTGTGCAGCAGAGCATAGAGAACCCCACTGCCCCAGGCAGCTGCTGCCATCTGGGCACAAGCTCTGCTGCCCAGGAGGCTCCCGTAGTGCAGGGGTTTGCAGATGGCAACATAGCGGTCATAGGCCATGATGGTGAGAAAATAATACTCTGCTGACATCAAAAAGAAAAAGAAAAAGACCTGTGCGGCACATCCTGAGTAGGAGATGGCCCTGGTGTCCCAGAGGGCATTGGCCATGGCTTTGGGGAGAGTGGTGGAGATGCAGCCCAGGTCGAGGAGGGCGAGGTTGAGGAGGAAGAAGTACATGGGGGTGTGGAGGCGGTGGTCACAGGCTACAGCGGTGAGGATGAGGCCATTGCCCAGGAGGGCAGCCAGGTAGATGCCCAGGAAGAGCGCGAAGTACAGGAGCTGCAGCTCCCTCGTGTCTGCAAATGCCAGGAGGAGGAACTCGGTGATGGAGCTGCTGTTGGACATCTGATGCTCCTGGACAAAGGGGACTACCCAAGGAAGAAAAGGCAGTGATAATGAAAAGAGATGTCTCTGAGAAAAAACTACTCACCTCTCATCAACATGCCCCTGCCCCCCAGTGACTTTCCCCTTTCTGAAACCTTTCTGCTGCTCCCTTACATATCCCAGGGTGGTGCTGGCTGAGGGTGCCACTGGGAGAAGGGGTCCTTGCTCTGGGCTGTGGAGGAGTCATGCCTGCCCTACAGCTCTATGTAAATAACCAGTTATGTCAGCACTCTTGACTGCTGAAGAGCATTTGTGGCTTACTTTCTTCCAGCTGCCTGTGTCACACTCAAGGGAACAAAAACCCTGGCATTTTTGAGGGAACAAAACCCTGGCATTTTTAAGGTATTCCAGCTGAGATCCTCTGATTCCCAGTAGGCAAAGTGACTGTGTTTAGTGCAGTGAGGACATCCAGTCTGTCCATTTGTCCTGGTCTCAGAGTCCTCGAGGGCTCAGTCCAGTTGCCCACATAGCGCTGCCCAATTATTGTGGCCTCATGAACTCCCTGGAAGGAGATTTGGATTTTTCCTGCTCCACAGACTGCCCTGCCCTGAGCCACACAGGTCAGTGCTTGAACTGCAGCTGAAAGCCCCATCTGCCATAAAGCAAGAACAGCAACAGTAGGTGTAGGAACTGAGTGAAATAGCACAGGGCTTCTGCCAGGGGAGACAAGGCCGGGGAGGGACTGAAATCTCTGGAGAGTCTGCTCTGCTGGAGGTCCTGCTGCTGAGGTTATGAGGCACATCCTGAATCCTGTAGGCTAGAGGGCAGACAGAGAGGTGCCAGGCTACTCTGTTAGCACTGTCCTGCCATTCCCTGCCCATGGCTCTGCTGCCTGCAGCTGTCCCTGCCTGCAGCTGGGTCTCTGTCCCCACGCCTCCTGCCTGCAGCTCACAGCCCCCATCCCACCCACTGGGTGTTCAGCTCTGCCCTGCAGGCACCTCCTGGCAGCAGGGCTCTACCCAGGGGCAGCTCACTGGGGGCACGTCCTAGAGCCCAGGTCACACAGACCCTGCTGACACTGCATGTGAGGTGGTGGAGCTTTCTATGGGCTGAGGGGAAGGAAAATATCCTTGTAACCTCTCAGCCATCATGGAGTCTCAGGCACTTCTTGGAATTAACAGCATATATTTCTATTACAACTGAGGCAAGTAGAGAAGATTGAAAGTTCAGGAGGCTCAGGAAAGCTGTGACTGAAGCTGAAATCCCCTACTTTATCCTGGCTCTTGCAAATACCCCTTGGATACACCCTGGTTGTGCTGTGGAGCTGTGAGCAGGCTGCCCCAGGCAGCAGCCTCCCACCAGCAGCAGGACCCTGCCCTGCCGGGGGGGCTCCTTCCACCCGCAGCTTCTCCCCGCAGCGCCCTGGGCAGCTCCCCGGGCAGGCTGAGTGCTGAGCCTGGCAGGCGGCAGAGGCCCTGCCCCGGCACACAGCCCCTGGGGCACAGCAGGGACCCTGCTCTGCACCACAGCCCTGGACACCCCTGCCTGCACCCCCGGCTTCTCCTGCCTCCACGAACTGCGGCTGCATTGCCCTCCAGCCAGAGACTTACCGGGAGCATGGCTGGGAAATCTTCTCCCGCAGGGAGCTCTGGGCATCCTGCCACTTCTGCCTGCCTTTAAGCACTGTGTCTCTGCAGGCAGTGCCCCCAGCCCTGCTGCGCTGCGCAGAGGAGCTGCTCCTGGGCAGAGCTGTCTCTCTGCAGCGCTGCCCGCTTGCCAGGAGCTCCCCTTGGGCCCAGGAGCCTGGCCCAGCTCAGCAGCAGAGGCCCAGCCCAAGGCCTCCCTTGCTCTGCCCCCCACCAGGCTCCCTGCACATGGCCCTGGGGCTGCAGGGGAACCTGCTGGGAAACAGCCTGAAGGGATCCCTGGGCTTCCCTCCCTCCCCTGGGCAGACACACTTCTTGACAGCAGTAGTTTTCTTCCTGTTGGAAATTAGCATTCAGAATAAGAATCACCTCTCCGTATCCGTCATTATGCAGGACACCAATTTATGGACAGGGACGGAATCTCCTCTATCCCTGCAGAGGGAAGCCATTCAGATGAGTCAATTGAAGCATCTCATCCTGCATTTCTAGTCCTGGGGTAGTTGGGTGCTCATATCCCCCCTGACATTCCGCATTCCCACAGGGGCTGGATTCCTCTGGCTTCCATTGAGGTGTCCTCAACATAGGCACGTGAATGTGAGATATCTCACTAATGCTGATAACTGAGCCACTACAGATAATTAGTGGAAATAGAGGCCAGGAAAGAGCTGCTCAGATCCTCCTGTGGCCATCTGCCATCCACAGCAGCAGGTGTCTGCTGTGAAGGAAAGCCTCTTCATGCCCAGGCTCTTGGCACAAGGTCTGGGACAAGTCTGAGTTTGGCCCTTGTGCCACAGCTGAGGTGCTGCAGCCCAGATGTGCCCCAATGCCCTCAGCCTGGGGCACAGGCAGGAGAAGCTGGATCCCCGCCTGCTGTCATAGGGCTGGGACATTGATGGAAGAGCTGCTGAGGTGTGGGGGGACAGGTCCCTCAGCTTGGGGTGCTGTGCTGGATGGGGGCAGATCCTTCAGAAGAGACAAGCGTGGATGATCAACAGGGAGGACATTTGCCATTCCCTCGTGTACCACCTCTGCCGCCTGCATGGCAGACCGGGGGATGGTGCTGAGGCCTTCTGAAATCTCAGAGCCCCTTGTGGTATCTGGGAAGGAAGGCCCTGGCATATGCTGCAATTCCTCCATATAAGACCTACTACTTCTCCAAGTGAGCGACATGCAGTGAAGAGGAATTCAGGTATACTGAGAGCCTGCTGCATTCCAGGTGCCTTCGCTCCCATCGTTTGAAAAAAGCCCAGCCCCAGGACAAGCCTCAAACCCCACCTTCCTGGGAGGGCTCCCAAAAACAGAGGCATCTTGGTGCAGGCACACAGCAGTGACTTCTCCAGTGCTCCACTTCCTTTATTCCGTGGGCTTTGTAACCATTTGGAGATGCTCCTGGCAGATTTGTCAGGAAATGCTGGAATATAACAGGGTAGAAGGGAGGTATCTTTTTCTCAGGACAAGAAGGGAAACCTCTCATTTCTCTCCCAGGCTGTTCTGTCTCCTCGCTGCTGACTTTATAGGACTTCAAATGACACAGGCTGATGTCACAGGGGGTGCACTGCATCACCAGGATATAAGCACTGGAGCAGCGGCAGTGCCGGCACTTCCCTGCAAGGCCTGGTCCCTGCTGGGCACTGCTTGGGTGCTCTCCACCGCTGTGCTTCTGTGGCCAGGAGTGGGGTCAGCAGGCAGCAAGCTTGCACTGGGCGACTCTCGCTGACGGGCGGAGGAGCAGGGGCACCTTGCAGAGGAGCTGTGGTTGAGGAGCCAGGGCGGGCATCCCTTGTTCTGAGCTGAGGGCGAGCAGCAAGCGAGATGGAGGGCTGCTGGAGGGTGACCATCGCCTCTGATATGGTTTCCCAGTTCCCAGTGCTCCTACACCTCTCCCCCAAAGGTACGGGTATCAGGAGTCCCTTTCCACAGGGTGGCCCAGGGGCTGTCAGCTGTCCAAAGCTGCAGGTCCTGGGCTGGGGGGTGGTGGTGGCACTGGACAGAGCTGGTGGCTGCTGCGAGAGCCCTGCCTGAGTGTCCCTCTGGGCTCAGGGGACAATGTGGAAGCCAGGACTCCTGGGTCCTGATGCTAGAGCTGTCCTGAGCCCCAGGGATACTCTGGGCATGGCTCAGCCTCCTCGTGATGGGGACAATCCAGGGCCAGGTTTCCCTGGGAGCTGGTGCCTCTTTGGGATCTGGCTCTGGGAGGAAAGACCTCTGGTGTGCCAGAGACTGGTGTGGCCTGCAGCTCCCACAGGCCTCCTGAATGCTGTGCATCCAGCACAGCACCCTCGCTGACGGGCGGAGGAGCAGGGGCACCTTGCAGAGGAGCTGTGGTTGAGGAGCCAGGGCAGGCATCCCTTGTCCTGAGCTGAGGGCCAGCAGCAAGTGAGATGGAGGGCTGCTGGAGTGTGACCATCGCCTCTGACATGGTTTCCCTGTTCCCAGTGCTCCTGCATCTCTACCCCAAAGGTAAGGGTGTCAGGAGCCCCTTCCCACGGGGTGGTCCAGTGGCTGTCAGGTGTTGCTGACCACTAGAGCAGGCTACCCAGAGCCGCATCCAGCCTAGCCTTGAATGCTTCCAGGGATGGGGCATCCTCAGCCTCTCTGGGCAACGTGTTCCAGTGCCTCTCCATCCTCTGAGTGTAAAGGTGTGGGTGTCCGGAGCCCCTTCCCAGGTGGCCCAGGGGCTGTCAGCTGTCCAAAGCTGCAAGTCCTGGGCTGTGGGGGGGACTGGACAAAGCTGGTGGCTGCTGCGAGAGCCCTTTCTGAGGGTCCCACTGGGCTCAGGGGGCAATGGACATGGTTTGGGACAAGGGTGGAGGAACATGGCTTTGGACCAGGGCTGGGGACCAGCGCTGGGGACCAGGGCAGGGGACCAGGGCTGTGGACCGGACAAGGGCTGGGGACAGGACCAGGGATAGGGATCAGGGCTGGGGACAAGGCCTGGGGACCAGGGATAGGGACCAAGGCTGGGGACCGTACCAGGGCAGGGGACCAGGGCTGGGGATCTGACCAGGGCTGGAGACCAGGGCTGGGGACCAGACCAGGGCTGGGGATCAGGGCTGGGGGCCAGTTCTGGGGACAGGACCAGGGCTGGGGATCAGGGCTGGGGACCAGGGCTGGGGACCATGGCTTGGGACCAGGGGTGGGAACCAGGTTCGGGAACCAGGGCTGGGGAAAAGGGCTGTTGACTAGGGCTGGGGATGGGACCAGGGCTGGGGACCGAACAAGGGCTGGGGTTCAGGCCTGGGGACCAGGGCTGGCGAGCCGGGCTAGGGACCAGTGCTGGGGACCAGGGCCTAGGACCAAACCAGGGCTGGGGACCTGGGCTGGGGGCCAGGGCGGGGGACCAGGGCTGGAGACCGGACCAGGGCTGGGGACCGGACCAGGGCTGGGGACCAGGGCTGGGGACCATGGCTGGGGACCGGACCAGGGCTGGGGACCAAGGCTGGAGAAATAACTAGGTCTGTGGACCAGACAAAGGCTGGGGACAATGGTTGGGACTAGGGATGGGGACAGGACCAGGGTTGGGGACCAGGGCTGGGGACCAAGGCAGGCGACTGGACAAGGGCTGGGGACCATGGATTGGGACCAGGGGTATGGACCTGGACTGGGGACTGGACCAGGGCTGGGAACCAGGGCTGGGAACCAGGGCTGGGGACCAGGGCTGGGGACCGGACCAGAGCTGGGGACTAGGGCTGGGCACCAGTGCTGGGGACAAGGGCTGGGAACCAGACCATGGCTGAGGATGCTGTCTGGGGACCGGACCAGGGCTGGGGACAGGGCTGGGGACTAGGGCTGGGGACTGGAACAGGGCTGGAGACCAGGGATTGGGACCGGACCAGGGCTGGGGACCCGGGCTAGGGACCAGGGCTGGGGACTAGGGTTGGGGACCGGACCAGGGCTGGGGACCAGAGCTGGGGAGCAGGGCTCAGGACACGACCATGGCTGGTGTTCAGGGCAGGAGCAAGGTGTCCCTGCTTCTCCGCCCGTCAGCGAGGGTCGCCCAATCCAAGCTTGCTGCCTGCTGACCCCACTCCTGGCCACAGAAGCACAGCGGTGGGGAGCACCCAAGCAGTGCCCAGCAGGGACCAGGCCTTGCAGGGAAGTGCCAGCACTGCTGCTGCTCCAGTGCTTATATCCTGGTGATGCAGGGCATCCTCCTGTGACATCAGCCCGTGTCATAAGAAAGCTTATGATGTCATACGCATGGAGACAGCACAGCTCAGGAGAGAGACGAGAGATTTCCCTTCTTGTCCTGAGAAACAGTCACCTCCCTTCTGCCCAGTTCATTCCTAGCGGTTCCTGGCACATCCACCAGGAACATCTCCAAATGGTGAAAAAGGCCATGGAATAAAGGAAGTGGAGCGCTGGAGAAGTCACTGCTGTGTTCCTGCCCCAACACGCCTCTGCTTTTCCAGGAAGGTGGGGTTTGAGGCTTTTCCTAGGGCTGGGCCTTTTGCAAAAGACAGGGTAAAACCTGTCTTCAGATCACTGAAGTTTCTTGACACGCTTTGCCTGAGTCTTGAGAGTATGATTCATTCTGTCCACTCTGCCACTAGACTGGGGTCTGTCTGTAAGGGCTATGCGGATCCCAACCAATACCTAATAGTCTGCTTCCTTCAGTAACTCCCTTGGCTATAAACTGTGGACCTCTGTCCGATGGCGTTCCCAAAGGTGCCCCAAATCTCGGAATCCTTTCTTTTACCACAGCTTGTACTACTTCTCTCGCCTTCCTGGTACGACACGGAAAGGCCTCAGGCCAGCCTGCAGACGAGTCCACGAGGACTAAGAAATACTTCAGCCCCCCTTTTCTAGGCAGTTCACTAAAGTCTATCTGCCAATACTCTCCAGGTGCCTGTCCCTCAGCAGCGTGTGTTTAGTGGATTATTTCTCCAATATATGTCGCACCTTTCTGTGACTGACCTAAGAGCCTCCACCATGTTCCTGCGTATAAATGAGAGGGGTTTTACCTCTCGGCAGAAGCCGTCCCCAGGCTCTCAGCATATTTAAGTAAACTAACTGCAGCTACAGCCTCTTTGTCTGAGACCCGATCTCAGCTGATGAGGAAGTAATGGGACCAGCAAACCTTTCTGGCTGCAGCAGCTCTGGCCCGGCTGCCCTAGCCCTGTGGCAGGAGGAGCTGCCTGAAGACCCCCAGGGATGGCATGGAGGGGCTGCAGGCCTCCCAGGGACTATGAGTAAGCAGGCCTATGCAGTGCTGGAAGTAGGGCTGGGCCCCGAAACCTCATCTCTTTCCCTGTGCTGAAAAGCAGCTGGATTATGACATGCATTTTGCAGGAGGAGTGTCAAGACACAGGTTTTCCTGTTTGCAAGTCCCAGATCCTGGTGAACATCACCTAGGTCGGCCCACCTGGCAGCTGTGCACAGAAGCTGTCTCCAAGAATCCACAGAAACCTCGGGAATGTTTGCACCCTGCAGTGTCCCTTTCCTGTGACCGTCCGAGTGATTAAAGGCCCCCAGGGTGACATGGGGTCATTGAATTCATCTTAGTCCAGTGGCTTCCACAAGGCTTTGTCCGCTTCTTCAGCCTGACTGCAGGCATTTACCTCTGACCACAAGGTCAGCCTGACTGTCTCTGCTCTGACCCTCACCCACAAGGGCTCCCCCACTCTGCTGCCCATCCCATAGAGGAGATCCATGCATCCAGACAGATCCTTCACATGGAGGGCAACCCCCTGTTGATCATCCCCGCCTGTCTCTTCTGAAGGATCTGCCCCCATCCAGCACAGCACCCCAAGCTGAGGGACCTGTCCCCCCACACCTCAGCAGCTCTTCCATCAATGTCCCAGCCCTGTGACAGCAGGCGGGGATCCAGCTTCTCCTGCCTGTGCCCCAGGATGAGGGCATTGGGGCACATCTGGGCTGCAGCACCTCAGCTGTGGCACAAGGGCCAAACTCAGACTTGTCCCAGACCTTGTGCCCAAGAGCCTGGGCATGAAAACGCTCATCTGAATGGCTTCCTTCTGAAGGGGTAGAGGACCTCAGCTCTCACCCTCCCATCCATCTCTTGGTGTTCTGCCTAATGATGGGACATGGGGAGGTGATTCTCTCCTTCTGCACACTTATTTCCAATAGGAGAAACGACACTGCTGGTGAGAAGTGTGTGTGCCCAGGGGAGGGAGGGAAGCCCAGGGATCCCTTCAGGCTGTTTCCCAGCAGGTTCCCCTGCAGCCCCAGGGCCATGTGCAGGGAGCCTGGTGGGGGGCAGAGCAAGGGAGGCCTTGGGCTGGGCCTCTGCTGCTGAGCTGGGCCGGGCTCCTGGGCCCAAGGGGAGCTCCTGGCAAGCGGGCAGCGCTGCAGAGAGACAGCTCTGCCCAGGAGCAGCTCCTCTGCACAGCGCAGCAGGGCTGGGGGCACTGCCTGCAGAGACACAGTGCTTAAAGGCAGGCAGAAGTGGCAGCATGCCCAGAGCTCACTGCGGGAGAAGACTTCCCAGCCCTGCACCCGGTAAGTCTCTGGCTGGAGGGCAATGCAGCCGCATTTGTGGAGGCAGGAGAAGCCGGGGGTGCAGGCAGGGGTGTCCAGGGCTGTGGTGCAGAGCAGGGTCCCTGCTGTGCCCCAGGGGCTGTGTGCCGGGGCAGGGCCTCTGCCGCCTGCCAGGCTCAGCACTCAGCCTGCCCGGGGAGCTGCCCAGGGCGCTGCGGGGAGAAGCTGCGGGTGGAAGGAGCCCCCCTGGCAGGTCAGGGTCCTGCTGCTGGTGGGAGGCTGCTGCCTGGGGCAGCCTGCTCACAACTCCACAGCACACCAAGGGAACTTCACTCTCATCTTTCCTTAGCCTCTCCTTTCAGTTTCTGTTTTTGGCTCAGTGGAAATAGAAATATATGATGTTATTTTCTAGAAAAGCCTGACAGTTCTAAGGCATCCTAAGGAGGTTACAAGGACCCCCAGTAAATCTCTATCCTGCCCCTCAGCCCATAGAAAGCTCCACCACCCCTTGCACAGTGTCAGCAGGGTCTGTGTGACCTGGGCTCTAGGACGTGCCCCCAGCGAGCTGCCCCTGGGCAGAGCCCTGCTGCCAGGAGGTGTCTGCAGGGCAGAGCTGAGCACCCAGCGGGTGGGATGGGGGCTGTGAGCTGCAGGCAGGAGGCGTGGGGACAGAGACCCAGCTGCAGGCAGGGCCAGCTGCAGGCAGCAGAGCCATGGGCAGGGGGTGGGAGGGAGCTGCTCCCAGTATCTCCATGGCAGAGGCGATTTGGGCACCTCCCATCCATCCCTGCATTGCTGATGCCTTCCACAGTACAGCCCCCTGGACTCTTCCCCTCCCCCAGCATAGATGTCTAGACATAATTGCATGGGAACTTGTTAACGAGTCGCCTTTGGAGTCAGCGATGTAGAGGATAATTCAGGTGCAGCTCAGACACAGAGCCTGCACGTTCTGCCATGCAGATATGTTAATGGAGGAAAAGCATCCATGTCCCTTCCTGACGTGTAGGGTTGTGGAAATGCTGTTTGTGGGGCTGTGAATGAGCAGTCTCTGTGTTCAGGTCACCCCATTTTCAGGGCATTCAACTCTTTTCCTGCAAGGGTTCTGCTGGGCTGCAGGCTGTCCTCCACTAGGGCACAACTCTGCCATAGCAGCTCTGTGCTATCCATGGAGAAGACACGTGAGAGTTAAGGGCATGGAAATGCTACTGGACATCTTGACTAGGTCAGCTGCAAGGATCTGTCTGTCTCTTGCTACGTGGGGAGAAGTGAGACGATCCCCAAGAGCTGAGGAGATTGGAGATCTGCACATTGAAATTGGATTATTTTGACCTCAGCACACTCTTCCCAGGTTTGTACAAGAAATCGAGTTTTCCTCACAGAATCTGGCATAATATCTTGCTGTATTTTCCTCCTCAGACAGGTCCCCATGCCCAAAGGACTCAAATGTCCAACAGCAGCTCCATCACTGAGTTCCTCCTCCTGGCATTCGCAGACACACGGGAGCTGCAGCTCCTGCACTTTGCGCTCTTCCTGGGCATCTACCTGGCTGCCCTCCTGGGCAATGGCCTCATCCTCACCGCTGTAGCCTGCGACCACCGCCTCCACACCCCCATGTACTTCTTCCTCCTCAACCTCGCCCTCCTCGACCTGGGCTGCATCTCCACCACTGTCCCCAAAGCCGTGGCCAATTCCCTCTGGGACACCAGGGCCATTTCCTATGCAGGATGTGCTGCACAGGTCTTTCTCATTGTCTTCTTGTTTTCAGCAGAGTATTCTCTTCTCACCATCATGGCCTATGACCGCTACATTGCTATCTGCAAGCCTCTGCACTACGAGACCCTCCTGGGCAGCAGAGCTTGTGCCCAGATGGCAGCAGCTGCCTGGGGCAGTGGGGTTCTGTATGCTCTGCTGCACACTGCCAATACATTTTCCCTGCCCCTCTGCCAAGGCAATGCCATGGACCAGTTCTTCTGTGAAATTCCCCAGATCCTCAAGCTCTCTTGTTCACAGTCCTTCCTCAGTGAAGTTTGGGTTCCTGTGGGTAATGTTTTCGTCGACTTTGGGTGTTTTGTATTCATTGTGCTCTCGTATGTTCAGATCATCAGGGCCGTGCTGAGAATGCCCTCTGAGCAGGGGCAGCACAAAGCCTTTTCCACGTGCCTCCCTCACCTGGCCGTGGTCTCCCTGTTTCTCAGCACTTCCATGTTTGCCTACCTGAAGCCCCTCTCCATCTCCTCCCCATCTCTGGACCTGGTGGTGGCAGTTCTGTACTCAGTGGTGCCCCCAGCAGTGAACCCCTTCATCTACAGCATGAGAAACCAGGAGCTGAAAGTTGCACTGAACAAAGTGATTTCGTTGACATTTTTCACTGCTCGTAAACTTCTCATCTGTCTCCACAACTGACTCACAGTATATTCATGACAGTCCTGTGCATTTATTATTATTATTATTATTATTATTATTATTATTATTATTATTATTATTATTATATTGTTGTTGTTGTTAAGTACCATTGTGATGTTCCTACACACATTTGGCTTTGTCTCATTTCATCTGAAACATCAACCTGCTCTCTTTCTCTGTAGCCCCTATAAAATACATGTGCCACTGGGACTGAGCTGACTCTCTCATAGTGTCTTTTTGGTATCTCGGCTTCTACAGGCAAATGAGATGTCTGCAGTCTCCATGGAGGAAATGCGGACCCAGAAGGCACAGGGAAGGTGGGTCTGGAAAAGGATTCAAATCATCCTCAGGCACGAAGGAATGGCACAAAGCTGTACCAGGGGCGGTTCAATCTGGACATTACGAAAAACTTCCTTACTGTGAGTGTGGTCAGACAATAAAGACTATCTCTACACCCACAGTGTCTTCGAGCAGAGTGTCCCAGGGCACAGATTCAGCCCAGCTTGTAGCATGAACAAAAAGGAGAAACTGCCCCAGAAAGCTACCACCAGCCCCCACCCCTCACTGTTCCCAGCACCAGCCTTCCACCTCAGTCTGGGGAGGGCCGATCACTGAAATGTGAGCACTCCCATCCTCCTGCTGGGCTCAGGGCCTGTACCGGGGGAACGGCCAGCCCAGCCTGGTCCCTCTCCAGGCCCAGAACCCAGCCAGCCCCAGGGCAGGGCTGTCTGTGAACTCCTGTGAGGGACATGCTGGGGCTGGTGCAGGGCTGGGTGAAGGGGGGAGGCTGCTAAAGCAGAAGGGCAGTGAGGGCCGGGGCAGCGAGGGCTGGCAGGGGGCTGTGCTGGGGGAACATTTCCTTATGGACAGGGTGAGAGAATACAATTAAACATCTCATGGCTTGAAGTAGGGGGCAGGAAATCGTTCACAATTACTGTCACAGCAAGACAAACTTGGCTTGGGGAGAATTAATGTTATTTAATGCGAATTAATAAGGATCTAGAGCAGTAACAAAAGCCAACAAAAACCATCTTCCACCCCACTTCCTCAACCTCCTCCCCACCGAGCGATGCGTGGGGCTGGGCAATGAAGGTTGTGGTCCGTCCATAACACTTCATCTCCATCCTCACCCTCTTCTGCGGCTCCATGGTGGGGTCCCTCCCTCCCATGGGATGCATGAATTCTCTTCCCAAAATGATCCAACATGAGTTTTCCACAGACTGCAGTTCTTAAGATGTTATCCAACATGGATCTGTACAGAGCTGGGGAAAGGCCTTTGGAAGTGGTCTGCTCCAGTGTCAGCTCCTCCCTATGGGCTGCAGCTCCCACCAGAAAACTTGATCCCGTGTGGGCTCCTCTCCAGTGGCTGCAGCCTCCTTCAGGCCACATCCACCTGCTCCACATGGGCTCCTCCACGGGCTGAAGGGGAACTTCTGCTCTGGCACCTGGAGCACCTTCTGCCCTCCTTCTGCACTGACCTTGGTGTCTACAGGGCTGCTTCTCTCACATTTGCTCACTCCTCTGCCAGCTGCTGCTGCACGGAGTATTTTTACCCTTTCAAAAAAGTATGACAAAGAGGCACAACCAGCATTGCTCATTGGCTCAGCTTTTGGCCAGCAGCTGGTAGGTTCCTTTTCCAGCTGGAGGAACTGGCTCTGATCTGAACTGGGGCAGCTCATCCTTAAACAAGGGAAATGCCCTTGCAGGATAGGCTACTTTGAAGTAGCAGGTCTACCATTATAGCCTGGGAACAGTACATTACTTGTTATAATTAGAAAAGAGAAAAGGCAGTAAGAAGGAAGCTTGTGCCATTTGAACCACGTGGTCTGCCTGATGTGATTCACAGGATCACCTAGAGAAACAGATGAGAAGGTAAAGAATGCACAGAAGTGTGTGTTTGGCCATGTCCATGCTTTGTGCACACATCTCTCTGTGTGCATCTGCGATGCTGTTTGTGTGCTTGTGTACACACTTATGTGTATTTGCCTATGTGCACAACAGGGCTGAGACTTCTGGGGCAATTTCTCCAGGCTCCTGATGCTTGCAGGAGCTGGGCTGGACCTTAGGACTGAGGCACATTCTTTGAGGGCCCCACAGACATGAGGAAGGTGAAAGGGGCGTTAGCATGTCATCAATATGCTCCCTTTTCCAGTGCAGCATGCAGAGGCAACCAGTCATGGACAAGATCAAGGAGAGGACTCGTCCTTCCTGCAGTCACAGCTGCACTCCCAGAGTCCACAAAAACATTACCCACAAGCACCCACCTATGGGAGCTCAGTTTGGAAGCCTGTGGAATCTGCTAGACACAGAAATAAAGTAGCTAATAGAAAAATGCAAGATAAGGTACAAGACAAGTAGCACAATGTCGAAGAAGAAGTAACAATTGAGGAGTTGAGAAAACAACCAGCACAAGCGGTCTGCATGACAACAAATCAACAAGCAGAATAAGAGCGTGATAGTCGCGTTAACACTAGTATAGCCACCAATGAGTGAGCTTGCCTGGTAGCATAACTGGCACGTGCAGAGATGCTAAGGGTATAAATGCAAGAATGTGTACTCAATAAATGCTTCAGTTGCACACCAGCCTGGAGTCGTGTGATAAATTCCCTTCACCCACCAAGGAAGGACTGTGAGCAGGAGAGTTTAAGGATTGTTCTGGTTTCAGTTAGGATATAGTTTTCCTCCTTGTAGCTGGTATGGTGCTGTGTTTTGTATTTCGGATGAGAATAATGTTTTAATTGTTGCAGGGCACTGCTTACACCAGGCCAAGGACTTTTCAGCTTCTTGCTCTGTCCTGCCAGTGGGCAAGCTGGGGGTGCAGCAGGAGCTGGGAGGGGACAGAACCAGGACAGCTGACCCAAAGTGGACACAGGGGTATTCCATTCCAGATGATGTCATTCTCAACAATTATACGGGGGGGGGGGGGGGGGGGGGGTGAGGGGGGAATGGCCAGGGGAGGGGGCGGGCTGCTCAGGGATAGGCTTAGCATTGGTCAGCAGGTGGTGAGCAATTGCATTGTGTATCACTTCGTTTGCACATATCAGCATTTTCCTTTATTTTCTGTCCTAATAAATTGTCTTTATCTCAACCCATAGGCTTCATTTTTTTTCTGATTCTCTCCCCCATCTCAGAGAGGGAGGGTGGAAGGTGAGTGAATGGCTGTGTGGTGCTTAGCTGCTGGCCGGGTTAAACCACAACAAGGATCTGGGGGATTTCACAGAAAAACTGGTTCACAGCGTTGCCTTGGGGTGGACCCAAGCTGAGGGCTTGCTGATGACTTTTGGGCTAAGGTTCAGCACATAGGCTGGGGGAGACTCTCACATGGACATGGGATGGACTAAGACTGAGGAACAGAAGCAAACTGGTATGGCTGCTGTGTCATGCTTCCATCAGTGGAAGTCCTGGCACAGGGCCCCAGACTTGGCGTTTGATGCCACCCTTCAGGAAAGATTATGGAGTTATGAGATGCAGAATAGAGGGCACCAGTCCTTCTTCAGCCACTTCCCAACCTAGTGCAGCACCAGGAAACTGCGGACTTCTGGCTCATCTTCTACTCTAACTCATGAGCACTCATTAGGGTACCCACAGTCCAGACCTAGTCTTGGGATTAGGTTAACAACAGTATTTCAGACAACTTCCAGCCAAGGCCAACTCCCAGTTGATCTCTCCCCATGTGTCCTCTGATCTGTCCAGCTCTTCCTGGCCACCTCCCATGCTCCCCACAGGGCCCTGAGCTGGTGGCACTATGAGCAGACCAAGCAGGCTGTGGTGCCCCAGAGGTGACTGCACATGGGCTGAGCTGCACAGTGTGGGAAGTAAACCCAGCTGGGTTGGGATCGGTGCTGCTAATCCCACTTATTATGGTCTGTAGTTCTGGCAGGTGCTCAGAAAGAGCAGGGAACATTGCCAAGGACACTAGGAGTTTCCCGGTGTCTTTCTAGAGCCAGCTGGTGATACTTTGTAAGGGTGACATTAATCTCTCTCCAACCTCCCTTCCCTGTGCATGCTGGTACTCCACAGAATTCCACAGGAATTATGACATTCTTCTTTGGTGACAAGATCTTGGGCATTTTCTCTCTTTTTTGGCCTCCAGTCACTGCCTGCCCTGGGCACATGCTGCCCATGGAGAACACCTGGGCTCTCCACACAGCTCAACGTTCATGTCCAGGAGGCTGTCCTCTGCCCTGCCACTTTTGGGACGGTCATGGCTCTGTACCTCAGTGACCTTTCACCATCTCCACTGTCATCAGACACCAACAGGCTGCTCCTAAATCCTACCTGTGGTTTCTCACAGCTCACACAATGACCTATTTCTCTCCCAGATCCATGCAGCAACAGGCCTTCCAGGGAGCAGCTACACAGCCCTGATCTTGGCACCAGCTTTGAAAGACTAGCCAAGTCTTCAGGCAGCGCACTGGGGACACCCCATTTTATTACAGATGAGTCAGTGATGATGTGCTTTTAGACAGACTTTTACAGAACCTCAACAGTAAACAGAGCAGTGTTTACTGTACATCCTCAGTAAAAGGATGTACAAAAGGAAGTACTTCCTCAGTAAAAGGATGATGAATAAATGACTTTTTTTTTTTTTTTTTAGAACATTATAAATGCAAGTGGCACCGAAGATAACAATAGCTATAATGATAATAATACAAGGATCAAGACTGCAAGAGGATATGCAGAAAGTCATTTCTGGAGAAAGAAGGGAAAATAATCATTCTTAAGAAACATCTGTGAAATTGCTCTCCTAACAGCAACCTTGAGCTCCTGGTTCCTCATGCTGTAGATGAGAGGGTTCACTGCTGGAGGAATCACTGAGTACAGAACTGCCACCAACACATTCAAGGATGGGGAGGAGATGGAGGGAGGCTTCAGGTAGGCAAACATGGCAGTGCTGAGAAAGAGGGAGACCACAGCCAGGTGAGGGAGGCACATGGAAAAGGCTTTGTGCCGGCCATGCTCAGAAGGCATCCTCAGCACGGCCCTGAAGATCTGCACATAGGAAAGCATGATGAAAAAAAAACACCCGGATGCTAAAGAGAAACCAACCAGAAGAACCCAAACTTTCCTGAAGTAGGAGTGTGAGCAAGAGATTTTGAGGATCTGGGGGATTTCACAGAAGAACTGGTCCACAGCATTGCCTTGGCAGAGGGGCAGTGAAAATGTATTGGTAATGTGCAACACACCAGTGAGAACCCCACTGCCCCAGGCAGCTGCTGCCATCTGGACACAAGCTCTGCTGCCCAGGAGGGTCCCGTAGTGAAGGGGCTTGCAGATGGCAACGTAGCGGTCGTAGGCCATGATGGTGAGAAGAGAATATTCTGCTGATATCAGGAAGGGAAAAAGAAAGACCTGTGCAGCACATCCTGTGTAGGAGATGGCCCTGGTGTCCCAGAGGGAATTGGCCATGGCTTTGGGGACAGTGGTGGAGATGCAGCCCAGGTCGAGGAGGGCAAGGTTGAGGAGGAAGAAGTACATGGGGGTGTGGAGGCGGTGGTCGCAGGCTATGGCGGTGAGGATGAGGCTGTTGCCCAGGAGGGCAGCCAGGTAGATGCCCAGGAAGAGCGCGAAGTGCAGGAGCTGCAGCTGCCGTGTGTCTGCAAATGGCAGGAGGAGGAACTCGGTGATGGAGCTGCTGTTGGACATTTGATGCCTCTGGGTATAGAGGGCAATCTGAAGAGAGAAAATCAGGACAACATTAGGACAGAACTCTGTGATCAAACCTACTCAATTTCTTATACAATCCTCCCTCCTGCCTCTTCCCTTTCAGGAAGATCTTTGCAGGTCCATTTCACAAGAGCTTGTTGGTGCTGATCCCAGTGCCACTGGGATAAGTAGGGCGCTGGAGGAGGCAGTCCTGACCCATGCAGTTAGGTAAATGAGGACATGGGCTGTTGTTGTATTAAATACAGATGAGGTATCAAACTAATTTCGGAATGCTTGCTGAAAATTCAAAAAAACTCAACATTTTTGTGAAAACCCATTGTCCAGGCTTTGGGGGTATTTTCTAGTTTCTCCACCTCATCTGAGGGGTGCATTTATGCATACAACCTTGGTGTTTGTACTCCCCAATAAGGTAGTTTTGGGGGTCCTGCGAGGCAAAGGGACTGTTCCTCAGGACAGAGTGA
This sequence comes from Somateria mollissima, assembly GCA_951411735.1. Taxonomy (NCBI): domain Eukaryota; kingdom Metazoa; phylum Chordata; class Aves; order Anseriformes; family Anatidae; genus Somateria; species Somateria mollissima. The sequence goes on from OX598333.1 coordinate 953,885, forward strand.
GGACAGCTGTTTTATCAGCCAGTCCTGGTCTCAGCTGCCCTTTGCAGGCACTTCTGGAGCATGGTTGCACTTAGGTGATCCCCTAAAAACAACATTAATCCTGCTGAGAACAGATGAAGCCAGATTCAAAGGGCAGATCTCCAAACCCCTCACCCATCTCACCAAACCTGAGGAGGATCTCGGCTCTCTGCTTTTCACCATGGACACAGAGGGATCGTAGCAGATGCCCACATGCAGCCATCCAGCAGCATTTGTATGGCCTATGTACTGAAGGGAGAGCCAGCTCCTTCCCCACATAGCATTTCCCTAAGACCCAACACTTAGGAGAAAACATGGATGATTTTTATTTATGGACAGAACTAACACCTAGGAACATCATCATCAGATTTTGAGCTCCAGATGAATTTTCATCCCCCAAAATCTAGGGATTCCAAAGAAACTCGTGTTAAAATTTCCATGATATGGCTGGATGAGAAAAGTAGCCAAGAAGTTTGTGAGAAGGCGTTGGTGCTTCAGGGATGGGAGGGAAGTACACAAATCCCCCCTGCCATAAAGTTTCTTGGAGCAGCTCACTCTCACTCCCTGCCCATGGCTGTGTTGCCTGCAGCTGTCCCTGCCTGCAGCTGGGTCTCTGTCCCCACGCCTCCTGCCTGCAGCTCACAGTCCCCATCCCACCTGCTGGGTGCTCAGCTCTGCCCTGCAGACACCTCCTGGCAGCAGGGCTCTGCCCAGGGGCAGCTCGCTGGGGGCACGTCCTAGAGCCCAGGTCACACAGACCCTGCGGACACTGCACCTGTGGTGGTGGAGCTTGCTATGGGCTGAGAGGCAGGAAAGGGAGTTTCTGGAGATTCTTCTAAACCTCCTTCTGATAGTGTATGAGTCTTAGGCTCTTCCAGGAAATAACAGCTTCTATTTCTATTCCCAGTGAGCCAAAAGAAGAGAAAACTGAAAGCAGAGGCTAAGGAAAATGAGAGTGAAGTTTCCTTTGAAATTCCCTTGGTGTGCTGTGGAGCTGTGAGCAGGCTGCCCCAGGCAGCAGCCTCCCGCCAGCAGCAGGACCCTGACCTGCCAGGGGGGCTCCTTCCACCCGCAGCTTCTCCCCGCAGCGCTCTGGGCAGCTCCCCGGGCAGGCTGAGTGCTGAGCCTGGCAGGCGGCAGAGGCCCTGCCCCGGCACACAGCCCCTGGGGCACAGCAGGGACCCTGCTCTGCACCACAGCCCTGGACACCCCTGCCTGCACCCCCGGCTTCACAGCCTGCAGCCGGCCTGTGACAAGGGAGCCCTTGGGGCCTGGACAATGACTCTATGGCAGGGAACCCCTGCGCTGGAGCTTGTGCTTTTCCACACTAAAGAAATACCAAGTGCATCTGACCTGATCTTCTATGGGAAGTTCTCAGTCTGGAAATCTTCCCTGATACTCATGTGCAATGCACTGCAGAAAGAGACTTACCGTGTTATGTGCTAGGAAGATTTCTCCTCCTCTGAGCTCTTAGTACTCTCATATTCCACACAGCCCATAACCTCTCTTTCCCTTCTCTCCCCTCCCAGTGCCAGCTGCAGGCAGTGCCCCCAGCCCTGCTGCGCTGTGCAGAGGAGCTGCTCCTGGGCAGAGCTGTCTCTCTGCAGCGCTGCCCGCTTGCCAGGAGCTCCCGTTGGGCCCAGGAGCCTGGCCCAGCTCAGCAGCAGAGGCCCAGCCCAAGGCCTCCCTTGCTCTGCCCCCCACCAGGCTCCCTGCACATGGAACCTGCTGGGAAACAGCCTGAAGGAATCCCTGGGGCTCCCTCCCTCAGCTGGGCACACACACTTCTTGACAACAAGTACATTTCTCCAAAAAGTTAGGCAGCAGAGTCCGTTAAGACATCTCATGCTGGATTTTAATCCTGTGGCTAGAAGGGCACTCAGCTCACACCCATGCCTGCCCAAGGCACACAGGAACTGGGATTCTTCTGCCCTCACTTCAGGTGTGCACCACATGGGCACCTGCAGGTGAGCTCCTTGTCTCATCTCCAGGATTATTAATGGAGATGGAGGAAATCTGTGGGTTGAAAACACCTGGTGACATGTCAGGGGGCAGAGGTATGTGCAGGTATCTGCGAGCTCTCATGGAGGTACCATGAGGGACAGGGCAGCACCTGGGGGCATCCCCTTGGAGGCTGGTGAGGAATGCCTTTGGCCAGCTGAAATGACAGCAAATGCACCCATTTAGGACAACTAAACCTGTCCCTCCTCGGTAGGCTCAGGGCAGCCTGTAGAGGCATCCACCTGACCCAATGGAGAACTGTGCCACAGGGAGAGCTGAGTCTCTCTCTCTCCCTCTTCTCCATCTGGTTTTCCCTCCATCTCCAGGGACTGTAACGGCACTTCTCTCATGGACATCCCTACATTGCCCAATGAAATTTGGGGCAGCTGCTCTATTTAATAGCCAATTGCAGGCCTGCAGTGCTACCTGAGATGCCAGCACTGCCCAGAACCACTGGAGCATGGAGCTGACATAGGCAGCACAGGACCCACAGGACAGCTCTGGCCATTCGCAGCTGGTACTTAACAGGCACTCCTGAGGGCATCTCTGACAGACCTGGTGCTTATGAGCAAGTGACCGCTTCTCAGAGAGCCAAGGTCTGTCCCACTTCTATCGGGTAGAGGCAGGCAGTGCATGGATAAGAGGCACATCACACCAGAGTTTCCACTTGTGTCATTCAGCTTGCAAACACTGCTGCTGCTTCTCACCTCCATCCTTCATTCACCCCTTTGATGGTACCATCCAGACACAACCCAATGATTTTTTTTCTGTGTCCCTGAATCACAGGATGCCCATAGCCAAGGACATTGTCAGCAGCCCCTTCTTCTGCCTGGAGATCGGCCTCATGTCCAGCACTGGCCCTCAGGGCTGCACCAACACCACAAAGGTCCTCTGCTGTCAGGGTGGCACAGCCTGTTTCCTTCTGGCCTTGGGAACACCAAGGCTTGCCCTCCTTGGGGCCCCTCATTTCATCCTCCTATGGCCATCTGCCATCCACGGCAGCAGGTTTCTGCCCTGCAGGAAAGCCTTTGCATGTCTTGGGTCTTGGGCAGAAAGTCTGGGACTAGCCTGAGTTTGGCCCTTGTGCCACAGCTGAGGTGCTGCAGCCCAGATGTGCCCCAATGCCCTCAGCCTGGGGCACAGGCAGGAGGAGCTGAATCTCCACTGCAAGGAAGCTGTGTCAGCCTTAAGGAGTGCACTGCATCTGTCCCAAGCTGTTCTCCCTACTCTCCCCTTCATCTGCAGTTCTGCACTACCCCTTTCCCTTACCATGAGGTGCTGAAGGTAAGTTTGCCATTCCCTCGTGTGCCACCTCTGCCTGTGGCATGGCAGGGGGGATGTCCTGGGCGAGGGTGCTGAGGCCTTCTCAGAGCACAGAGCCCTGTGGGACATGAGGGGAGGAAGGCCCGGGAATGTGCTGCAATTCCCTCCATATAACACATCCTACTTCTCCAGGTGAGCGACGTGAGGTGATGAGGAGTTCAGGCACACTGAGAGTCTGCTGCATCTCAGGCGCCTTCGCTCCCATCTTTTGAAAAAAGCCCAGCCCCAGGACAAGCCTCGAACCCCACCTTCCTGGAAGGGCTTCCAAGAGCACAGGCGTGTTGGTGCAGGAACACAGCAGTGACTTCTCCAGCACTCTACTTCCTATATCCAATGGCCTTTGTCACCATTTGGAGATGTTCCTGGTGGATTTGTCAGGATCCTGTGGAAAAGAACTGGGCAGAAGGGAAGTGACTGTTTCTCAGGACGAGAAGGGAAATCTCTCGTTTCTCTCCTAGGCTGTGCCATCTCCGTGCTGCTGACCTCATAGGACTTCAAATGACATGGGCCGATGTCACAAGGGGTGCACTGCATCACCAGGATATTGTCAGTGGAGCAGCGGCAGTGGCGGCACTTCCCTGCAAGGCCTGGTCCGTGCTGGGCGCTGCTTGGGTGCTCCCCACTGCTGTCCTTCTGTGGCCAGGAGTGGGGTCAGCAGGCAGCAAGCTTGCACTGGGCGACCCTCGCTGACCGGCGGAGGAGCAGGGGCACCTTGCAGAGGAGCTGTGGTTGAGGAGCCAGGGCGGGCATCCCTTGTCCTGAGCTGAGGGCCAGCAGCAAGTGAGATGGAGGGCTGCTGGAGCGTGACCATCACCTCTGGCCTGACTTCCCTGTTCCCAGTGCTCCTGCATCTTTCCCCCAAAGGTAAGGGTGTCAGCAGCCCCTTCCCAAGATGTGTCACAGGGGCTGTCAGCTGTCCAAAGCTTTGCGGGGGGCTGGAAATGGACGGTGGCTGCTGCAAGAGCCTTGCATGAGTGTCCCTCTGGGCTCACAGGAGTATGTGGTAGCCAGGACTCCTGGGTCCTGATGCAAGGGGTGCCCTAAGCCCCAGGGCTCCTCTGTGCATGGCTCAGCCCCCTTGTGATGGGGACAGTCCAGGGCCAGGTTTCCCTGGGAGCTGGTGTCTCTTCGGGATCTGGCTCTGGAAGGAAAGACATCCCGTGTCCCAGACACTGTTGTGGCCTGCAGCTCCCACAGGCCTCTCAGGAATGTGCCAGAAATGCCTGTGTTGGAAATGAAGCCTTCCCCTTGTACTGATCTCCTTCAGGGGAACCAGCCCCTCCTGTGCCACCAGGCTGGCAGAGCGTGTTCTGGGTGCTGAGATGCCATCCCTGGATGGCCACAGCTCTGGTGCTGGACCCTTCCAATCTCTCTACTGTGGTGGTTTTACACAGGTACACAGGTGAACTCCGTGGCCACCGCTCTTTTACTTCCCCACCTACAAGGAAAAGGGGGAAAAATATGATGAAAATAGCTCAAGGCTTGAGGTAGAACAGGAGGTCACCCACCAAATATCCTCATGGGTACCAATTATCATCACAGACAAGACAGACTTAGCATAGGCAGATTAATATAATTTATTGCCTATCACCAGTGCACTACAACCTTGAGGAACTACAGGCAAACTAAAAACATCATTCCCCCCATCCAGCCTCCTGTAACTCCTTCTCCTGGGTGGAACAGGAGAATTGGGAATTGCAGTCAGTCCATGACATTGTTTCCACTGCTCCTTGATGGTCAATCTCTGCCCTCTCTGGGTCCCTCCTGTGAGATGCCCTCCTTCCCAAATGAATCCTGCGTGAGGCCATAAACAGTTCAGATAATGACAGATATGACCAGATCATGTTAAAATAAAGTTGTTATAAGCAATATATCAGCTTCATAGTTGCTGACCACAATGTTCATTTTTTGTTGGTGTAGTAGTCGTGTTTGGTCTCAGAACTGTGTTGGGTAGCACATTACATATTGTGTGTATTCCCTGTTGTGCTGTTTATCCTTTGTGGGGGCTGGTTTATGGTTATTAGTTTACTCTATGGCCTAACACTGCCTTATGTTGTGATAAAATTACTGGTCATGAGACAAATCTGGTAGTTGTACTCAGCATTTCTGTCACCTCCATGCTTGAGGAACTTTCTCTCAGAAACTATGTATAATTAACAGTCTTTACTTTTCTCCTCGGGGAGCCAAAATATGGAAAGGATGGGGGGGGGGGGGGGGGGGGACGACACTTCTTCTCCCCACAGCTAGTTACAATAGCTCTTCAAAACTTTGAATCCTTGGAATGTTCAAACCAGCCTGTACGTATTGTTATGTGTCCTGAATGTGTTTCAGGTTTTGTTTAAGGTTAGAGTAAACTATTTCAGAATGCCACACAATGATCTGCCCTGAGGCAGGACAATTATGAGGGGCAGAGTGTGTGGTAGGATATGGGCAGGCACCTAGAACTGTGGGCACCTCCAATGCTTTCTAACTTCAACCCTGAAGAAGTGCAGAACCATAAAAATAAAAAAATAAAATAAATAAATAAATAAATAAAAAGGCAGAATGCTTGAAAAAGGAGTGTCATCACCCTGGCGATTCCAAAGAGAGAGAAATCACTGCAATGTGCTGGGGCTTGGCCTATGCTTACTGAGTTGCAATCTACACAACTCCAATCCCTGCGACTGGGCCAGAGAAGCAACCTGTGCCTCTATCACTCATACATACATATGAGAAGAAACAGGAGAGACAAAATCAGCTTGTTTAGCTAAGAAAGAAGCTCCTGCTCATACAGGGAAGGAGGAAGAAGAAGACGAGGCATGCTCCTCCCAAGTAGAGCCATCACAGGAAAAGGTGGATGAAGACAGAGATAACATAAAAGGAGCCGTAAGCTCCTGATCACCATTCCTCGGGGAGCCGTGGGATGTGTGATTAGATTTCAGCCATCATCTAGGCCAGCACATTGTCACCTGGCTGCTCCGATACTGGGATAACAGGGCTGGTGGCCTGGAATTAGAGGGCAGGGAAGCCAAGCAGCTGGGATCCCTCCCCAGGGAAGGGGGCATTGACAAAGCAGTTGGAAAGGGGGCACAAATCCTCCCTCTCTTGAGGTAACTCCAGTCAGGTGTAAAGGAAAGGTATCCCTTCAAGGAAGATGTTGTATGTCACCCAGGCAAATGGACCACCAGGGAGAGAGGCAGCCCATATCTGATGGAATTGGCCATGCTGGAGGTGATTTATGGTGATTTATGCACATTCAACAGTTTTCTACCTTGCCCAGTGCCTCACAGGATCCTTCAGTTGTGGGGTTGCTGAGGGTCGAAGTGCCAGTAGCTACCCAAATGGTGCACCAGTGGCAATATGGCACCACCCAAGAATCCCTGATTCCCATATATATGCTGATTCATCAACTGCAGAGCCAAGGACTGATCAGCAAAATTTGTGCACCCTTTAATAATCCCATAGGGTCAGTGCAAATATGTAATGGAGATCTAAGACTAACGGTGGAGTATTGTGTCTAGAATGAAGTCACAGCAAATTCAATAGATCATCTATAGTCTTCTCTCCTTATAGTCTTAGCTCTAAGAGCATTTAAATGATCTCTTGCAGCACCTGAATGCTGCTGTCTGATCCCTTCCTGGGATCATAAGGAGCCAGTACCTTCAGGCCAGAACACTCTCCCTGTACCCTTGGATGCAGGCCCCTAGGTCCCATGGACTGTTAAGGGTGTAGTTTGCAAAGTAACCACGGATTTTATCCCCACCCACCACCTGTTGTACCCCTGCAGAGTCCTGCCTCAAGGCACAAAGGGCAGGGAGACCTTGCTGGTGAGAGCTGAGGCCCTGTGGAGATGTCCGAGACACAACAGCCATTACAGCCAAGGGTCGTGTAGAAGAGAAAGGAAAAAAGACAACATTTAAAAGAGAACAGAACAGGTTTAGCTCTCCCTGTGACACATGACTCCTTTTGCTCTGCTGACAGCCTCTGCAGGCTGACCTACACGTAAGGAGTAGGGACAGGTTCCGTTGTCCTACATGTGGCAAATACTGCCATTTCAGTTGGCCTGAGGAATGCCCCATCAGACCAGAGGATCAACCTCAAATTTCAGCAGGTATTTCCATCTGAACAGCTCCTGCCTGTCCTCCATCTCCACTAAGGAGCTATTGTGGCTCAGTAATTCCCATTAAAGTGCCTATGTTGTGGACACCTGAACTGAGGCCTGAGGAATCCCAGCTCCTGTGGGTCTGTGGCAGATATGGGAGGGAGCTGAGATCCCTTTCCAGCCCCAGGAATAACAACCAGCATGAGATGCCTTGACTGACTGCTGAATTCTTTCCTTAAGTGGGGATGAAGGAGATCAGTCCCTGACCATGACTTCATGCCAAAGTAATACTGGGACAAGAAGTTGTGATTGTTACACTTAATTGGTTTTCTGTAAGGAGAAATGACCCTGGTGTGAAGAAGTGTGTGTGCCATGTGAGGAAGGGAACCCCAGGGATCCCTTCAGGCTGTTTCCCAGCAGGTTCCCCTGCAGCCCCAGGACCATGTGCAGGGAGCCTGGTGGGGGGCAGAGCAAGGGAGGCCTTGGGCTGGGCCTCTGCTGCTGAGCTGGGCCGGGCTCCTGGGCCCAAGGGGAGCTCCTGGCAAGCGGGCAGCGCTGCAGAGAGACAGCTCTGCCCAGGAGCAGCTCCTCTGCACAGCGCAGCAGGGCTGGGGGCACTGCCTGCAGAGACACAGTGCTTAAAGGCAGGCAGAAGTGGCAGCATGCCCAGAGCTCACTGCGGGAGAAGACTTCGCAGCCCTGCACCCGGTAAGTCTCTGGCTGGAGGCAGGAGAAGCCGGGGGTGCAGGCAGGGGTGTCCAGGGCTGTGGTGCAGAGCAGGGTCCCTGCTGTGCCCCAGGGGCTGTGTGGCGGGGCAGGGCCTCTGCCACCTGCCAGGCTCAGCACTCAGCCTGCCCGGGGAGCTGCCCAGGGCGCTGCGGGGAGAAGCTGCGGGTGGAAGGAGCCCCCCCGGCAGGGCAGGGTCCTGCTGCTGCTGGGAGGCTGCGGCCTGGGGCAGCCTGCTCACAGATCCACAGCACAACCAGGGTGTATCCAAAGGGACTTTGCAAGAGCCGGGATATGGTAGGGGATTTAGACTTCAGTCTCAGCTTTCCTGAGTCTCCTGAACTTTCAATCTTCTCTACTTTGGCTCGGTGGTAATACAAACAGAAATAGTTAATCCAAGAAGACGCTGAGACTCCATGATGAGCTGAGAGGCCATCATAAGGAGGGATAAAAGGACCCTTTCCTGCCCCTCAGCCCATAGAAAGCTCCACCACCACACATGCACTGTTAGCAGGGTCTGTGTGATCTGGTCTCTTGGATGTGCCCCCAGCGAGCTGCTCCTGGGCAGAGCCCTGCTGCCAGGAGGTGTCTGCAGGGCAGAGCTGAGCACCCAGCGGGTGGGATGGGGGCTGTGAGCTGCAGGCAGGAGGCGTGGGGACAGAGACCCAGCTGCAGGCAGGGACAGCTGCAGGCAGCAGAGCCATGGGCAGGGAGTGAGAGGGAGCGGCTCCCAGAAACTCATTGGCAGGGGGAATTTGAGCACCTCTCTGCCACCCCTGTACTGCAGGTGCCTTCCCCTGAGCAACCACTTGGTGTCTTCTCCCATTCAGCAAAGCCTCTGCCCCCACATCCATGGGATCTCAGGCTGCATTTTCCCCTTGGCAGGAGGACCCTGAGAAGAGAACCCCCCCAGTTGCCCATCTCTCACTCCATTTCCTTCCTCCCTCAGGAGGAACGCTGGGGCATTTCTCTGTGTTTCTCCTTCCAACCTTCCTGCCCTTAGTATTTCGCTCAGACTCTCTGGACAGTGGGATTAAAGCCAGATCTCAAACACCAAAATACTGAGTCCTGCTCAGGTGGTGCATCCTGGGAGCAAAGTGCGTATGCAGTTCTAGTCAATATGGCTCTGGGCACTGTGGTGCGTTGGGCTCGGAAATGAGCTGGCTCTGTTCAGGTCACTCTGGTTTAAGGACATCCAGCATTGGCCCTGGACAATTGCCCCTTCTGCTGGAGGATGATAAACAGCCCCTCTGTAATACAGGTGCACTGAATCTGAACTAAACGATGGGTTTCAAAATGTGTCACCACCTTTCATAGGTACCCAGTGCATGTCCCTTTGTCTTTGGATAGGAGCTGAGGCCAAGATGCATCAAATGTCCAACAGCAGCTCCATCACCGAGTTCCTCCTCCTGGCATTTGCAGACACGAGGGAGCTGCAGCTCCTGCACTTCGCGCTCTTCCTGGGCATCTACCTGGCTGCCCTCCTGGGCAACGGCCTCATCCTCACTGCCGTAGCCTGTGACCACCGCCTCCACACCCCCATGTACTTCTTCCTCCTCAACCTCGCCCTCCTCGACCTAGGCTGCATCTCCACCACTGTCCCCAAAGCCATGGCCAATTCCCTCTGGGACACCAGGGCCATTTCCTATGCAGGATGTGCTGCACAGGTCTTTCTGATTGTCTTCTTATTTTCAGCAGAGCATTCTCTTCTCACTGTCATGGCCTATGACCGCTACGTTGCCATCTGCAAGCCCCTGCACTACGGGAGCCTCCTGGGCAGCAGAGCTTGTGCCCAGATGGCAGCAGCTGCTTGCGGCATTACTTTTCTCTATGCTGTGCTGCACACTGCCAATACATTTTCACTGCCACTGTGTGGAGGAAATACCCTGGACCAGTTCTTCTGTGAAATTCCCCGGATCCTCAAGCTCTCCTGCTCACGCTCCTACCTCAGGAAATTTTGGCTGCTTCTGGTTGGTTTCAGTTTAGCATTTGGCTGTTTTGTTTTCATCATACTGTCCTATGTGCAGATCTTCAGGGCTGTGCTGAGAATGCCCTCTGAGCAGGGACGGCACAAAGCCTTTTCCACATGCCTCCCTCACCTGGCTGTGGTCTCCCTATTTCTCAGTACAGCCATGTTTGCCTACCTGAAGCCCACCACCTTCTCCTACACAGCCCTGGACCTCGTGGTGGCAGTTCTGTACTCGGTGGTGCCTCCAACTTTAAACCCCCTCATCTACAGCATGAGGAACCAGGAGCTGAAGGGTGCTATTAGGAAAGTGTTTTCAGGGATGTTTATTAAGGGTGATTATTTTCCCTTCTTTCTCCGCAGATGACTTTCTGAGTGTCCTCTTGCAGGCTTGGTCCTTGTGTCCTTATCATTTTAGTTATTGCTATCCGCAGTGTCACTTGCAATTATAATGTTCATAAAAAAGATAAAGTAATTTCTTCATCATCCTATTACTGAGTAATGACACTGCTCTGTAGTCTTGAGGCTCTGTAAATACACATCTAATGGTAGGTCAGCACTGACTCTTTTAGCACCTTCGTAATAAAATGGGGTGTCCCCAGTGCGCTGCCTGAAGACTTGTCTTTTCCTTCAAAGCTGGTGGCAAGTTCAGGGCTGTGCAGCTGTACCCTGAACGGCCTGTTGCTGCATGATTTGGGAGAGAAGAAACTTCTTGCCATGCTGTGAGCAGTGAGAGACCATGGGTAGGAATTAGGAGTAACCTGTTGGTGTCTGATGACTGTGGAGATGGCAAATGGTTACTGAGATGCCTACTCACGGCTGTCCCACATGGGGCAGGGCAGAGGACATCTTCCAGGAGACGAATGTGGAGTTGGTTGAAGGGCCCAGATGTTCTCCATGAGCAGACTGTGCCTGGAGTGGGCAGTGACCCTCATTTAGTGGGTTTGTGTTTGTGGGAGACTGCTTTATTGTGCTGTCCTCTGTGCAGATCTTCAAAGCTGTGCTGAGGATGCCTTTGGGCAGGGACAGCACAAAGCCTTCTCCACGTACCTCCCTCACCTTGCCATGGTCTTCCAGTTTCTCAGCATGGCCATGTTTGCCTACCTGAAGTCCCCTCCATCTCCTACCCACCTCTGGATCTGGTGGTGGCAGTTCTGTACTCGGTGGTGTCTCCAGCGTTGAACCCCTTCATCTACAGCATGAGGAAGCAGGAGCTCAAGGATATCATTTGAAGAGTGTTTATTGATTGTTTTTCAGTATTCATAGAGTTCCCTTCTCTCTTCTGAAATGACTCCCAATATATTTTCTTCCAGGTTTGTGTTGTGTTATTTTTTCATTATAATTATGGATGTATTTATTATTATTTGTTGAAGAATGGCTCAAAGAGCAAAGGCACGGGTCCCTAGAGGAACTGTACAAGCAAGGCAAAGAAAATGCAGAGTTTATAGCCATGGAGTAGGCCAGATGAGAAGCATTCTTGTGAAAATATGCAAGTAGTCTGTCCTTGAGAGAGAGATAAACAATGGATCTGAGGCCTGGGAAAATAAGGGAGTAGCTTATGCGCTGTAACCACAAGTAGGAGAAACAGTATTTTTTGCAACGCTTTTAGGCTTAGCCAATAGGATAGTGACCAGTAGGCATAATTATAGCTGTGTGTATAAATATACGGATATCTGCGCAATAAAGTTGAAGCTTGTATTACCACTCATATTGAGTCGATCACTTGCTTCCCCGCACCGTTAATCGGAGGCTCTCGAACCTGCAATTATTTATTGATGCTTGTGCTTCTGCTGTTCCTAGAATAATACGTGGTTTCCTCCCACTGATACTGAGGAATGACTTTGCCTTGTCTCACCTGAAGCCTGTATCAAAGTCTATCTTAAAGCCTTTATCTGACTGGACTCTCCCAGAGCAGCTGTGTAATAAAGTGGCATGTCCTCAGTGTCCTGCCTGAAAGCTGGGCTCTTCCTTCAAAGATGGTGCCAGGAATAGGCCTAAGTACAGAATCACAGAATCACAGAATTTTCTAGGTTGGAAGAGACCTCAAGATCATCGAGTCCAACCTCTGACCTAACGCTAACAGTCCCCACTAAACCATATCCCTAAGCTCTACATCTAAACTTAGGGATACTTGCTGTTTCTCCCTGGGTGCAAGACCAAATAGCTCCTGGTTGTGTCTAGTGACAGTGGACTGTGACAAAGGACTGTTACGGTTTAACCTGGCTGTCAGCTACGCACCACACAGCCATTGGCTCGCCCTCCCCACTGCCTCTCTGGGATGGGAGAGAGAATCGGAAAAAAAATAAAGCCTGTGGGTTGAGAAAAAGACATGTTATTAGGACCAAAAAGAAAGAAAAATAATAATAATGATCCTAGTACTACTACTAATGATGTCTACAAAACAAGTGATGCACAATGCAATTGCTCACCACCTGCAGCCTGATGCCCAGCCTATCCCCGAGCAGCCAGTCCTTCCACCCCGGCCAGCCCCTCCCGTATTAATTGCTCAGCATAACATCAGATGGTATGGAATATCCCTTTGGCCAGTTTGGGTCAGCTGTCCTGGTTCTGTCCCCTCCCAGGACAAATCGAGAAACTGAAAAGTCCTTGGCTTATTGTAAGCAGTGTCCTGCAACAGTTAAAACATCAGTGTGTTGTCAACATTGTTCTCATCCTAAATCCCAAACACAGCACCTTACCAGCTACTAGGAGAAAAATTAACTCTATCCTAGCCGAAATTAGGACACAGTGGAGATGGTGAATGGTTACCGCATAACATACCCAGCGTGCGCATACCCAGCAGGCCCCACAAAGTGACAGATCACACAAGGTGGGGTCCCCAAAGACAAAAACAATTAATCAATGCTTCCGTATGTTTAAACTGAGTTCTAAACTGAATTATTTGTAGGTAAGGCCTATAATATAGGCAAGGACTGTGCAGCCCCAGAGGAGAGAGTGGAACCCCGCAGGCACAGGGAGGGGGAGCTGGCAATGACCAATGTCATCCTTAGTGAAGTACCACCATCTGGTCCAGAGATAAACCACAGCCCACTTGCTTTGCAGAGTAGCACCACTATTCAGCACTGCCCAGGAGGGAGCTGGTCTTGGAAATGTCTGGGTCCTTCCTCCTGCTGGGATCTGTGTCTGCACTGGGAAATGACCAGCCCTGTCACCCATGCCCTGGTTCAGGCCCCAGCCCCATATCACCCTACAATTACTGCCACTGTCCCTCTGCACTAGGTGTTGGGTTTTTCGCTGTGATCTCCCCTGATCTCAAGCAATGTGTCTTCTTTTGGAGCAGGCCGTCACAGCCTGCCTGCACAGTCCCAGAGAATCCTGGTGAGGCAGCGCTTCAAGAGCAGGCTGTGATTGCCCTTGGTCTCAGTACATACGGTGATCTGGCTGGGGCACAAGGAGGGGCAGAAAGGACAAAAGACAATGAGGAGGAAAGGTAGAAAAAGAAATTCCAAAAGAGGTTAAGGAAAAAAAAAATCACATCCGAACATGAGAGGTGAACCAAGAACTGACCAATGTGATCTAACTCTCAAGTTATCCCAGCTGAGGCCAGGCCAAGGTACAGACCTCCACACGTTCCTTCCAGCTCATAATCCTCAAGGAAGAAGGAGCTGTTCAGTGGAGTCAGGACCTGGGAACACTGCTGTGGGCTGAGACAGTGCCTGCTTTTGTAATCTCTGTTCATCGGGGTTACCTAGTGAGTTAAGTCATCCTAAAAGCAAGCTCTGTTCTATGGGCACCAGGGCTCAGACTGGTTCGAGGTAGCACAGAAAAGTTTTCAGAAACACTGCCAGCTATCACAGAACTACAGAATGTTTGAGGTTGGAAGGGAGCTCTGGAGACTGCCTAGGCCAACCCCATTGCTCAAGCAGGGCCAGCTTGAGCAGGTTGTCCATGCTCATGTCCATGTCCAGACAGGTTCTGAATATCTCCAGGTATGTTGGCTCCACAACTTCTCTGAGCAACCTGTGCCACTCATCAACCTACTTCACAGTACAGAAGAGCTTTCCTGTTTCCAGGAGATTTTACCAACGTTTCCTTTGGTGCCCATTGCCTCTTGTCCTGTCAATGGGCACTTCAGAAAAGAGTCAGGCTGCTTTGTCTTAATTCCTCCCATCATGTCTTCACCAAATGTGGCCACACCTGGAGTACTGTGTCCAATTCTGGGCTCCCCAGTGCAAGACGGACATGGAACTGCTAGAGCTAGTCCAGAGGAGGTCTACAAAGAGGATGAGGAGCACCTGTCATACAAAGACAGGCTGAGAGAGCGGGGCCTGTTTGGCCTGGAAAAGAGGAGACTGAAGGGAGACCTCATCAATGTGTATAAATATCTGAGGGGAGGGTGTCGAGAGGATGGAACCAGATTTTTTCAGTTGTGCCCAGCAACAGGACTTTAGGCAGTGGGGCACTAACTGGAGCACAGGAAGTTCTGTCTGAATATGAGAGAACACTTCTTTACTGAGAGGGTGACAAAGCACTGGAACAGGTTGCCCAGAGAGGTTGTGGAGTCTCCTTCGCTTGTGATGTTCAAAATCTGCCTGGATGCCATCCTGCACAATGTGCTCTAGGTGATCCTGCTTGCAGGGAGATTAGTCTAAACGATCTTCAGAGGTCCCTTCCAACCTCGGCTGTTCTGTGAGTCTTTGGTAAAAATCTCCCCCTTGCCTTCTCTTCTCCAGGCTGAACACTCCAGCTCTCTCAGCGTCTCCTCATCTGAAGACTCTCCAGTCCCTTAATGACCTTTGTGGCATTTCCTGGACTTACTGCACTACATCCAGGTCTTTCATGCACAAGGAAGCCCAGAACTGGACACTGCACACTGGGTTTGGTCTCAGCAGAGGTCAGTAGAGAGGAAGGACCAACTCCCTTGTGAGATATGTTCATCTGATTCGTGTCAGTATAGAACAATGCTAGGGCCGCATGGTATGATCAATGTGACCTTCTGTCTTACATACCCTTGTATAACCACAAGTCTAAGAAAAACAGAGTGGTTAATGTATATAATGCTTGTATCTTGCAAAGGAATGTTTCAGCAATTTGTGTCAATAGAGAGCTTGAAGGGAAATGTATTTGTAGACTTTTCCTTGAAGTCTCTGATATCTGGGAGGTTTCAGAATAACTGCTAACTATTATGACTATTGCATGGGACACTATGCAAGTCTCTGCTATCTGGCCAGGAGATTAAGGAGACGGGGAGAGCTGAAAAACAACTAAAAGACAAAGCTTGCAGGGGATGTTGCACAAGTCTCTGACATACAGCCAAGTTGGACAAAGGAGAAGGACAAGAGGGAGGAAGACTATGAGCCTTCAGCACGAGAGACCCCCAGAGGGACCACCGGAGACTGATACGCATGCTCCAGTAGGAGGGTTTGGATTCCGGAAACTAATTATAATAACCCTGTTTTTTTTAGAAGTAGTAATGAATATGTATCAGCCTAGGAGCATAAAAATCAGATGCTTGATGTAACTGGTGTGCATCTTGGTGGAGCAGAGACTCCCGGCGCACCCAGCGCTGTTGCTTACCTCTATTCCTTTAATGAATTGTAAACTTTGATTATAATCCTATTTTGAAGACTGAGCCATTTATTACATCCCTGAATGTACTGGCAAGGTTTGTAATAATGAAGCCCAAGGTGCTGGTGGCCTTCTTTGATGTAATTCCACGTGGCTGGCACCTGTTCATCTTGTTGACCACCAGAAAACCCAGGTCCTTCTCTACCAAGCTGATTTCTAGCTGGTTGGCCCCAAGCAATGTCTTTGTGCATAACGTTATTCCTGCAGGAGCATTTCACTTTGTTGAATTTCATGCAATTCATCTTTGCCTAGTTCTCTAGCCTGCGAGGTCCCTCAGAATGATGGCAAAACCATCTTGTGTGTTGGCCACTGCTCTCAGATTCATATCATCTGCCAACTTGCCCCATTGTACAAGTCATTAATAAACTTGTTAAATAATATTGGTCCAGTATTGACTCCCTGTTTGCACAGTACTGAACGAACTCCGGATGGAGCGTGTAAATCTGGCTACAACCCTCTGGACCCAGATATTTATCAAAATTCCAGTCCATATCATCCACACAGGATCACAACATTAAAGAATGGCTGGAGTACGAATGGACAGGATAGGACCCAATATTGCCCTCACAGTGTCCTGCTTGTGACTGACTTCCAACTAGACTACATGCCACAGGACTTTGAGCCCATCCGTGTGGGAACTTTCCAGTCCACCTCACTGCCTCCTCATTCTGACCAGACTTGATCAGCTTCTCTATCAGGATATTATGGGAAACGTGAAAAGCCTTTCTGAAGACAAGGCAGACAGCATCCCCTCCTCTCCCCTCATTTACCAAGGCAGTCTTTTCATTGGAGAAGGTTATCCAGGAGTTAAGTCTCAACAAATACTTGATGAATCCATGCCGACCACTCCTGATCACTTTGCTATCCCCCATGTGCTTGGAAATGTTTTTCAGGATTAGCTGATCCATCACTTTTCCAGGATCTGAGGAAAGGCTGTCTGGCCTCTAGTTCCCTGCCTCTGTCTTGCCTTTATGCAAGATAGGAGTATAGGAGTCACATTTGCCTTCCTCAGTTGTGCTCTGGGCCTCTTTCTAAGGCTGTGCTCTCGGTTTCTGGGTATTGCATGGAGTCTGGCACATGGAGAGCCATGGTGCTATGCAACTGTACACCCCATAAAGATTTGGCCAGCTCATAAAGAGGAAGGATGAAAGGGAAGTCCTAGCAGGTGTGGCCATGGGTCGACAGCAAAGAGCTAAAGGCAGGATCTATCCAGCCCCTCTAACCTTCATTGCTCTCTGCTCCATTTAGATCTGAGGTGGAGATGTGCAATGTGCCAATACACGCATGTCCTGGGAACACAGTTGCACTATTCAAGGTTTTGGGAAGGAATGTGTGCAAATTTGGATGAGAATTCATAGACAAGCCTAAAAATTCTGAAAATTAGTGCATTTCATTTGAAGATGGTTTCCATATTTGAAGCAATGGTAGAAAAATTATTGATAAATTCCATTTAATTTTTTCCTTTTAATCAGGTCAGGTCCAGGCCCACAACCAGCTTGCTATGTGGGTGTATTATTTGGAGGTCTGTTGTGCCTCAGAAACTTCAAATCCATCGGAACCATCTGGTCACCTCTGACTCTGGAGCAGCAGTAACAGGGCTGGGGACAGGGCCTGTGAGGTGACCTCTTCCTGAAGCAGCTGATGTGTCAGCCCTTGCCTCCTGGCTAACATCTGTGCTTTTCAACTTACACCTGCCAGCATCCCTGATAAGGCAGCAGAAGGCACCTGCTTGGCACACTGATTGTGAGATGCCCTCTGTCTGAGCGCCTGACAGGCCCCATGCAGGAAGAGGCCTTGGCTGTGGGTTTTCACATCCCTTCTGCCTGAGCACATGGTGGGACAGCAAGAGGCACGCAACTTGGTCACATCTACCTGAGAAGCTGGAAGGCCAGCAGCAGGTATATGGTTTGGAAGATCATGGTGAGGTTTCTTCTGTCTGGTCAGGCCATAGGTCTCTAGAAGGCTGACATCTCTGGACATCTGCTAAAAAAGTGGCTTGTTGATGATAAAGCTTTCTCTGGTGCTGAGAAACAGCAGAATAGTGTCAAAACTTCTACGAAGTGCTGCTTGGAAGGTGAAGAGTGGGCATGAGGAGGAGGAAATGTCACTGAAAGGGTAGTGCTGTGGTGCCAGAGGTCACCCCTACGGAGTCAGTGGTCAACCCATGCCATTGTGTTTCAAAGATCTGCCATGGTGGGTGGGCAGACAGCAGTGAAAGTACGGAAATGCCAGGATGAGAGCAATGTGGAGAAGCAAGGTGCGTGCCTGCAGGGAAAAGTGGGAAGGGATAGGACAGTGCAGGGCAGCAACCCAGTGCGGAGGCCAGCAGGTGTCATAGCATAGCATCACACACCCCACATCGCACTGCCCCAGGAAGAGCCCTGAGCCATGGGTGAGGGACAGGACCTCCCTGCCCAGGGGCTGGGGGACAGGCCTTGGCCTTTCTGCTTCACCAAACAAACCAAGGCCTTTACTCAGCATCAGAGTCTCCTGCCCAGTGCCTTTGCCTACCTGCAATCATGGCCTCCAATTGTCTGCTCTAACAAGTCCATGGGGAGGCTTTGTCAGTAATGACCCTCACTGGGGCCCATTAATACTCCCAGATACTTCAAAGTCTCCTTCTGACTTTAACTTCTCCTGCAGTTACATCATTCTCTTCTCACTACCTGAGGTCCATGGACTCAGCACCAAATGCACCATGGGGCTCATTACCATTCAGCCATTTTCATCCGGTCTTCCAGACTTATACAGTTAATTAGTGAGGTTTCAAGAATGCAGTTAAAGAGGAAGTTTTCAATGACCACTTTACAGAAAGCATTTTCTTTATTTAAGATTAGTTTCCATTAGTTTTCAGTTTTGCAAAGAAGTGATAGCATCATTCTCTAGTTGTCATGGATCCAATGTGCGTCCAAAGGAGGTCTATATAGGTGAAGTATTTTATTTCAGGTTTTATAAAAAAATATATAAAAAAGAAACAAACACCAACAAAATGAAAAGAAATAAACAGAAACCAGAGCCCACAATGGTGAGCCAACTCCAAGTTGCCTCCAATGAGGTGCACCATCCACAAGAGATGACTGTACAAGAAATTTTTGACACAGCGAGATAGGAAATGGTAAAAGAGAAAATACAGAGTTGGCTACAGGGATGATGAGAGGGACTACTGAAATGCAGGCAAGCTCAACCTCCCCAAAATCCCTAGAAGCAACTGGGTATATGAGAAGCATTTGAATGACCAAAGAGCAAGAGCAAGCGGAGGGGAACTCTGCAGAAGAGCGGAAAATGCACATGTCCACACACTCTGCTGGAAAGGTGATTTCCAGCCATGGGCTGTTTTGTAAGGCCAGGTGGAAATACCTCAAAGACTCAGGAGATGAAGTGCAGTGCATAAGAGAAATTCTGGCAATGCCAGTACAGGGGAAGATCAGTATTTGTCTCCCACCGTAATGGTCATCCTGAAATATGATAATTTTGATGTCATGGGACACCTTTCACATTGTATTAGAACTGTTCAGCTATTTCAGCTGACTGTAATGTGCTGATTGAGGTGAAATGTTTGAAATGCTTTAAAAACAAGTAGGTAGTACTCAGACCTACAATGACAATTTTCTGTCCTGCATGGAGCCCTGATGCCACAAAACCCTCCCTGCCCAGAACTGTTCATGCCACCCCTCACTCCTGGCACAGAGAAAATCTGTGACTTCTGACATCTCCTGCCTGTTCGAGCAGAGAAAACAGAGTTAAGATTGTTCCCTGAAATGCTCCATCTTTGAATGGGTAAATTTGTGCCAATCGTACCTGTACTATCTGCCTTTCTTGGTAGAAATATTCACATTTTCTGTCTGTATAGTGAGATATATATTTGCATAGCCCCAGCTGTAACCCTTCCTGGGAGTTGGCTACAAAACGACTGTTATTTGGTTGCTAATTGCGTGTGATTTTTCCTGTGCATTGCATTCTGTGTTCCATGGCAATTGTTCCTGATGCGGTCAGTAAGAGCTTGACCCAGCCCTGAATGTGTGGTGCCTCGGCAGCATGGCTGTGGGACCATCTGTGGGGCAGTGGGGCGATAAGGTCTCCCTTGAGCCTCCCAGGAGGAATGCAGGAACATTTACGGAGCAGCCAGGGATCCGTGGCAAACAAAGAGGCGCTTGGTGACAGACAATGCGGCTTCATTAAGGGCAGATCATGCCTGAAATATCTGGTGGCCTTCTACGGCAGGGTTACAGCACTGGTGGATAGCGGAAGAGCAGCTGGCGTCACCTACCTGGACTTGGTTCAGCAAGGCCAATTTCTCATCTCCATAGCTGGAAGTGATCAGGATACAGGAGGTCCTGTCCGTGCTTTGGTGAGCATTTCTTTTCATCCCCTAAATGGCAAAAAGGCACACAGACTAGCGCAGACAAGGCGCTGCATTCAAGTGAAGCGACACAAGCAGTCTGGCTGTGCTCTTTATTTTCCATCCAGGGGTGGAAAGCAGGAGAGCTTCCCAGCCCCTTTGCTCAGAGCTCCGCTGCTGCCGTCAGCATTCCCAGCACCTTCCCCTCCGTGGCGGTACCAGCATCTAGCGCTAGGGAGTCAAAAGGAAAAGAGGATGATCAGGTTGTGTACAGGCTGAACGCAGAGAAATACTGCAGGCTTAGCTCGGGCCGTGCACGTAGGGGTCTGCTTCCCATGAAGCTTCAAGGTTGCCGTCAGGTGCGACAGATGCCTAGTGCCCAAGCTCATGACAAGGTCCCCAGGGGTGCAGCTCATCAGCCTGGGGCTGAGGCAGGGGGAGCGGAGGGCCCCGGAATGCCCTCTCTCTCCCAGTGCTGCCCCCAGGGGAAGGACGGGCCTTGCAGCAGCGGGAAGCACCATCCCTTTCTGGAGATACTTACCAGGGGAGCCGCTGCTGCTCTTGCCGCAGCCGCTTTTCCTCCGCAGCGTTTCTGAACACCCTTTGTTGATTGCAATGCGGCTCCGACCTTTTCAAAACTTGCAGTGCTCGTGGGGAAAGGTGGCTGCAACACCAGGAGAAAGGGATCCCTCAGCCTCTGCCAGACACCCCTTCTGCCTCTCCCCTCATCCAGACCCTGCACCCACACGGTGCCACGTGCACCCACCCTTTCGCCCTGTGATGAGTTTTAGGCCTTGGTGGTAACCAAGGTCATGCCCGCTTTCGGAGAAAGCAAAGGGTGTCATAGGCAACCCCAGGACTCAGGGACCGGGCTGCTGGACATCTCCTGACATCGCTCAGCAGCTACTCGAGTGCCCCAGCACGTGAACGCAGCCGGCACACACTTACTCAGGCTGGAGGCTCTCCAGCTTGGCTGCTGCTCTCCACTCCTCTTCTGGGACAGGGATCTGAGCCTTCCTCCACCTCCTCCTGACCTCCTTGCTCCTGGGCTGGGCTGGGGGATGGGGAGTCCAAGCATGTTGACTGGTGACCTGCTGCAAGGAGAAGACGCTCTCATCAGACAGGACTGGACACACGGGTGCTGTTTCCCAGAGGACCCCTTGAAAGGACCCTGCAGCAGGACCTGGGAAGCAGGCGACTCGGCACTGCCGGCCCACGTCTGGCTGCTGCTTTTATCCCTCGCTTTCTGCTGACAGCCTCTCCCTCACAGGGAGGAGCAGGCAAAGCCCTGCCCTGCGCCCTGGTGCCCGTCCTGCTCCCACCACCCTGGGACCTGCCCCCCTCGGAGCCCTGGCGGGGAGGATCGCTGCTGTTCTCAGCGGTGTTGGTCACTGCCAGTACCTGGGGTGTCTGTTGGTCCTCCCCCTCAGACCAGGCTTCCCAAGCAGCCATTTCTGCCTGGGCTTGCTGTGTTTGCTCTTGGTATGTGGGCCAAGAGCTCTCTGTTTGGTCCCACTGTGAGGACAGGTTCCAGACCTCCTGGAGGAATAAAAAAAACAAAAAACACAACAGCAGACAGGATTGGTCTCAGCTGTTGGACCAAAGACCTCTGCCATCAAAGACCCAGAAAGGCCTCGTTCCTTTTCCATTGCCCCTGGTCCAAATGAAGTGGCTCATGGCAACACGGGAGGCAGCAAGTGTGCGGGACACCACCTTCCATCTCCCGAGGAAGAGAAGAAGGAGGTAACAAATGTGCAAATGAACGCATCCCAAGGGTCTGGCTTGGGATCGCTCCACACAAAGAGGCTTTAGTACAGTCCCAAACCGCGTGGTCATTGCAGCAAGGCAGAGCAGGTACCTTCACCAATCTCCGAGAGGCTTCAGGAGTAGGGAGCGCAATGGTGGTGGACTTGGCTCGAGGAGCTGGTTCCTGCCTGTCTGTCTTCTTCGTCCTGGGGGAGCTGCCTGGACACGGGGGGAGCACACTGCAAACAGACACCGGGAGGCTGCATGAGCCCAGGGGAATTCGGTCTCCAGTCCGCGCTCGCAAGCTGCCTCAGCCTCTGCAGCAGACGGCAGTTCCGCAGCGAACGGGTGTATTGGACTGGCCGTGTTCGCTTCAGCAGAGACGGAGAGAGCCAACCGCGAAGCTGTGGCACCACCTGCCTTCAGGAAGGCTCGGGATGCCCGTATCCAGGCCCTTTGTGGTGGAAAAGGAGAGGAGCAGTGTCTTGTGCAAGGACAGGATCCTAGAGACACCAGTACGGCCCATCCGGGCTTATGGGTGGAAAGCAGATTATCGCTGGGGAGCCAGCAACATCGGAGAACGCCATCAGGTAAGGAGGGCAGGCATGCCACCTCCCTCCCTCAGCACTCTCTTGTGCCTGCCACAATGTCTGGGATATCGTTTGGAAAAAATGCCTGAAAGAAACATTTCCATCTGGTATCACAGCTCCTTAGGCTGGAAGAAACTGCAGGGGAGCTGGAAGAAACTGCAGGGGACGTTTGCTCCCACAGACAAAAAGATGGACTCTGTTGCAATGTGGGGGGGCTCCTGAAGAGACAAGAGCTTCTGCAACAAGGCTCTGCATCCAGCTCCCCCAAGGAGCAGGGCCCTGGTGGAAAATGAAGCTGGCGTGCCAGTCTCAGGCAAACGTGCTGCACGCTTGCCATCCGTGGAGAGAGCGGCCTCCTCCGGGACGGGTGTCAGGAGCCTTTCTGAGTCCCTGCGCCTGGTGGGTCCAAAGGGGACATCTCTCCTGTGTGGCTGCAAGTGGCTCCTTCCTCCTTTCCCCCAAGGGTCTCACCTGGTGCAAGGCTTCTTCTCCAGATCTTGCTGCCTCGTGCCTGGCTCCCAGCTTGTCAGCATAGGGAGGGAAAGCTTCCGCCTCTCCAGCAGCTCGCCAGGATGGCACTCTGAAACTAGGAAAGGAGGAAGCTCTTCAGAGCAGCCGCATGGGCACTGCCTTTTAAGCTGGTTGAAGTCAGCCAGCATGGGACAGGGACCACCCCCAGACAGCAGGGACCGTTACCTCTTCTGATCCCACCCTCTTCTGCAGCTTCCTGCTGCGAGGTGGACAACACTTTGGCCTCTGGCCTTCTCCTCACAGTCAGATGAAACCTGGCAAACAAATGATGACACGGGCTTGAAGAAGGCTGGCCTCCTACCCGTTGCAGCTTGCTGGCAGTAATCCTCCTGGTGTTGCACGGGGCATGGCATCCCTTTTCCGTCATGTTCACGCATGGGGTTTGTTGTCAAGCTTCCCGCAACACCAGAAAAGGTAGCCTAAATTCCCCTCCACATGCAGGCAATTCTCTCTTAGGGGAATCGCGGCAGCACGGGCACAAGAAGCACAACCGCAATGCCCCTCCTCTCCAGGTGAAGACACTCGTAGCCTTGGCGGTAACCAAGGTCATGCCCGCTTTCGGAGAAAGCAAAGGGTGTCATAGGCAACCCCAGGACTCAGGGACCGGGCTGCTGGACATCTCCTGACATCGCTCAGCAGCTACTCGAGTGCCCCAGCACGTGAACGCAGCCGGCACACACTTACTCAGGCTGGAGGCTCTCCAGCTTGGCTGCTGCTCTCCACTCCTCTTCTGGGACAGGGATCTGAGCCTTCCTCCACCTCCTCCTGACCTCCTTGCTCCTGGGCTGGGCTGGGGGATGGGGAGTCCAAGCATGTTGACTGGTGACCTGCTGCAAGGAGAAGACGCTCTCATCAGACAGGACTGGACACACGGGTGCTGTTTCCCAGAGGACCCCTTGAAAGGACCCTGCAGCAGGACCTGGGAAGCAGGCGACTCGGCACTGCCGGCCCACGTCTGGCTGCTGCTTTTATCCCTCGCTTTCTGCTGACAGCCTCTCCCTCACAGGGAGGAGCAGGCAAAGCCCTGCCCTGCGCCCTGGTGCCCGTCCTGCTCCCACCACCCTGGGACCTGCCCCCCTCGGAGCCCTGGCGGGGAGGATCGCTGCTGTTCTCAGCGGTGTTGGTCACTGCCAGTACCTGGGGTGTCTGTTGGTCCTCCCCCTCAGACCAGGCTTCCCAAGCAGCCATTTCTGCCTGGGCTTGCTGTGTTTGCTCTTGGTATGTGGGCCAAGAGCTCTCTGTTTGGTCCCACTGTGAGGACAGGTTCCAGACCTCCTGGAGGAATAAAAAAAACAAAAAACACAACAGCAGACAGGATTGGTCTCAGCTGTTGGACCAAAGACCTCTGCCATCAAAGACCCAGAAAGGCCTCGTTCCTTTTCCATTGCCCCTGGTCCAAATGAAGTGGCTCATGGCAACACGGGAGGCAGCAAGTGTGCGGGACACCACCTTCCATCTCCCGAGGAAGAGAAGAAGGAGGTAACAAATGTGAAAATGAACGCATCCCAAGGGTCTGGCTTGGGATCGCTCCACACAAAGAGGCTTTAGTACAGTCCCAAACCGCGTGGTCATTGCAGCAAGGCAGAGCAGGTACCTTCACCAATCTCCGAGAGGCTTCAGGAGTAGGGAGCGCAATGGTGGTGGACTTGGCTCGAGGAGCTGGTTCCTGCCTGTCTGTCTTCTTCGTCCTGGGGGAGCTGCCTGGACACGGGGGGAGCACACTGCAAACAGACACCGGGAGGCTGCATGAGCCCAGGGGAATTCGGTCTCCAGTCCGCGCTCGCAAGCTGCCTCAGCCTCTGCAGCAGACGGCAGTTCCGCAGCGAACGGGTGTATTGGACTGGCCGTGTTTGCTTCAGCAGAGACGGAGAGAGCCAACCGCGAAGCTGTGGCACCACCTGCCTTCAGGAAGGCTCGGGATGCCCGTATCCAGGCCCTTTGTGGTGGAAAAGGAGAGGAGCAGTGTCTCGTGCAAGGACAGGATCCTAGAGACACCAGTACGGCCCATCCGGGCTTATGGGTGGAAAGCAGATTATCGCTGGGGAGCCAGCAACATCGGAGAACGCCATCAGGTAAGGAGGGCAGGCATGCCACCTCCCTCCCTCAGCACTCTCTTGTGCC
Source organism: Somateria mollissima (assembly GCA_951411735.1). Classification (NCBI taxonomy): domain Eukaryota; kingdom Metazoa; phylum Chordata; class Aves; order Anseriformes; family Anatidae; genus Somateria; species Somateria mollissima. Next base: position 978,916 of record OX598333.1, read on the forward strand.
TGCCACAATGTCTGGGATATCGTTTGGAAAAAATGCCTGAAAGAAACATTTCCATCTGGTATCACAGCTCCTTAGGCTGGGAGAAACTGCGGGGGAGCTGGAAGAAACTGCAGGGGACGTTTGCTCCCACAGACAAAAAGATGGACTCTGTTGCAATGTGGGGGGGCTCCTGGAGGGAGAAGAGCTTCTGCAACAAGGCTCTGCATCCAGCTCCCCCAAGGATCAGGGCCCTGGTGGAAAATGAAGCTGGCGTGCCAGTCTCAGGCAAACGTGCTGCACGCTTGCCATCCGTGGAGAGAGCGGCCTCCTCCGGGACGGGTGTCAGGAGCCTTTCTGAGTCCCTGCGCCTGGTGGGTCCAAAGGGGACATCTCTCCTGTGTGGCTGCAAGTGGCTCCTTCCTCCTTTCCCCCAAGGGTCTCACCTGGTGCAAGGCTTCTTCTCCAGATCTTGCTGCCTCGTGCCTGGCTCCCAGCTTGTCAGCATAGGGAGGGAAAGCTTCCGCCTCTCCAGCAGCTCGCCAGGATGGCACTCTGAAACTAGGAAAGGAGGAAGCTCTTCAGAGCAGCCGCATGGGCACTGCCTTTTAAGCTGGTTGCAGTCAGCCAGCATGGGACAGGGACCACCCCCAGACAGCAGGGACCGTTACCTCTTCTGATCCCACCCTCTTCTGCAGCTTCCTGCTGCGAGGTGGACAACACTTGGGCCTCTGGCCTTCTCCTCACAGTCAGATGAAACCTGGCAAACAAATGATGACACGGGCTTGAAGAAGGCTAGCCTCCTACCCGTTGCAGCTTGCTGGCAGTAATCCTCCTGGTGTTGCACGGGGCATCGCATCCCTTTTCCGTCACATTCATGCATGAGGTTTGTTGTCAAGCTTTCCGCAACACCAGAAAAGGTAGCCTAAATTCCCCTCCACATGCAGGCAATTCTCTCTTAGGGGAATCGCGGCAGCACGGGCACAAGAAGCACAACCGCAATGCCCCTCCTCTCCAGGTGAAGACACTCGTAGCCTTGGCGGTAACCAAGGTCATGCCCGCTTTCGGAGAAAGCAAAGGGTGTCATAGGCAACCCCAGGACTCAGGGACCGGGCTGCTGGACATCTCCTGACATCGCTCAGCAGCTACTCGAGTGCCCCAGCACGTGAACGCAGCCGGCACACACTTACTCAGGCTGGAGGCTCTCCAGCTTGGCTGCTGCTCTCCACTCCTCTTCTGGGACAGGGATCTGAGCCTTCCTCCACCTCCTCCTGACCTCCTTGCTCCTGGGCTGGGCTGGGGGATGGGGAGTCCAAGCATGTTGACTGGTGAACTGCTGCAAAGAGAAGACGCTCTCATCAGACAGGACTGGACACACGGGTGCTGTTTCCCAGAGGACCCCTTGAAAGGACCCTGCAGCAGGACCTGGGAAGCAGGCGACTCGGCACTGCCGGCCCACGTCTGGCTGCTGCTTTTATCCCTCGCTTTCTGCTGACAGCCTCTCCCTCACAGGGAGGAGCAGGCAAAGCCCTGCCCTGTGCCCTGGTGCCCGTCCTGCTCCCACCACCCTGGGACCTGCCCCCCTCGGAGCCCTGGCGGGGAGGATCGCTGCTGTTCTCAGCGGTGTTGGTCACTGCCAGTACCTGGGGTGTCTGTTGGTCCTCCCCCTCAGACCAGGCTTCCCAAGCAGCCATTTCTGCCTGGGCTTGCTGTGTTTGCTCTTGGTATGTGGGCCAAGAGCTCTCTGTTTGGTCCCACTGCGAGGACAGGTTCCAGACCTCCTGGAGGAATAAAAAAAACAAAAAACACAACAGCAGACAGGATTGGTCTCAGCTGTTGGACCAAAGACCTCTGCCATCAAAGACCCAGAAAGGCCTCGTTCCTTTTCCATTGCCCCTGGTCAAAATGAAGTGGCTCATGGCAACACGGGAGGCAGCAAGAGGCAGGGAAGGTGTGCGGGACACCACCTTCCATCTCCCGAGGAAGAGAAGAAGGAGGTAACAAATGTGAAAATGAACGCATCCCAAGGGTCCGGCTTGGGATCGCTCCACACAAAGAGGCTTTAGTACAGTCCCAAACCGCGTGGTCATTGCAGCAAGGCAGAGCAGGTACCTTCACCAATCTCCGAGAGGCTTCAGGAGTAGGGAGCGCAATGGTGGTGGACTTGGCTCGAGGAGCTGGTTCCTGCCTGTCTGTCTTCTTCGTCCTGGGGGAGCTGCCTGGACACGGGGGGAGCACACTGCAAACAGACACCGGGAGGCTGCATGAGCCCAGGGGAATTCGGTCTCCAGTCCGCGCTCGCAAGCTGCCTCAGCCTCTGCAGCAGACGGCAGTTCCGCAGCGAACGGGTGTATTGGACTGGCCGTGTTCGCTTCAGCAGAGACGGAGAGAGCCAACCGCGAAGCTGTGGCACCACCTGCCTTCAGGAAGGCTCGGGATGCCCGTATCCAGGCCCTTTGTGGTGGAAAAGGAGAGGAGCAGTGTCTTGTGCAAGGACAGGATCCTAGAGACACCAGTACGGCCCATCCGGGCTTATGGGTGGAAAGCAGATTATCGCTGGGGAGCCAGCAACATCGGAGAACGCCATCAGGTAAGGAGGGCAGGCATGCCACCTCCCTCCCTCAGCACTCTCTTGTGCCTGCCACAATGTCTGGGATATCGTTTGGAAAAAATGCCTGAAAGAAACATTTCCATCTGGTATCACAGCTCCTTAGGCTGGAAGAAACTGCGGGGGAGCTGGAAGAAACTGCAGGGGACGTTTGCTCCCACAGACAAAAAGATGGACTCTGTTGCAATGTGGGGGGGCTCCTGAAGAGACAAGAGCTTCTGCAACAAGGCTCTGCATCCAGCTCCCCCAAGGAGCAGGGCCCTGGTGGAAAATGAAGCTGGTGTGCCAGTCTCAGGCAAACGTGCTGCACGCTTGCCATCCGTGGAGAGAGCGGCCTCCTCCGGGACGGGTGTCAGGAGCCTTTCTGAGTCCCTGCGCCTGGTGGGTCCAAAGGGGACATCTCTCCTGTGTGGCTGCAAGTGGCTCCTCCCTCCTTTCCCCCAAGGGTCTCACCTGGTGCAAGGCTTCTTCTCCAGATCTTGCTGCCTCGTGCCTGGCTCCCAGCTTGTCAGCATAGGGAGGGAAAGCTTCCGCCTCTCCAGCAGCTCACCAGGATGGCACTCTGAAACTAGGAAAGGAGGAAGCTCTTCAGAGCAGCCGCATGGGCACTGCCTTTTAAGCTGGTTGCAGTCAGCCAGCATGGGACAGGGACCACCCCCAGACAGCAGGGACCCTTACCTCTTCTGATCCCACCCTCTTCTGCAGCTTCCTGCTGCGAGGTGGACAACACTTGGGCCTCTGGCCTTCTCCTCACAGTCAGATGAAACCTGGCAAACAAATGATGACACGGGCTTGAAGAAGGCTGGCCTCCTACCCGTTGCTGTAATCCTCCTGGTGTTGCACGGGGCATGGCATCCCTTTTCCGTCACGTTCACGCATGGGGTTTGTTGTCAAGCTTCCCGCAACACCAGAAAAGGTAGCCTAAATTCCCCTCCACATGCAGGCAATTCTCTCTTAGGGGAATCGCGGCAGCACGGGCACAAGAAGCACAACCGCAATGCCCCTCCTCTCCAGGTGAAGACAGTCGTAGCCGAAAGTCAGCATGAGTTAACCAGGACCCAGTCTCTTCAGGATTTAGCCCCGACTGGATGCTGAGCGTGGAGACCCGACCGCGCACGTTCCAAAGGAGGAGGTGGGAAGCCAAGGGCTGCGGAGGAAATGCACTCACCTTGGGAACATCTGGATCCCACGAGCGGTGGTCTCTCCACTCAAGGCAGTCGGGTGTGCCGGCCACATTCTCTGCAAAGAGACACAGACCTGCTGGAGGGTTTCTGAGGCAGTTTTCTCAGGGCTCTCATTGACAGGAAGCAAACCTGTCTCCCAAGCCAAAAGAAAGCCTTCTCTCCAAAACCCTCCTCCAAAGCCTCTTCCATCAACCTTTGTTCTGCTCTGGAGGAGCATGGCAGAATATCGAGGCTGTACAGTAACGCTGCCAGGCCTTTTGCAGGGGTCAGCATCCAGACGCTCAGAAGAGCTAATGGAGAAAGCAGCTAATGGGGCAGGCGTGGGGAAAGGCAACTGACTGGCCTGCCGTGTCCAGCCTGGCCAACAGCGGTCGGATTGATCACCCTTCCACAGGATTCCCAAAGAAATTGAAGTAGCCCTCAAAACATCACCAACTTACACTGTGGAGCATTGCAATGAGGTCCGCGGCGCTCTCCAGATGTTTAACACAGTCTGGATAAAACTTCATGCACAGGAAACCATCTTCACACGTCAAAACACCAATGTCTCTGAAGGCAAAGGGGACGTGCTCCTTGTTCCTCAGGAGGAAACAGTACAAGAGGATGGTCTCTTGCACACACTCCTGCACCACGTACGGTGGGAAGGAGGTGGCTCGCGATAGCTGCAGGTAGTTCAGCGGCTCGACCTGGACGTCATCTGCAGGGAGAAGCAACATCCTCACTGCCACAGCAAGCCCAAGTTGCTTGCACCATTCAGAACAAGGTCCTAGAGGAAGAGTCGCTAAGAGAAACAGCTCCGGGGCCACGGTGTCTTTTGGGGGAACTCAAGCTCTACCCTGACCGTTGGAGACAATCCTCTGCTTCTCCCAGGCCTTTCCAAAGAGCAGGGAGAACAAATCCTTCCGGACATGGGGCAGGAAGAGGGGGGCTGCTGCCTTCTCACCAGGGAGGATCTCAGGGGGATAGTACATGTCCTCCAGCCACGCCTCATCAATGTCCAGCTGGAAGAACGGTCTTCGAATCAAGAGCCACTTTTGCTTGACATGGAGTTGCTCTTGGACAACAGCAAAGGTCCCGAGTCCCGCAACCTGAACAGCCTGCACACAGAGAAGACAGAAAGGCTGACGAGGGAGTTCTTGAGAGACAGGAAAAGGGATGACTGTCAGAGCAGGGGGACACTGCTCTGTGCCCTGCCCGCTCCTGAGGGACAATGGGGCAAGGTGGGGCACTTTGGAAAGCTTTGGAGAAGAGCCGCATCCTCCGTTTCTTTCATCACCCCCCTCCCAGGATTTGCCACCATCCCTTGGCTAGGGAACAGCCCAGAGGTTTCCAGCACACGGCTTAGGCCTGGGACTGATTATCCTAGGCACGGACCCAGGATATTCCCCCATCTCTCTGCTCGCCCTTTCCACTCAGGCCGCAGGGAAGAGTGAAGCCCTAGGGTGTGCCAAACCCCTGAGAAGCAGAGCAGATCTGGCCTTGGTTTCTCTCCCAGCTGGCCAGCAAGCTGCTCCGGGCACCCTGGGCAGTCTCAGTGCACTGCCGTGCTGCTCGGGTAGGGGTTGCTCTGCAGGGCCCAGGACACCAGACCACCTTATCCTGCTCCAGTGCTTCCAGAATGTACGCGGATACAGCATCCCAGATAGCCTCAGTCTCTGGAAAGCAAGGAAAAGACAGGTCAGGCTCCAGGCCAGCTAGCTCACCACCTCTTGGCAAGCACCTCACCCAGGCAAGGACACATGCAGGCATACGCGAGCCCCCCAGAAAAACACCATGCGGGCATTCCTGGGACATTCCTGAGAGGCCTGTGGGAGCTGCAGGCCACACCAGTCTCTGGGACACCAGAGGTCTTTCCTCCCAGAGCCAGATCCAAAAGAGGCACCAGCTCCCAGGGAATCCTGGCTCTGGATTGTCCCCATCACGAGGAGGCTGAGCCATGCCCAGAGGAGCCCTGGGGCTGCAGGACAGCCCTAGCATCAGGACCCAGGAGTCCTGGCTGCCACATTGTCCCCTGAGCCCAGCGGGACACTCAGGCAGGGCTCTCGCAGCAGCCACCAGCTCTGTCCAGTGCCACCACCATCCCCCAGCCCAGGACCTGCAGCTTTGGACAGCTGACAGCCCCTGGGCCACCCTGTGGGACGGGACTCCTGACACCCTTACCTTTGGGGGAGAGGTGTAGGAGCACTGGGAACTGGGAAACCATATCAGAGGCGATGGTCACCCTCCAGCAGCCCTCCATCTCGCTTGCTGCTAGCCCTCAGCTCAGAACAAGGGATGCCCGCCCTGGCTCCTCAACCACAGCTCCTCTGCAAGGTGCCCCTGCTCCTCTGCCCGTCAGCGAGGGTCGCCCAGTGCAAGCTTGCTGCCTGCTGACCCCACTCCTGGCCACAGAAGGACAGCGGTGGGGAGCACCCAAGCAGTGCCCAGCACGGACCAGGCCTTGCAGGGAAGTGCCAGCACTGCCGCTGCTCCAGTGCTTATATCCTGGTGATGCAGGGCATCCTTCTGTGACATCAGCACGTGTCATAAGAAGGCTTATGACGTCAGCAGCATGGAGACAGCACAGCTCAGGAGAGAGACGAGAGATTTCCCTTCTTGTCCTGAGAAACAGTCACCTCCCTTCTGCCCAGTTCATTCCTAGCGGTTCCTGGTACATCCACCAGGAACATCTCCAAATGCTGACAAAGGCCACGGAATAAAGGAAGTGGAGCGCTGGAGAAGTCCCTGCTGTGCTCCTGCCCCAACACGCCTCTGCTCTTGGGAGCCCTACCAGGAAGGTGGGGTTTGAGGCTTGTCCTGGGGCTGGGCTTTTGCAAAAGACAGGGTAAAACCTGTCTTCAGATCACTGAAGTTTCTTGAAACGCTTTGCCTGAGTCTTGAGAGTATGATTCATTCTGTCCACTCTGCCACTAGACTGGGGTCTGTCTGTAAGGGCTATGCGGATCCCAACCAATACCTAATAGTCTGCTTCTTTCAGTAACTCCCTTGGCTATAAACTGTGGACCTCTGTCCAATGGCGTTCCCAAAGGTGCCCCAAATCTCGGAATTCTTTCTTTTACCAGAGCTTGTACTACTTCTCTCGCCTTCCTGGTACAACACGGAAAGGCCTCAGGCCAGCCTGCAGACGAGTCCACGAGGACTAACAAATACTTCAGCCCCCCTTTTCTAGGCAGTTCGCTAAAGTCTATCTGCCAATACTCTCCAGGCACCTGCCCCTCAGCAGTGGATTTCTGTGTGTTTAGTGGATTATTTCTCCAACATACGTCACGCCTTTCTGTGACTGACCGAGGAGCCTCCACCATGTTCCTGCGTATAAATGAGAGGGGTTTTGCCTCTCGGCTGAAGCCAACCCCAGGCTCTCAGCATATTTAAGCAGCTACAGCCTCTTCTTTGTCTGAGACCCACTCTCAGCTGATGAGGAAGTAATGGGACCAGCAAACCTTTCTGGCTGCAGCAGCTCGGGCCCGGCTGCCCTGGCCCTGGGGCAGGAGGAGCTGCCTGAAGACCCCCAGGGATGGCACGGAGGGGCTGCAGGCCTCCCAGGGACTATGAGTAAGTGGACCTGTGCAGTGCTGGATGTAGGGCTGGGCCCCAAAACCTCATCTCTTTCCCTGTGCTGAAAAGCAGCTGGACTATGACATGCATTTTGCAGGAGGAGTGTCAAGACACAGGTTTTCCTGTGTGCAAGTCCCAGATCCTGGTGAACATCACCTAGGTCAGCCCATCTGGCAGCTGTGCACAGAAGCTGTCTCCAAGAGCCCACAGAAACCTTGGAAATGTTTGAACCCAGCAGTGTCCCTTTCCTGTGACCGTCCGAGTGATTAAAGGCCCCCAGGGTAACATGGGGTCATTGAATTCATCTTAGTCCAGTGGCTTCCACAAGACTTTGACTGCTTCTTCAGCCTGACTGCAGGCATTTACCTCCGACCACAAGGTCACCCTGACTGGCGCTGCTCTGACCCTCACCCACAAGGGCTCCCCCACTCTGCTGCCCATCCCATAGAGGAGCTCCACGCATCCAGACAGATCCTCCACATGGAGGGCAACCCCCTATTGATCATCCCCGCCTGTCTCTTCTGAAGAATCTGCCCCCATCCAGCACAGCACCCCAAGCTGAGGGACCTGTCCCCCCACACCGCAGCAGCTCTTCCATCAATGTCCCAGCCCTGTGACAGCAGGCGGGGATCCAGCTTCTCCTGCCTGTGCCCCAGGCTGAGGGCATTGGGGCACATCTGGGCTGCAGCACCTCAGCTGTGGCACAAGGGCCAAACTCAGACTTGTCCCAGACCTTGTGCCCAAGAGCCTGGGCATGAAAACGCTCATCTGAATGGCTTCCTTCTGAAGGGATAGAGGACCTCAGCTCTCCCCCTCCCATCCATCTCTTGGTGTCCTGCCTAATGATGGGACATGGAGAGGTGATTCTCTCCTTCTGCACACTTATTTCCAATAGGAGAAACGACACTGCTGGTGAGAAGTGTGTGTGCCCAGGGGAGGGAGGGAAGCCCAGGGATTCCTTCAGGCTGTTTCCCAGCAGGTTCCCCTGCAGCCCCAGGACCATGTGCAGGGAGCCTGGTGGGGGGCAGAGCAAGGGAGGCCTTGGGCTGGGCCTCTGCTGCTGAGCTGGGCCGGGCTCCTGGGCCCAAGGGGAGCTCCTGGCAAGCGGGCAGCGCTGCAGAGAGACAGCTCTGCCCAGGAGCAGCTCCTCTGCACAGCGCAGCAGGGCTGGGGGCACTGCCTGCAGAGACACAGTGCTTAAAGGCAGGCAGAAGTGGCAGGATGCCCAGAGCTCCCTGCGGGAGAAGACTTCCCAGCCCTGCACCCGGTAAGTCTCTGGCTGGAGGGCAATGCAGCCGCAGTTCGTGGAGGCAGGAGAAGCCGGGGGTGCAGGCAGGGGTGTCCAGGGCTGTGGTGCAGAGCAGGGTCCCTGCTGTGCCCCAGGGGCTGTGTGCTGGGGCAGGGCCTCTGCCGCCTGCCAGGCTCAGCACTCAGCCTGCCCGGGGAGCTGCCCAGGGCGCTGCGGGGAGAAGCTGCGGGTGGAAGGAGCCCCCCCAGCAGGGCAGGGTCCTGCTGCTGGCGGGAGGCTGCTGCCTGGGACAGCCTGCTCACAGATGCACAGCACTGCAAGGACATTTCCCAAGCAATTTTTTTCCGAAGAAAGGTCAAAGCAGTGTTTTTCTACCTTAGTTTCAGTTACCTACTCTACTTGACCGGGGGAGGGAGGGGAGGGATGGGAACAGGGAGAAGTGGAAAAGGAGATGAGCAATTTTGTCAGTTTTGAGCAATTATGAGCATATTGCCGAGACTCCTGAACTGTAACTTTTTTGATCATTACGTTTGTGAGCAAGCCCTGAGAATGACTGCAGCCTCTGCTTTTCCTATCAAAAGCAATTTCATCAACTTTGCTGAACTCATCAGAGCTTTCTGACAGGTCTTTTTCTACCTGCAAAGATATACAGGCACCTAGGCACTGCCAGACAAACAGGCAGGTTTCTGAAAAGCGAATATTACTGCATGGAGTTTAGCATGAGTCTGTGAGCACAGACAGGGAAACGACATGAGACGAGGAAACAGTTTCCAGAGTGATATGTTAAGGCAGGAGGGACAGGATCAGGGAATGAGAGGAAAGTAAAACCAGAAATGTGGGAGGAAGAACTCATCCGAAAACTGTGTATTATTCCCTTCAATGAAGGCACTTTCTTGTGAACAAGCTCCCTTACATCCTCTCCCACCCAGAAAATCCTCTGTCCTCACAGCCATCGGTCCAAGGCATGAAGCACGTCCTCTCCAACCACAGCTCCAGCAGAGCAGAGGTGCATCTCTCCAGCCATGTGCCCATTTCCCTCTGTAGTGCAGGGGGGCTGAGAGCAACAGCCTGGGGTTGTAGGCAGTTTATTTTGTGAGGCCGAGGAATGAGTTCATTTTCTCTGAATGGGACACAGTCATTTGGACACTTGGGGTGTCTTATTGAGCAGTGAGTTGCCCTGCAGGGTAGAAATCTTTCCCACACTCTGATTGCATTATCTGAAAGCCACATCTAGTAGTGGAAATGATACGTGCAAGGACATGCTATTGCGCTTGCGAAATGAATGACAGGTGTCCTTGGCTAGAAGTGTAATGCCGAGACCTTGCCTAAGTATCTTACGAAAGGCTGGGAACTGAGGAATAGACAGCGGGTTCCTCTGCTCTTATCAGTGTCTGGCTTCCAGAGTAACCTGGGATTGTGATTGCCCTCCATCAGCAAAAGCTACAGCCTCAGGGCAGCTGCGATCCAGCCCAGCTAGCTCCCATCACCCTGCACCAAACTGCAGAGAATCTCTTTACCTCTCAGGCCTTGCAGCCATTTAAAACTGCTGCAGAATTTATCACTGCCTTTTATTTCTTCAGCAGGTCCTGATGTTCAGGAGGAGCAAATGTCTAACAGCAGCTCTATCACCGAGTTCCTCCTCCTGCCATTCGCAGACACACGGCAGCTGCAGCTCCTGCACTTCGCGCTCTTCCTGGGCATCTACCTGGCTGCCCTCCTGGGCAACGGCCTCATCCTCACCGCCATAGCCTGTGACCACCTCCTTCACACCCCCATGTACTTCTTCCTCCTCAACCTTGCCCTCCTCGACCTGGGCTGCATCTCCACCACTGTCCCCAAAGCCATGGCCAATTCCCTCTGGGACTCCAGGGCCATCTCCTATGCAGGGTGTGCTGCACAAGTCTTTTTGTTCCTCTTCCTGTTTTCAGCAGAGTATTCTGTTCTCACTGTCATGTCCTACGACCGCTACGTTGCCATCTGCAAGCCCCTGCACTATGGGACCCTCCTGGGCAGCAGAGCTTGTGCCCAGATGGCAGCAGCTGCCTGGGGCAGTGGGGTTCTCTGTGCTCTGCTGCACACTGCCAATACATTTTCCCTGCCCCTCTGCCAAGGCAATGCTGTGGACCAGTTCTTCTGTGAAATCCCCCAGATCCTCAAGCTCTCTTGTTCACACTCCTACCTCAGGAATGTTTGGGTACTTATGATTGGTGTCGGTTTAGCATCCATGTGTTTTATTTTCATTCTTTTTTCCTATGTACAGGTCTTCAGGGCTGTGCTGAGGATGCCCTCTGAGCAGGGACAGCAGAAAGCTTTCTCTACCTGCCTCCCTCACCTGGCTGTGGTCTGCCTGTTTGTCAGCACTGGACTTTTTGCCTACATGAAGCCCTCCTCCATCTCCTCTCCAGCCTGGGACCTGGTGGTGGCAGTTCTGTACTCGGTGATGCCTCCAGTATTGAACCCCTTCATCTACAGCATGAGGAACCAGGAGCTCAAGGGTGCTGTTAGGAAAATGATTACAAGGGATGTTCCTGAACAGTGACAAAATCTCCCCCTTTCTCCACAAATGACTTAATGAGTACTTGTTTCATGATCGTTATTGTTATTTTTATCTTCAGTGTAATTTCCTTTCATTAGTTTCTTAGAGAAATATTTTTATTTACCAAGTATCCACTTAGAAATGAAACTGCTCTGTCAGTACTCTCTCTTAGTATCTGCTTAATAAAACAGGATCTTCCCAGTGCACTGACTGAAATCCCGTCTATTCTTTCAAAGCTGATGGCAACAAAATGGCTGAGCAGTGTGGTGGTTTCACACTGATGGGCAGCTGAACACCACACTGCTCTTTCACCCCTCCTCCTCAAAGGAACAGATGGAGAAAATAGACTGGCTCCAGGGTTGATTTAAAGGGACAGGCAGAGCACTCACCAATTGCAGTCATAGGCAAAGCAGACTCAGTGCAGGGAGATTAAGATAATTTATTGAGTGTTACTACCAGACAAGAACAGTGAGAAAATAAAAGCAAAGAAAAAATACCTCCCCACTCCCATCCATCCTCTTCCTTCTCCTCCCAAACAGTGCAGAGGAATGGGGAGTGGGGGTTGTGGTCAGTCCATGATGCTTCATCTCTGCTGCTCCTTCACGGTCACTCTCTGTCCCTACTCCAGCGTGTGGTCCCTCCCACAGGATGCCATCTTTCCCAAACTGATCCCACGTGGGCTTCCCACAGGAAATCTTCTGCTCAGATTCCTCCCTCAGGGAACTTAGACTTCTCACATTTAGTTTTGGTGGTGGTGGTGGTGGTGGTTTTGTTTGTTTGTTTGTTTGTTTGTTTGTGGGGTTCTTTGTTGTAATTGTTTTCTCCTATGTGCAGATCTTCAGGGCTGTGCTGAGGATCCCCTCTGAGCAGGCATGGCACAAAGCCTTTTCCATGTGCCTCCCTCAGTTGGCTGTGGTCTCACTGTATATTAGCACGGCCATGATTACTTACCTGAAGCCCCCCTCCATCTCTTCTTCCGCCCTAGATATGGTGATGGCAGTTCTGTACTCGGTGGTGCCTCCAACACTGAACCCCTTATCTACAGTATGAGGAATCAGGAGCTCAAGGATGTTATTTGAGAAGTGTTTTTATGAATGTTTTTCAGTGTTCATTAAGTTACTGTCTCTCTTACAAATGACTCACAATATATCCTATTCTAGCTTTGTGTTTTATTGTTTTTATATTAATTTTTGGTTACTATCTTGAAGACTTTCTCTGAGTGGACTCTACAACAGCATCTGTATGGGATCTCCTCAGCATCCTGCCTAAAGGCTGGGCTTTGGAGCTGGCAGGCCAGCAGCAGTAACATGGCTGGGGACAGGGCCTATGAGGTGACTGCTTCCTGAAGCAGCTGATGTGTCAGCCCTTGCCTCCTGGCTGACATCTGTGCTTTTCAGTTCACACCTGCCAGCATCCCTGATAAGGCAGCAGAACACACCTGCTTGGCACACTGATTGTGAGATGCCCTCTGTCTGAGCGCCAGTGTAAAAGCATAGTGATCTTATGACTGTGATCGTGTTGTTTGGTCTGTTGGGGAAAAGCTTGTCCTTGCGGGGAGGCGTGTAAGTTGCTGAGTATGTACGCAGCGGGAAAGAGGAAGAAAAATGCAGAACTAACCAACATTTGAGACAATGCTGGCGAGGCTGTGGCAAGGCTAGTGAAAGTTTATGGCTTAGCTTGTACTCATGACACTTGCAGCTGGAAAAGCTGGCCAGAGGGCAGCAGGGGAAGATAATGATGGATGAAGTAACAACTTTCGCAGAGCCAGTTCAACCCCAACTCAAATGGTGCACATGTGCATTTGTAGTCATGCTTATACAACATGAAGGAGGAGCATCGTGGCCGTTGTGACATGTGTTGGCCCCACGTGTCAGAACAGCTACCAGGTATGAGGGGATAAAATGAGTACTCCACCAGAGGAGAGAGACGTGATGCACTATCAAGGACAACGCTGCCTCAGTGGGGACAACCGTTCAAGCAGTATGCCTACTGACTCCTTCCTTTAGTACATCATTGACTGGGAAAACCACCGTGCTCATCGGTACCAGTGTCATCGCCCTGGGGTCTGTATGTATGCAAATAGCACATAATAAAGCTTGCTTAATTTATGCATATATATGTATATATAAATGTAATTATAGATATATATATAGTCTGCTCTTTGCTAAACTGAACCAATCAGCTTCAGCCCCTGGAATCTAACTACAACAGAGCCTGATAGGCCCCATGCAGGAAGAGGCCTTGGGTGTGGGTTTTCAAGTCCCTTCTGCCCAATAATACAGTGGGACAGCAACAGGCACACAGCTTGGTCACATCTCCCTGAGAAGCTGGAAGGCCAGCAGCAGGTATGTGGATTGGAAGATGCTGGTAAGGTTTCATCTGTCTGATCAGCTCACAGTGTACCAGAAGGCTGATGGGTTAGGACACCTGCTTGAAGGGTGATTTGGGGGCAGGGATAGGACAGTGCAGGACAGACTGTGGTGGAGAAGACCGACTGCACTGGCAAGACTGGAAGGTCCCAACAGAGCCAAAGTCTTTGTCCCCTTGGCTATGGCAGTTGTCTCTGCTACTGAGGCTCAAGAGGACACATACTGTGCTCATGACACTAGGGCCTTGTTGCCTCCTTGCAACCCAGTGGGGAGGCCAGCAGGTGTCCTTCACACAGCATCACACACCCCACATCGCACTGCCCCAGGAAGAGCCCTGAGCCATGAGTGAGGGACAGGACCTCCCTGCCCAGGGGCTGGGGCCAGGGCTTGGCCTTTCTGCTTCACCAAACAAACCAAGGCCTTTACTCAGCATCAGAGTCTCCTGCCCAGTGCTTTTGCCTATCTGCAATCATGGCCTCCAATTGTGTGCTCTAACAAGTCCATGGGGAGGCTTTGTCAGTAATGACCCTCACTGGGGCCCATTAATACTCCCAGCCACTTCAAAGTTCCCTTCTGACTTTTACTTCTCCTGCAGTTACATCATTCTCTTCTCACTACCTGAAGTTTATGGACTCAGCACCAAATGCACCATGGGGATCATTACAATTCAGCCATTTTCATCCAGTCTCTAAGACTTGTACAGTTAATTAGTGAGGTTTCAAGAATGCAGTTTAAAGAGAAAGTATTCAATGACCAGATTTCTAAGAACATTTTCCTTATTTAAGATTATTTTCCGTTACTTTAGAGTTTTCAGAAGAACTGCTAGCATCATTCTCCAGTTGTCATGGATTCAATGTGCCTCCTAAGGAGGTCTGTATAGGTGGAAAAGCAGTCCCTTGAAGTCGTAGACTGTATGGACAACCTTGCTGCTCAGCTCTCCATCCCCACCACTTCTCTCATCAGCCACCTGGGACTTGCATCACTTTTCCTTACACCAGACTTCTCCACTGAAGTCCACAGCGGGATGTTACAGCATCTTTTCACCAAGTCCCACCTCCTTTCCTCAGACAACTGGCTGCACACAGGCAGTTTTTGATGTTGTTATTAACATTTAACAACAAACAAGCAAACCCCAATGTCCTCAACAGTGAGCCAAATCCAAGTTGCCTCCAATGAGGAGCACCTTCCACAAGGGATGACTATACAAGAAATGTTTGACATAGATAGGCAATGATGAATAGAAATGCAATTACAGAGTTGGGTGTAGGGTTGATGAGATAGGAAAGTGAAATATGGGCAAGCTTGAAGATTCCTCAAGTTTTGAGAACCAACTGCGCAGGTGAGAGGTATCTGAATGATCAAAGAGTGAGGGGAGGGGAATCTGGAGAAGAATGGAGAGTGCACGTGTCCAGATAGTCTGCTGGAAAAGTGACTTCCAACATGGTCTGTTTCATAAAGCCAGGTGAAAATACCAGAAAGACTAGGGAGATGAAGTGCAGAGCATAAGAGACAGAGTCATGCAAGTACAGGGGAAGATTGGTATTTTTTCTCTTGCTGTAATAAACATCCAAGGGAAAGAAAAATGTCATGGGACAGCTCAAACATTGTATTAGAAGTGTTCAATCATTTCAGCTGATTGAAGTGTGCTGATTGAAGTGAAATGATTGAAATGGTTAAAAAAATTGGAGGCAATGGGCCTACAGCCCAGCTCAGGTCTTCAGCCCAACTCAGGCCTACAGCCATAAAATAACAATTTTCTGTCCTGCATGGAGCCCAGTTACCACAAAACCCTCCCTGCCCTGGAGTTTTCATGCCACCCCTCAGTCCTGGCACAGAGCAAATCTGTGACATGTCGACCTCTCCTGCCTGTTAGAGGCCCAGATGATGTAGGCAATGATATCTGAGTTACCAAATGCGGGTACAGGTATAGCAAAATAAGGATCAATGGGGGACAATGTGATTGGTGAGAACTGATAATTGAGCAGGGGACTGCATGTAAGAAAGGAAGGGATTAAAGTGTCTTGAGGAGGAAGAATCCTGTGGAAGAGGAGGGGAGAGGGATGCAAGGGGCCAGCTGCATGTGGATATGGGGCTGGTCAGGGCTGGTCTGGTCAGGCCCTGTGCCTGATCACTGTCCTGCCTTCTTATTCAACTCTGTTGCTGGCTATTTGCTGTGTGAGTGTGCTCACTCCTGGGTGTGCTGGGGGTGAATCATACAATCATGGAACCTCATAGCCATGTGTGCATCTGCACCCATGGGTAATTGCTCTATATTACTCTGAGAGCACAATAAATCAAATGATACCAAAGAGAACAGTAACAAAATTGACAATGAAAGAAGGACCAGACCTGAGGGGAGGTACCAAGTTAAGTCATTTCTGGAAAAAGAGGGGAAATTTGTCACTATTCAGAAGCATCCATGAAATCACTTTCCTAATAGCCCGCTTGAGCTCCTTGTTCCTCATGCTGTAGATGAGAGGGTTCAATGTTGGAGGCATCACTGAGTACAAAACTGCCATCACCAGGTTTAGGGATGGAGAGGAGATGGAGGGGGGCTTCAGGTAGGCAAAAAGGGCAGTGCTGATAAACAGGGAGACCACAGCCAGGTGAGGGAGGCATGTGGAAAAGGCTTTGTGTCGCCCCTGGTCTGAGGGCATCCTCAGCACAGCCCTGAAGATCTGCACATAAGAAAAAAGAATGAAAACAAAACACATGGACGCTAAACAGGTACCAATCACAAGCACCCAAAAACTCCTTAGGTAGGAATGTGAGCAGGAGATCTTCAGGATCTGGGGGATCTCACAGAAGAACTGGTCCACAACATTGCCTCTGCACAACGGCAGTGAAAAAGTATTGGCAGTCAGCAGCAGAGCATAAAGAACCCCACTGCCCCAGGCAGCTGCTGCCATCTGGGCACAAGCTCTGCTGGCCATTATTGTCTCGTAGTGCAGGGGCTTGCAGATGGCAACATAGCGGTCATAGGCCATGACAGTGAGAATAAAATATTCTGCTGATATCAGAAAGGAAAAAAGAAAGACCTGTGCAGCACATGCTGAGTAGGAAATGGCCCTAGTGTCCCAGAGGGAATTGGCCATGGCTTTAGGGACAGTGGTGGAGATGCAGCCCAGGTCGAGGAGGGCGAGGTTGAGGAGGAAGAAGTACATGGGGGTGTGAAGGAGGTGGTCGCAGGCTATGGCGGTGAGGATGAGGCCGTTGCCCAGGAGGGCAGCCAGGTAGATGCCCAGGAAGAGCGCGAAGTGCAGGAGCTGCAGCTCCCGCGTGTCTGCGAATGCCAGGAGGAGGAACTCGGTGATGGAGCTGCTGTTGGACATCTGATCCTCCTGGACAAAGAGGACTACCCAAGGAAGAAAACACAGTGATCATTAGGAGATAAAAAACTAATTCTCTTCCTGTCCGAACACCCCTACAGTGACTTTCCCCTTTCTGAGGCGTTTCTGTTGCTCCCTTGCTTGAGGTCTGGTTGGTGCTGGAGGAATGTGGCCCTGGGAGCAGTGGTCTCTGCTGTGTGCTGGAGGATTCAGATCTGTCCTACAGCTCTACAGAAAAAGAAACCAGGAATGATCTCTGATTAAATCTACCTCTGATGTATGCGGAATTCACAGCATTACCACTCTCAACACTCTTTACTGATGTGATTTATTTTGTGCCATCTGCGTCACACTCAGAAGCATTTTTAGAGGGTAGAAAACCCTGGCAGTTGTAAGGTATACCAGGTGAACTCTTGTGAGTCCCGGGAAGCAAAGTGACTGTCCTCAGTGCAGTGAGGATAGCCAGTCTGTCCATCTACCCTGGTCTCAGCCAGACTTCTCTAGGGCTCAGTCACGTTACCCACATCGAGCTGCTCAATGATTGTGGCCTCAGAAAGTCCCTGGAAGGAAATACTGCTTTGTCCATGCCCCACAGACTGCAATGCTGAGATCGCCACAGGTTAGAAGGTGAATTCTGGGTACCTTCCTCCTATGGACTCATCTGTGTGGTGGGACCCAGAGGGTCAGTGCTTGAGCTGCAGCTGAAAGCCCCATCTCCCCATCTGCAGGGAGCCATAAAGCAAGAACAGCAGCTGCAGCTCCAAGAAGAGAGAGGAATAGCACAGGGCTCCTCCCAGGGGAGGAAAGGCGAGGGACCAACAGGAACTCAGAGGGGTCTGTTGTGAGTGAGGTCCTGCTACTGAGGTTATGAGTCACGTCCTGAATCCTGTGGGCTAGAGGGCAGACAGAGAGGTGCCAGACTACTCTGTTAGCACTGTCCTGCCATTCCCTGCCCATGGCTCTGCTGCCTGCAGCTGTCCCTGCCTGCAGCTGGGTCTCTGTCCCCATGCCTCCTGCCTGCAGCTCACAGCCCCCATCCCACCCGCTGGGTGCTCAGCTCTGCCCTGCAGACACCTCCTGGCAGCAGGGCTCTGCCCAGGGGCAGCTTGCTGGGGGCACGACCTAGAGTCCAGGGCACACAGACCCTGCTGACACTGCACGGGTGGTGGTGGAGTTTTCTAGGGGCTGAGGGGAATGAAAAGATGCTTGTAACCTCTCAGCCATCATGGAGTCTCAGGCATTTGAAATTAACAGCATATATTTCTATTACAACTGAGGCAAGTAGAGAAGATTGAAACTTCAGGAGGCTCAGGAAAGCCATGACTGAAGCTGAAATCCCCTACCTTATACTGGCTGTTGCAAAGTCCCCTTGGATACACCCTGGTTGTGCTGTGGAGCTGTGAGCAGGCTGCCCCAGGTAACAGCCTCCCGCCAGCAGCAGGACCCTGCCCTGCTGGGGGGGCTCCTTCCACCCGCAGCTTCTCCCCGCAGTGCCCTAGGCAGCTCCCCGGGCAGGCTGAGTGCTGAGCCTGGCAGGCGGCAGAGGCCTTCTCCCGCAGCGAGCTCTGGGCATCCTACCACTTCTGCCTGCCTTTAAGCACTGTGTCTGTGCAGGCAGTGCCCCCAGCCCTCCTGCGCTGTGCAGAGGAGCTGCTCCTGGGCAGAGCTGTCTCTCTGCAGCGCTGCCCGCTTGCCAGGAGCTCCCCTTGGGCCCAGGAGCCCGGCCCAGCTCAGCAGCAGAGGCCCAGCCCAAGGCCTCCCTTGCTCTGCCCTCCACCAGGCTCCCTGCACATGGCCCTGGGGCTCCAGGGCTCACGGCTCCTGGAAGGCAGCAGGATCTGTCCTGGGAAACACACTTGGAAGTAGACTACACAAAACACCAACTGGCTCTCTCTAAATACTGTGCTGACTTATTCCTGAGGCAGTAATTGCCCTACTTGAGTGTGCAGAGCTACAGGACGTGCCAAATTTCCTCTTTCTGTTCCACTTATTCATCAATGAAGTGGATGATGTGCTCCCTCAGCAACTTTGCTGATGACACAAAGCTGGCAGGAGTGGTTGATACCCCAGAGGCCTGTGCTGCCATTCAGAGAGACCTCGGCAGGGTGGAGAGATGAGGCTGGGCACTGACCAGCAGGAGAGCAGCTCTGCAGAGAGAGACCTGGGAGTCCTGGGGGACAGTACGCTGAGCATGAGCCAGCAATGTGCCCTTGTGGTCAAGAAGGTCAATGGGATCCTGGGTGCATTTGGAAAAGTGTTGCCAGCAGGCCAAGAGAGGTGATCCTCTCCCTCTACTCAGCCTGTACTGGTACTTGGGGTTATTCCTCCCTAGGAAGGAGACACCACCTTGTCTTTGTGATATCAAATGCATGAGAAGCCCGACAGGGTCAGAAAAGTGTCCATTTAGTTGCAGAAGAAGCAATAAGGATGGATTCTCCTGAAATGCTACTTGTTGCTTGACAGAGCGGCACACTGCCACAGTCATGGTGACAGCCTGGCAGCCTTGTGCCTGGGTACTCCTGTGAGATCAGCCAAATGGGATGAAGGCTTTGTTCCTTTTCCCTTCTGTTGTGAGAGGGGTTTTGCCTCTCAGCAAAGCATATCGCTGTTGCCTGGACTCCTTCTGTGAGTGGCATCTGCCGTTGGGGCCCAGAGATGTGCAAAGTCTTGGTTCTCTTGCTTTCCAATATCCTCTGGCATTCAGTCAACTCAAAGCAACCCAAGGTCTTCACCACAGCTGGTTATCATGGAAAGGCACCTCTGGGACTCCTTGCAACTGGCTTCAGTAATTCTGCCATTGCTTATGTCCATTGTGATTGCCTACATTCTTTCGGACTCTTCTAGAGGTGACTTTGGAGTATGGGAATGCTCTATACAAATACAAAAGAGCTTTGATATTTTAGCTTGTGCTCAGTGACTTTGGTCCTAGAGCATTGCAGGTTATTGAATCAAAGCCTGGAATATCCTAGAGCCACTCACACACTGGCCTATACTGACTTGGTTAGTGAAAATACTCTGGTGGGGGACTTCAGCTTCCCAGATGTCTGCTGGAAAGACAACACAGCAGAGAGGAAACAGTCTAGGAGGTCTCTGGAGTGGGTGGAAGATAACTTCCTGATGCAGCTGGTGAGTGAGGCAACCAGGGACGGTGCCCTGCTGGACCTTTTGCTTGTGAACAAAGAAGGACTTGGGGAGGATGTGGATGCTGGAAGGCAAATTTTGGGCATAGCAATCATGAATTAGTAGAGTTTTTGATTCTTGGAGAGGTAAGGAGCAGGGTTAGCAGTATTGCCTCCCTGTATTTCTGGAGGGTTGAATACAGTTTTGGCTAGAGCTGAGGAAGAAGAAGAGAGTTTATGACCTTTGGAAGAAGGAGCAGGACATTCAGGAGGACTACAAAGATGTTGAGAGTTTGTACGGGCAGAAAATTAGAAGGTTCAAAGCCCAGCTGTAACTCAGTCTGGCTACTGCCATAAAGGAGAATGAAAAATGATTTTATAAATACCTTAGCAAGAAAAGGAGGACTAAGGAGAATCTCCATCCTTAATTGTATGTGGGGGGAAACACAGTTGAGAAGAGATGATGAAAAGGCAGAGGTGCTTAATGCCTTCTTTGCCTCAGTCTTTAGGAGGAAGTCCAGTTGTTTTCTGGGTACCCAGCCCCCTGAGCTGGTAGATAGGGGTAAGGAACAGAATGAAGCCCTTCAAGAGGAAATGTTTAGTGACCTGCTATTCCACTTAGACATACACAATGGAGCTGGATGGGATACACCCAAGGGTATTGAAGGAGCTAGCAGAAGTACTCACCAAGCCACTTTCCAACATTTATCAGCAGTTCTGGCTGCCAGGGGAGGTCCCAGTCAACTCTCCCCTAGCAAATGTGATGCCCATCTACAGCAAAGGCCGGAAGGAGGACCCAGGGAACTACAGGCCTGTCAGTCTGACTTTGGTGCCGGGGAAGGATATGGTGCAGATTATCTTGACTGCCATCATGCAGAACATACAGGATAACCAGGTGATCAGTCAGCCTGGATTTATGAAAGGCAGGTCCTGCTTGATGAACCTGTTCTCCTATGAAAAGGTGATGCACTTAGTGGATGAGGGAAAGCCTGTGGATGTTGGTTCGCCCCTCTGACTATTATCCTCTTTTGATAGTCCAGGCAGGTAGTGATGACATTGAAGAGAGAAGCCTGAAGGCTATCAAACGAGACTTTAGGGGACTGGGACGGTTAGTGGATGGAGCGGGAGTGCAGTTGGTGTTTTCGTCCATCCCTACGGTGGCAGGGAGGGGTACAGAGAGGACACGGAAAGCCCACCTGTTAAACACGTGGCTCAGGGGCTCGTGCCAACACAGAAATCTTGGGTTTTTCGACCATAGGGCACTTTACTCGGCACCCGGCCTGATGGCCGCAGATGGGTCCCTATCTTTTAGGGGAAAACGGATCCTGGGCCAGGAGCTGGCAGGGCTCATTGAGAGGGCTTTAAACTAGGTAAGAAGGGAGATGGGGCTGAAGCAAGGATTGTTGGAGCTGTGCCGGGGGGAACAATAGAAAGGCCGGGGGATAAGGCATTGGCCCAGCTGAAGTGCATCTACACCAATGCACACAGCATGGGTAACAAACAGGAGGAGCTGGAAGCCATCGTGCAGCAGGCAGGCTACAACTTGGTTGCCATCACAGAGACGTGGTGGGACCACTCTCATGACTGGAGTGCTGCAATGACTGGCTATAAGCTCTTCAGAAGGGACAGGCAGCACAGAAGGGGTGGTCGTGTGGCTCTCTATATTAGAGAATCTTTCGATGTTGTAGAACTCAAGGCTGGGAATGACAAGGTCAAGTCCCCTTGGGTTAGGATCGGCGGGGCCAACAAGGCTAGCATCCTGGTCGGGGTCTGTTATAGACTGCCGAACCAGGATAAGGAGACGGATGAGGAGTTCTACAGGCAGCTGACAGAAGTTGCGAAATCTTCAACGCTTGTTCTCGTGGGGGACTTCAACTTCCCTGACATATCCTGGAAGCACAACACAGCCCAGAGAAAGCAGTCGAGGAGGTTTCTGGAGAGTGTGGAAGATAGCTTCCTGACGCAGCTGGTTAGTGAGCCTACCAGGGGTGGCGCCCCGCTAGACCTTCTCTTCACAAACAGAGAAGGACTGGTGGAGGATGTGATTGTCGGGAGCTGTCTTGGGCAGAGTGACCACGAAATGGTGGAGTTCTCTCTTCTTGGCGAGGCCAGGAAGGGGACCAGTAAAACCGCTGTATTGGAGGGCTGACTTTGTGCTGGTGAGGACACTGGTTGGTAGAGTCCCTTGGGAGGCGGTTCTGAAGGGCAGAGGAGTCCAGGAAGGCTGGGCGCTCTTCAAGAGGGAAATCTTAATGGCGCAGGAACGGTCTGTCCCCACATGCACAAAGACGAGCCGGCGGGGAAGAAGACCGGCCTGGCTCAACAGAGAGTTGCAGCTTGAGCTTAGGAGAAAAAAGAGGGTTTATAACCTTTGGAAAAGTGGGCAGGCCACTAGGGAGGACTATAAGGATGTTGTGAGGCTGTGCAGGGACAAAATTAGAAAGGCCAAAGCTCATCTGGAGCTCAATCTGGCTACTGCCGTTAAAGATAACAAAAAACGTTTTTATAAATACATCAACACGAAAAGGAGGACTAAGGAGAATCTCCATCCTTTATTGGATGCGGGGGGAAACTTAGTTACAAGAGATGAGGAAAAGGTGGAGGTGCTTAATGCCTTCTTCGCCTCAGTCTTTAGCGGCAATACCGGTTGTTCTCTGGATACCCAGTACCCTGAGCTGGTGGAAGGGGATGGGGAGCAGGATGTGGCCCTCACTATCCACGAAGAAATGGTTGGTGACCTGGTACGGCACTTGGATGTGCACAAGTCGATGGGGCCAGATGGGATCCACCCAAGGGTACTGAGAGAACTGGCAGAGGAGCTGGCCAAGCCGCTTACCATCATTTATCAACAGTCCTGGCTATCGGGGGAGGTCCCAGTTGACTGGCGGTTGACCTGGGAAACTACAGGCCTGTCAGTTTGACCTCAGTGCCAGGGAAGCTCATGGAGCAGATTATCTTGAGAGTCATCACGCGGCACTTGCAGGGCAAGCAGGCGATCGGGCCCAGTCAGCATGGGTTTATGAAAGGCAGGTCCTGCTTGACGAACCTGATCACCTTCTATGACAAAGTGACGCGCTTGGTGGATGAGGGAAAGGCTGTGGATGTGGTCTACCTTGACTTCAGCAAGGCTTTTGACACCGTTTCCCACAGCATTCTCCTCAAGAAACTGGCTGCTCTTGGCTTGGACTGGCGCACGCTTCATTGGGTTAGAAACTGGCTGGATAGCTGGGCCCAAAGAGTCGTGGTAAATGGAGTCAAATCCAGTTGGAGGCCAGTCACTAGTGGCGTTCCCCAGGGCTCGGTGCTGGGGCCGGTCCTCTTTAATATCTTCATCGATGATCTGGACGAGGGCATTGAGTGCACCCTCAGTAAGTTTGCAGATGACACCAAGTTAGGTGCATGTGTCGATCTGCTTGAGGGTAGGAAGGCTCTGCAGGAGGATCTGGATAGGCTGCACCTATGGGCTGAGGTCAGCTGTATGAAGTTCAACAAGGCCAAGTGCCGGGTCCTCCACCTGGGGTGCAATAACCCCAAGCAGAGCTACAGGCTGGGAGATGAGTGGTTGGAGAGCTGCCAGGCAGAGAAGGACCTGGGAGTGATGGTTGATAGTCGGCTGAATATGAGCCAGCAGTGTGCTCAGGTGGCCAAGAAGGCCAAGAGCATCCTGGCTTGCATGAGAAGCAGTGTGGCCAGCAGGGCTAGGGAGGTGATCGTCCCCCTGTACTCGGCTCTGGTGAGGCCGCACCTTGAGTACTGTGTTCAGTTTTGGGCCCCTTGCTACAAGAAGGACATCGAGGTGCTCGAGAGAGTCCAGAGAAGGGCAACGAAGCTGGTGAGGGGCCTGGAGAACAAGTCCTACGAGGAGCGGCTGAGGGAGCTGGGCTTGTTCAGCCTGGAGCAGAGGAGGCTCAGGGGCGACCTTATCGCTCTCTACAGGTACCTTAAAGGAGGCTGTAGTGAGGTGGGGGTTGGTCTGTTCTCCCACGTGCCTGGTGACAGGACGAGGGGGAATGGGCTTAAGTTGCGCCAGGGGAGTTTTAGGTTGGATCTTAGGAAGAACTTCTTTACCGAAAGGGTTGTTAGACATTGGAACAGGCTGCCCAGGGAAGTGGTGGAGTCACCATCCCTGGAAGTCTTTAAAAGACATTTAGATGTAGAGCTTAGGGATATGGTTTAGTGGGGACTGTTAGTGTTAGGTCAGAGGTTGGACTCGATGATCTTGAGGTCTCTTCCAACCTAGAAATTCTGTGTGATTCTGTATGATTCTGTGTGAAAGACTCAAGAGCAGGTGACTTTGAGTGGCGGTTGCAGAGCTCAGCAGCTTGCCCCAGTCTGGGAATATGTTCCCTTCTAACTAGGGGAATTAAAAGGCATTAATATGACCAGACTCATGAGGTCAATCCGCACAGTAAGGGAAAGTAATAGTTATTGTGCTGTAGGTACAGCAGGCAATGGGCATGGGTTGGGCCTCAGAAGACCCAGCAGATCTAATCCAGTTCACCCATGAGCTAAGACAAACACTGTGAGCAGAGTGAAGGACACTTCGAGCAGAGGAGGTGGGCGACCGGCATGGCTGAGCGAGGACCTGCTGCTTAAACTGAGGGGAAAATAGGAAAATGTACAGAAGCGGAAGCAGGGTTGTATAGCCTGGGAGGAATACAGGGGTGTCATCTAGATGTGTAGAGACGGGATCAGGAAAGCCAAGGCACAGATGGAGCTGAACTTGGCAAGGGACATGAAGAATAACAAGAAGGGGTTCTACAGATACATAGGCAGGAGGAGACAGGCCAAGGAGAGTGTTCCCCCTCTGATAAACGAGATGGGAGAACTGGCTTCCTCAGACATGGAAAAAGCTGAGGTACTCAGTAAGTGCTTTGCCTCAGTCTTCACTCGTGGTCAAGTTTCCTGTGTCTGTCAGGACCCTGAACCTCGAGGAGAGGGTGAGAGGAGTGGATTCTGTCCCACTGTGACAGTGGAACAAGTCCGGGACTGCCTAATGAAACTGGATGTGTACAAGTCCATGGGGCCAGAGGGTATACATCCCAGGGTGCTGAGAGAGGTGGCTGATGTGGTTGCTGAGCCGCTCTCCATCATATTTGAAAAATCGTGGCTGTTGGGTGAAGCCCCCAGTGACTGGAAAAAGGGAAACATGACTCCCATTTTTAAGAAAGGGAGAAAGGAAGAGCTGGGGAACTACAGGCTGGTGAGCCTCAATTCTGTGCCTGGGAAGATCACGGAGCAGTCCCTCCTGGAACACAGATTAAGGCATGCATGAGATAAAGAGGTGATTCGAAACAGCCAGCATGGCTTCACCAAAGGCAGATCTTGCCTAACCAATCTGGTGGCCTTCTATGATGGAGTGATGGCATCAGTGGACAAAGGAAGGGCTACAAATATCATCTACCTAGACTTGAGCAAAGCCTTTGATATGGTCCCTCACCACATTTGTCTCTCTAAATTGGAGAAGTATGGATTTGAAGGATAGACTGTTAGGTGGATCAAGAATTGGTTGGCTGGTCGCAGCCAAAGGGTTGTGGTCAACGGTTCTATGTCTGGGTGGAGGCTGGTCACAAGTGGTGTCCCTCAGGGGTCAGTCTTTGGACAGGTACTCTTCAACATCTTTATCAATGACATAGGTGATGGAATCCAGTGAATCCTCAGCAAGTTTGCAGATGACACCAAGCTGAGTGGTGCAGTTTATACAATAGAGGGAACGGATGCCATGCAGAAGGACCTGGACAGACTGGAGTACTGGGCCCATGAGAACCTAATGAGGTTCAACAAGGCCAAGTGTAAGATGTTGCACTTGGCTTGGGCAATCCCAGGTCTTTATATAGACTGGGCAAAGAAGAACTTGAGAGCAGCCCTGTGGAGAAGAACTCGGGGGCCCTGATGGACAAGAAGCTGCACATGAGCCAGCAGTGCGCACTTGCAGCCCGGAAGGCCAGCTGTGTCCTGGGCAACATTAAAAATGGCCAGCAGGGAGAGGGAGGTGATTGTCGCCCTCTGTTCTGCTCTTGTGAGACCCCACCTGGAATACTGCGTACAAGCCACAGGCCCCCAGCAAAAGAAGGATGTGGAGCGCTTGGAACGGATCCAGAGGAGGGCCACACAGATGATCAGAGGGCTGGAGCACCTCTCCTATGCAGAAAGGTTGAGGGAACTGGTCTTGTTTAGCTTGGAGAAGAAAAGGCTCTGCCGAGACCTCATTGTAGCCTTCCAGTACTTGAAAGGCGTGTATAAACAGGAGGGGGAAATGCCTGTTCATATGTGTTGGTAGTGATTGGACAAGGCGGAATGGTTTTAAAGTAAGACAGGGGAGGTTTAGACCAGAAATTAGGAGACCTTTTTTCACCCAGAGGGTGGTGAGGCACTGGAACGTGTTGCCCAGAGAGGTTGTGGATGCCCCATCCCTGGAGGCATTCAAGGCCACCTGGATGCAGCTCTGGGCATCCTGCTCTGATGGTTGGCAAACTTGCACAGAGCAGGAGAATGAAAGTAGATGATTTTTAAGGTCCTTTTCAACCCAGGACATTCCATGATTCTATAATGTTTTTCCTCCCAAAGTCAGATCCCAAAGAGGCACCAGCTCCCAGGGAAACCTGGCCCTGGATTGTCCCCCATAGCAAGGAGGCATGCCTAGAGAAGCCCTAGGGATAAGGGCATCCCTACCATCAGGACCGAGGAGTCCTGGCTCCCCCATTGTCCCCTGAGCTCAGAGGGACACTCAGGCAGGGATCTCATAGCAGCCAGCAGCCTTGTCCAGCCTCCCCCCAAAGCACAGGACTTGCAGCTTTGGACAGCTGACAGCCCTTGTGACACATCTTGGGAAGGGCGTCCTGACACCCTTACCTTTGGAGGAGAGCTGCAGGAACACTGGAAACAGGGAAGTCAGGCCAGAGGCGATGGTCACACTCCTGCAGCCCTCCATCTCACTTGCTGCTGGCCCTCAGCTCAGGACAAGGGATGCCCGCCCTGGCTCCTCTACCACAGCTCCTCTGCAAGGTGCCCCTGCTCCTCCGCCCGTCAGCGAGGGTCGCCCAGTGCAAGCTTGCTGCCTGCTGACCCCACTCCTGGCCACAGAAGGACAGTGGTGGGGAGCACCCAAGCAGTGCCCAGCAGGGACCAGGCCTTGCAGGGAAGTGCCGGCACTGCCGTTGCTCCAGAGACTATATCCCAGTGATGCAGGGCATCCCCCTGTGACATCAGCCCATGTCATTAGAAGGCCTGTGAAGTCAGCAGCAAGGACATGGCACAGCTCTAGAGAGATGAGAGATTTCCCTTGTTGTCCTGAGAAACAGCCATTTCCCTTCTGCCCAGTTCTTTTCGGGATCCGGAAGAGCACAGGGACATCTCCAAATACTGACAAAGGCCATGGAATAAAGGAAGTGGAGCCCTGGAGATATCACTACTGCCCCCTTTTACCAACATGCTTCTGCTGTTGGGAGCCCTCCCAGGACGGTTGGGTTTGAGGCTTGTCCTGGGGCTTGGATTTTTCAAAAGATGGCAGCGAAGGCACCTGGGATGGAACAGCCGCTCGGAGTGACTGAACTCTTCACTGCATAGAACTCACTTCTGAAAGAAGGATGGGTTTTACAGAGTGAATTGGAGTACATGCCAGGGCCTCAGCACCATCCCCCAGTCTGCCGTGCAGGAGGCAGAGGTGGTACATGAGGGAAGGGCAGACGTACTCTCAACATCTCATGATGAGAGAGAGGAGTAGGGCAGTGCTGCAGACAAAAAGGGGAGTGGGGAGAATGGTCTAGGATGGATGCCGTGCTCTCCTGTAGGCTGCCACAGCCTCCCCATGGCCCACGGCTTTGGGCCTTCAGAGGAGGTGGAGACCACAGAAGAGGCTGAGGTGGGGGGGCAGCCTGCCCCTTGCAGCTGGGCTGCCAGATCTGCCTGCAGGAGACCACTTGTGTCTCTGTGTCCACAGTGGAGGAGGAACCCATCCTGATTTAGGATCTAAACTCTCTCATTTCAGGAGACCTGTGGCATGCTGAAGGCAGGACAACAACCCCTGACTGTACTGCACACAGATGTACCTGGTCCCGTGTCAGCTGGACCATGTCAAGTGTGCTGCAGGGAAAGACAAGAGTGAGCATGTACAGTGCTGGGTATAGGTCTGTCTGTGAAAGCTCATCTCTTTCCATGTGCTGAAAAGCAGCTGGACTACAACATGCCTTGTGCAAGAGGAGTGTCAAGACACAGGTTTTCCTGTTTGCAAATGCCAGATCCTGGTGAACATCACCTAGGTTGGCCCATCTGGCAACTGTGCACAGAAGCTCTCTCCAAGAACCCATAGAAACCATGGGGAATGTTTGAACCCAGCAGTGTCCCTTTCCTGTGGTTGTCAGAGTGAATTAAGTCCCCCACAGTGACATGGAGTCATTGAACTCAACTTACTCCAATGGCTTCCACAAGACTTTGCCCACTTCTTCAGCCTGGCTGCAGACATATACCTCCTGCCATGCTGTCACCCTGACTGGCTTTTGTCCCAAAACCATAAGGGCTCCGCCAGTCTGCTGCCCAGTCCATAGAAGAGATCCATGCATCCAGACAGATTCTTCATGTGGAGGGCAACCTCTCGTTGATCATCCCCAATTGTCTCTTCTGAAGAATCTGCACCCATTCAGCACGATCATGCTGTGCCCCTGACTGGCTCTCCTCTGACCTTCACCCAAAAGGGCTCCCTCAGCCTTCTGCCAAATCCATGGACAGGACAAAGCAAGGTGAATCTTATACAGATTTTATTAACTTTATTTTTATTTTTAGAAGAGGTGATTCTGCTGTCAAGAAGTGTGTGTGCCAAGTGAGGGAGGGAAGCCCAGGGATTCCTTCAGGCTGTTTCCCAGCAGGTTCCCCTGCAGCCCCAGGGCCATGTGCAGGGAGCCTGGTGGGGGGCAGAGCAAGGGAGGCCTTGGGCTGGGCCTCTGCTGCTGAGCTGGGCCGGGCTCCTGGGCCCAACGGGAGCTCCTGGCAAGCGGGCAGCACTGCAGAGAGACAGCTCTGCCCAGGAGCAGCTCCTCTGCACAGCGCAGCAGGGCTGGGGGCACTGCCTGCAGAGACACACTGCTTAAAGGCAGGCAGAAGTGGCAGCATGCCCAGAGCTCCCTGCGGGAGAAGACTTCCCAGCCCTGCACCCGGTAAGTCTCTGGCTGGAGGGCAATGCAGCCGCAGTTCCTGCAGGAAGGAGAAGCCGGGGGTGCAGGCAGGGGTGTCCAGGGCTGTGGTGCAGAGCAGGGTCCCTGCTGTGCCCCAGGGGCTGTGTGCCGGGGCAGGGCCTCTGCCGCCTGCCAGGCTCAGCACTCAGCCTGCCCGGGGAGCTGCCCAGGGTGCTGCGGGGAGAAGCTGCGGGTGGAAGGAGCCCCCCCGGCAGGACAGGGTGCTGCTGCTGCTGGGAGGCTGCTGCCTGAGGCAGCCTGCTCACAGATCCACAGAACACCAAGATAATTTCACTCTCATCTTTCCTTAGCTTCTCTTTTCAGTTTCTCTTTTAGGCTCAGTGTAAATAGAAATATATGATGTTATTTTCTAGAAAAGCCGGACAGTCCTAAGGCATCCTAAGGAGGTTTCAAGGACCCCCAGTAAGTCCCTATCCTGCCTTTCAGTCCACAGAAAGCTCCACCACCCCTTGCACAGTGTCAGCAGGGTCTGTGTGACCTGGGCTCTAGGACGTGCCCCCAGCGAGCTGCCCCTGGGCAGAGCCCTGCTGCCAGGAGGTGTCTGCAGGGCAGAGCTGAGCACCCAGCGGGTGGGATGGGGGCTGTGAGCTGCAGGCAGGAGGCGTGGGGACAGAGACCCAGCTGCAGGCAGGGCCAGCTGCAGGCAGCAGAGCCATGGGCAGGGGGTGGGAGGGAGCTGCTCCCAGTATCTCCATGGCAGAGGCGATTTGGGCACCTCCCATCCATCCCTGCATTGCTGATGCCTTCCACAGTACAGCCCCCTGGACTCTTCCCCTCCCCCAGCATAGATGTCTAGACATAATTGCATGGGAACTTGTTAACGAGTCGCCTTTGGAGTCAGCGATGTAGAGGATAATTCAGGTGCAGCTCAGACACAGAGCCTGCACGTTCTGCCATGCAGATATGTTAATGGAGGAAAAGCATCCATGTCCCTTCCTGACGTGTAGGGTTGTGGAAATGCTGTTTGTGGGGCTGTGAATGAGCAGTCTCTGTGTTCAGGTCACCCCATTTTCAGGGCATTCAACTCTTTTCCTGCAAGGGTTCTGCTGGGCTGCAGGCTGTCCTCCACTAGGGCACAACTCTGCCATAGCAGCTCTGTGCTATCCATGGAGAAGACACGTGAGAGTTAAGGGCATGGAAATGCTACTGGACATCTTGACTAGGTCAGCTGCAAGGATCTGTCTGTCTCTTGCTACGTGGGGAGAAGTGAGACGATCCCCAAGAGCTGAGGAGATTGGAGATCTGCACATTGAAATTGGATTATTTTGACCTCAGCACACTCTTCCCAGGTTTGTACAAGAAATCGAGTTTTCCTCACAGAATCTGGCATAATATCTTGCTGTATTTTCCTCCTCAGACAGGTCCCCATGCCCAAAGGACTCAAATGTCCAACAGCAGCTCCATCACTGAGTTCCTCCTCCTGGCATTCGCAGACACACGGGAGCTGCAGCTCCTGCACTTCGCGCTCTTCCTGGGCATCTACCTGGCTGCCCTCCTGGGCAATGGCCTCATCCTCACCGCTGTAGCCTGCGACCACCGCCTCCACACCCCCATGTACTTCTTCCTCCTCAACCTCGCCCTCCTCGACCTGGGCTGCATCTCCACCACTGTCCCCAAAGCCGTGGCCAATTCTCTCTGGGACTCCAGGGCCATCTCCTATGCAGGGTGTGCTGCACAAGTCTTTTTGTTCCTCTTCCTGTTTTCAGCAGAGTATTCTGTTCTCACTGTCATGTCCTACGACCGCTACGTTGCCATCTGCAAGCCCCTGCACTATGGGACCCTCCTGGGCAGCAGAGCTTGTGCCCAGATGGCAGCAGCTGCCTGGGGCAGTGGGGTTCTCTGTGCTCTGCTGCACACTGCCAATACATTTTCCCTGCCCCTCTGCCAAGGCAATGCCATGGACCAGTTCTTCTGTGAAATTCCCCAGATCCTCAAGCTCTCTTGTTCACAGTCCTTCCTCAGTGAAGTTTGGGTTCTTGTGGGTAATGTTTTCGTCGACTTTGGGTGTTTTGTATTCATTGTGCTCTCGTATGTTCAGATCATCAGGGCCGTGCTGAGAATGCCCTCTGAGCAGGGGCAGCACAAAGCCTTTTCCACGTGCCTCCCTCACCTGGCCGTGGTCTCCCTGTTTCTCAGCACTTCCATGTTTGCCTACCTGAAGCCCCTCTCCACCTCCTCCCCATCTCTGGACCTGGTGGTGGCAGTTCTGTACTCAGTGGTGCCCCCAGCAGTGAACCCCTTCATCTACAGCATGAGAAACCAGGAGCTGAAAGTTGCACTGAACAAAGTGATTTCATTGACATTTTTCACTGCTGGTAAACTTCTCATCTGTCTCCACAACTGACTCACAGTATATTCATGACAGTCCTGTGCATTTTTATTATTATTATTATTATTATTATTATTATTATTATATTGTTGTTGTTGTTAAGTACCATTGTGATGTTCCTACACACATTTGGTTTTGTCTCATTTCATCTGAAACATCAACCTGCTCTCTTTCTCTGTAGCCCCTATAAAATACATGTGCCACTGGGACTGAGCTGACTCTCTCATAGTGTCTTTTTGGTATCTCGGCTTCTACAGGCAAATGAGATGTCTGCAGTCTCCATGGAGGAAATGCGGACCCAGCAGGCACAGGGAAGGTGGGTCTGGAAAAGGATTCAAATCATCCTCAGGCACGAAGGAATGGCACAAAGCTGCACCAGGGGCGGTTCAATCTGGACTTTATGAAAAACTTCCTTACCGTGAGTGTGGTCAGACAATAAAGACTATCTCTACACCCACAGTGTCTTCGAGCAGGGTGTCCCAGGGCACAGATTCAGCCCAGCTTGTAGCATGAACAAAAAGGAGAAACTGCCCCAGAAAGCTACCACCAGCCCCCACCCCTCACTGTTCCCAGCACCAGCCTTCCACCTCAGTCTGGGGAGGGCCGATCACTGAAATGTGAGCACTCCCATCCTCCTGCTGGGCTCAGGGCCTGTACCGGGGGAACGGCCAGCGCAGCCTGGTCCCTCTCCAGGCCCAGAACCCAGCCAGCCCCAGGGCAGGGCTGTCTGTGAACTCCTGTGAGGGACATGCTAGGGCTGGTGCAGGGCTGGGTGAAGGGGGGAGGCTGCTAAAGCAGAAGGGCAGTGAGGGCCGGGGCAGCGAGGGCTGGCAGGGGGCTGTGCTGGGGGAACATTTCCTTATGGACAGGGTGAGAGAATACAATTAAACATCTCATGGCTTGAGGTAGGGGGCAGGAAATCGTTCACAATTACTGTCACAGCAAGACAAACTTGGCTTGGGGAGAATTAATGTTATTTAATGCGAATTAATAAGGATCTAGAGCAGTAACAAAAGCCAACAAAAACCATCTTCCACCCCACTTCCTCAACCTCCTCCCCACCGAGCGATGCGTGGGGCTGGGCAATGAAGGTTGTGGTCCGTCCATAACACTTCATCTCCATCCTCACCCTCTTCTGCTGCTCCATGGTGGGGTCCCTCCCTCCCATGGGATGCATGAATTCTCTTCCCAAAATGATCCAACATGAGTTTTCCACAGACTGCAGTTCTTAAGATGTTATCCAACATGGATCTGTACAGAGCTGGGGAAAGGCCTTTGGAAGTGGTCTGCTCCAGT
The DNA here is from genome assembly GCA_951411735.1 of Somateria mollissima. Taxonomy (NCBI): domain Eukaryota; kingdom Metazoa; phylum Chordata; class Aves; order Anseriformes; family Anatidae; genus Somateria; species Somateria mollissima. The sequence continues at coordinate 1,011,654 of OX598333.1, forward strand.
GTCAGCTCCTCCCTATGGGCTGCAGCTCCCACCAGAAAACTTCATCCCGTGTGGGCTCCTCTCCAGTGGCTGCAGCCTCCTTCAGGCCACATCCACCTGCTCCACATGGGCTCCTCCACGGGCTGAAGGGGAACTTCTGCTCTGGCACCTGGAGCACCTTCTGCCCTCCTTCTGCACTGACCTTGGTGTCTACAGGGCTGCTTCTCTCACATTTGCTCACTCCTCTGCCAGCTGCTGCTGCACGGAGTATTTTTACCCTTTCAAAAAAGTATGACAAAGAGGCACAACCAGCATTGCTCATTGGCTCAGCTTTTGGCCAGCAGCTGGTAGGTTCCTTTTCCAGCTGGAGGAACTGGCTCTGATCTGAACTGGGGCAGCTCATCCTTAAACAAGGGAAATGCCCTTGCAGGATAGGCTACTTTGAAGTAGCAGGTCTACCATTATAGCCTGGGAACAGTACATTACTTGTTATAATTAGAAAAGAGAAAAGGCAGTAAGAAGGAAGCTTGTGCCATTTGAACCACGTGGTCTGCCTGATGTGATTCACAGGATCACCTAGAGAAACAGATGAGAAGGTAAAGAATGCACAGAAGTGTGTGTTTGGCCATGTCCATGCTTTGTGCACACATCTCTCTGTGTGCATCTGCGATGCTGTTTGTGTGCTTGTGTACACACTTATGTGTATTTGCCTATGTGCACAACAGGGCTGAGACTTCTGGGGCAATTTCTCCAGGCTCCTGATGCTTGCAGGAGCTGGGCTGGACCTTAGGACTGAGGCACATTCTTTGAGGGCCCCACAGACATGAGGAAGGTGAAAGGGGCGTTAGCATGTCATCAATATGCTCCCTTTTCCAGTGCAGCATGCAGAGGCAACCAGTCATGGACAAGATCAAGGAGAGGACTCGTCCTTCCTGCAGTCACAGCTGCACTCCCAGAGTCCACAAAAACATTACCCACAAGCACCCACCTATGGGAGCTCAGTTTGGAAGCCTGTGGAATCTGCTAGACACAGAAATAAAGTAGCTAATAGAAAAATGCAAGATAAGGTACAAGACAAGTAGCACAATGTCGAAGAAGAAGTAACAATTGAGGAGTTGAGAAAACAACCAGCACAAGCGGTCTGCATGACAACAAATCAACAAGCAGAATAAGAGCGTGATAGTCGCGTTAACACTAGTATAGCCACCAATGAGTGAGCTTGCCTGGTAGCATAACTGGCACGTGCAGAGATGCTAAGGGTATAAATGCAAGAATGTGTACTCAATAAATGCTTCAGTTGCACACCAGCCTGGAGTCGTGTGATAAATTCCCTTCACCCACCAAGGAAGGACTGTGAGCAGGAGAGTTTAAGGATTGTTCTGGTTTCAGTTAGGATATAGTTTTCCTCCTTGTAGCTGGTATGGTGCTGTGTTTTGTATTTCGGATGAGAATAATGTTTTAATTGTTGCAGGGCACTGCTTACACCAGGCCAAGGACTTTTCAGCTTCTTGCTCTGTCCTGCCAGTGGGCAAGCTGGGGGTGCAGCAGGAGCTGGGAGGGGACAGAACCAGGACAGCTGACCCAAAGTGGACACAGGGGTATTCCATTCCAGATGATGTCATTCTCAACAATTATACGGGGGGGGGGGGGGGGGGGGGGGTGAGGGGGGAATGGCCAGGGGAGGGGGCGGGCTGCTCAGGGATAGGCTTAGCATTGGTCAGCAGGTGGTGAGCAATTGCATTGTGTATCACTTCGTTTGCACATATCAGCATTTTCCTTTATTTTCTGTCCTAATAAATTGTCTTTATCTCAACCCATAGGCTTCATTTTTTTTCTGATTCTCTCCCCCATCTCAGAGAGGGAGGGTGGAAGGTGAGTGAATGGCTGTGTGGTGCTTAGCTGCTGGCCGGGTTAAACCACAACAAGGATCTGGGGGATTTCACAGAAAAACTGGTTCACAGCGTTGCCTTGGGGTGGACCCAAGCTGAGGGCTTGCTGATGACTTTTGGGCTAAGGTTCAGCACATAGGCTGGGGGAGACTCTCACATGGACATGGGATGGACTAAGACTGAGGAACAGAAGCAAACTGGTATGGCTGCTGTGTCATGCTTCCATCAGTGGAAGTCCTGGCACAGGGCCCCAGACTTGGCGTTTGATGCCACCCTTCAGGAAAGATTATGGAGTTATGAGATGCAGAATAGAGGGCACCAGTCCTTCTTCAGCCACTTCCCAACCTAGTGCAGCACCAGGAAACTGCGGACTTCTGGCTCATCTTCTACTCTAACTCATGAGCACTCATTAGGGTACCCACAGTCCAGACCTAGTCTTGGGATTAGGTTAACAACAGTATTTCAGACAACTTCCAGCCAAGGCCAACTCCCAGTTGATCTCTCCCCATGTGTCCTCTGATCTGTCCAGCTCTTCCTGGCCACCTCCCATGCTCCCCACAGGGCCCTGAGCTGGTGGCACTATGAGCAGACCAAGCAGGCTGTGGTGCCCCAGAGGTGACTGCACATGGGCTGAGCTGCACAGTGTGGGAAGTAAACCCAGCTGGGTTGGGATCGGTGCTGCTAATCCCACTTATTATGGTCTGTAGTTCTGGCAGGTGCTCAGAAAGAGCAGGGAACATTGCCAAGGACACTAGGAGTTTCCCGGTGTCTTTCTAGATCCAGCTGGTGATACTTTGTAAGGGTGACATTAATCTCTCTCCAACCTCCCTTCCCTGTGCATGCTGGTACTCCACAGAATTCCACAGGAATTATGACATTCTTCTTTGGTGACAAGATCTTGGGCATTTTCTCTCTTTTTTGGCCTCCAGTCACTGCCTGCCCTGGGCACATGCTGCCCATGGAGAACACCTGGGCTCTCCACACAGCTCAACGTTCATGTCCAGGAGGCTGTCCTCTGCCCTGCCACTTTTGGGACGGTCATGGCTCTGTACCTCAGTGACCTTTCACCATCTCCACTGTCATCAGACACCAACAGGCTGCTCCTAAATCCTACCTGTGGTTTCTCACAGCTCACACAATGACCTATTTCTCTCCCAGATCCATGCAGCAACAGGCCTTCCAGGGAGCAGCTACACAGCCCTGATCTTGGCACCAGCTTTGAAAGACTAGCCAAGTCTTCATGGGACACCCCATTTTATTACAGATGAGTCAGTGATGATGTGCTTTTAGACAGACTTTTACAGAACCTCAACAGTAAACAGAGCAGTGTTTACTGTACATCCTCAGTAAAAGGATGTACAAAAGGAAGTACCTCCTCAGTAAAAGGATGATGAATAAATGACTTTTTTTTTTTTTTTTTTTAGAACATTATAAATGCAAGTGGCACCGAAGATAACAATAGCTATAATGATAATAATACAAGGATCAAGACTGCAAGAGGATATGCAGAAAGTCATTTCTGGAGAAAGAAGGGAAAATAATCATTCTTAAGAAACATCTGTGAAATTGCTCTCCTAACAGCAACCTTGAGCTCCTGGTTCCTCATGCTGTAGATGAGAGGGTTCACTGCTGGAGGAATCACTGAGTACAGAACTGCCACCAACACATTCAAGGATGGGGAGGAGATGGAGGGAGGCTTCAGGTAGGCAAACATGGCAGTGCTGAGAAAGAGGGAGACCACAGCCAGGTGAGGGAGGCACATGGAAAAGGCTTTGTGCCGGCCATGCTCAGAAGGCATCCTCAGCACGGCCCTGAAGATCTGCACATAGGAAAGCATGATGAAAAAAAAACACCCGGATGCTAAAGAGAAACCAACCAGAAGAACCCAAACTTTCCTGAAGTAGGAGTGTGAGCAAGAGATTTTGAGGATCTGGGGGATTTCACAGAAGAACTGGTCCACAGCATTGCCTTGGCAGAGGGGCAGTGAAAATGTATTGGTAATGTGCAACACACCAGTGAGAACCCCACTGCCCCAGGCAGCTGCTGCCATCTGGACACAAGCTCTGCTGCCCAGGAGGGTCCCGTAGTGAAGGGGCTTGCAGATGGCAACGTAGCGGTCGTAGGCCATGATGGTGAGAAGAGAATATTCTGCTGATATCAGGAAGGGAAAAAGAAAGACCTGTGCAGCACATCCTGTGTAGGAGATGGCCCTGGTGTCCCAGAGGGAATTGGCCATGGCTTTGGGGACAGTGGTGGAGATGCAGCCCAGGTCGAGGAGGGCGAGGTTGAGGAGGAAGAAGTACATGGGGGTGTGGAGGCGGTGGTCGCAGGCTATGGCAGTGAGGATGAGGCCGTTGCCCAGGAGGGCAGCCAGGTAGATGCCCAGGAAGAGCCCAAAGTGCAGGAGCTGTAGCTCCCGTGTGTCTGCAAATGGCAGGAGGAGGAACTCGGTGATGGAGCTGCTGTTGGACATTTGATGCCTCTGGGTATAGAGGGCAATCTGAAGAGAGAAAATCAGGACAACATTAGGACAGAACTCTGTGATCAAACCTACTCAATTTCTTATACAATCCTCCCTCCTGCCTCTTCCCTTTCAGGAAGATCTTTGCAGGTCCATTTCACAAGAGCTTGTTGGTGCTGATCCCAGTGCCACTGGGATAAGTAGGGCGCTGGAGGAGGCAGTCCTGACCCATGCAGTTAGGTAAATGAGGACATGGGCTGTTGTTGTATTAAATACAGATGAGGTATCAAACTAATTTCGGAATGCTTGCTGAAAATTCAAAAAAACTCAACATTTTTGTGAAAACCCATTGTCCAGGCTTTGGGGGTATTTTCTAGTTTCTCCACCTCATCTGAGGGGTGCATTTATGCATACAACCTTGGTGTTTGTACTCCCCAATAAGGTAGTTTTGGGGGTCCTGCGAGGCAAAGGGACTGTTCCTCAGGACAGAGTGAGGACAGCTGTTTTATCAGCCAGTCCTGGTCTCAGCTGCCCTTTGCAGGCACTTCTGGAGCATGGTTGCACTTAGGTGATCCCCTAAAAACAACATTAATCCTGCTGAGAACAGATGAAGCCAGATTCAAAGGGCAGATCTCCAAACCCCTCACCCATCTCACCAAACCTGAGGAGGATCTCGGCTCTCTGCTTTTCACCATGGACACAGAGGGATCGTAGCAGATGCCCACATGCAGCCATCCAGCAGCATTTGTATGGCCTATGTACTGAAGGGAGAGCCAGCTCCTTCCCCACATAGCATTTCCCTAAGACCCAACACTTAGGAGAAAACATGGATGATTTTTATTTATGGACAGAACTAACACCTAGGAACATCATCATCAGATTTTGAGCTCCAGATGAATTTTCATCCCCCAAAATCTAGGGATTCCAAAGAAACTCGTGTTAAAATTTCCATGATATGGCTGGATGAGAAAAGTAGCCAAGAAGTTTGTGAGAAGGCGTTGGTGCTTCAGGGATGGGAGGGAAGTACACAAATCCCCCCTGCCATAAAGTTTCTTGGAGCAGCTCACTCTCACTCCCTGCCCATGGCTGTGTTGCCTGCAGCTGTCCCTGCCTGCAGCTGGGTCTCTGTCCCCACGCCTCCTGCCTGCAGCTCACAGTCCCCATCCCACCTGCTGGGTGCTCAGCTCTGCCCTGCAGACACCTCCTGGCAGCAGGGCTCTGCCCAGGGGCAGCTCGCTGGGGGCACGTCCTAGAGCCCAGGTCACACAGACCCTGCGGACACTGCACCTGTGGTGGTGGAGCTTGCTATGGGCTGAGAGGCAGGAAAGGGAGTTTCTGGAGATTCTTCTAAACCTCCTTCTGATAGTGTATGAGTCTTAGGCTCTTCCAGGAAATAACAGCTTCTATTTCTATTCCCAGTGAGCCAAAAGAAGAGAAAACTGAAAGCAGAGGCTAAGGAAAATGAGAGTGAAGTTTCCTTTGAAATTCCCTTGGTGTGCTGTGGAGCTGTGAGCAGGCTGCCCCAGGCAGCAGCCTCCCGCCAGCAGCAGGACCCTGCCCTGCCAGGGGGGCTCCTTCCACCCGCAGCTTCTCCCCGCAGCGCCCTGGGCAGCTCCCCGGGCAGGCTGAGTGCTGAGCCTGGCAGGCGGCAGAGGCCCTGCCCCGGCACACAGCCCCTGGGGCACAGCAGGGACCCTGCTCTGCACCACAGCCCTGGACACCCCTGCCTGCACCCCCGGCTTCACAGCCTGCAGCCGGCCTGTGACAAGGGAGCCCTTGGGGCCTGGACAATGACTCTATGGCAGGGAACCCCTGCGCTGGAGCTTGTGCTTTTCCACACTAAAGAAATACCAAGTGCATCTGACCTGATCTTCTATGGGAAGTTCTCAGTCTGGAAATCTTCCCTGATACTCATGTGCAATGCACTGCAGAAAGAGACTTACCGTGTTATGTGCTAGGAAGATTTCTCCTCCTCTGAGCTCTTAGTACTCTCATATTCCACACAGCCCATAACCTCTCTTTCCCTTCTCTCCCCTCCCAGTGCCAGCTGCAGGCAGTGCCCCCAGCCCTGCTGCGCTGTGCAGAGGAGCTGCTCCTGGGCAGAGCTGTCTCTCTGCAGCGCTGCCCGCTTGCCAGGAGCTCCCGTTGGGCCCAGGAGCCCGGCCCAGCTCAGCAGCAGAGGCCCAGCCCAAGGCCTCCCTTGCTCTGCCCCCCACCAGGCTCCCTGCACATGGAACCTGCTGGGAAACAGCCTGAAGGAATCCCTGGGGCTCCCTCCCTCAGCTGGGCACACACACTTCTTGACAACAAGTACATTTCTCCAAAAAGTTAGGCAGCAGAGTCCGTTAAGACATCTCATGCTGGATTTTAATCCTGTGGCTAGAAGGGCACTCAGCTCACACCCATGCCTGCCCAAGGCACACAGGAACTGGGATTCTTCTGCCCTCACTTCAGGTGTGCACCACATGGGCACCTGCAGGTGAGCTCCTTGTCTCATCTCCAGGATTATTAATGGAGATGGAGGAAATCTGTGGGTTGAAAACACCTGGTGACATGTCAGGGGGCACAGGTACGTGCAGGTATCTGCGAGCTCTCATGGAGGTACCATGAGGGACAGGGCAGCACCTGGGGGCATCCCCTTGGAGGCTGGTGAGGAATGCCTTTGGCCAGCTGAAATGACAGCAAATGCACCCATTTAGGACAACTAAACCTGTCCCTCCTCGGTAGGCTCAGGGCAGCCTGTAGAGGCATCCACCTGACCCAATGGAGAACTGTGCCACAGGGAGAGCTGAGTCTCTCTCTCCCTCTTCTCCATCTGGTTTTCCCTCCATCTCCAGGGACTGTAATGGCACGTGTCTCATGGACATCCCTACGTTGCCTAATGAAATTCAGGGCAGCTGCTCCATGTAATAGCCAACTGCAGGCCTGCAGTGCTACCTGAGATGCCAGCACTGCCCAGCACCACTGGAGCATGCAGCTGACATGGGCAGCACAGGACCCACAGGACAGCTCTGGCCATTCACAGCTGGTACTTAACAGGCACTCCTGAGGGCATCTCTGACAGACCTGGTGCTTATGAGCAAGTGACCGCTTCTCAGAGAGCCAAGGTCTGTCCCACCTCTATTCGGTAGAGGCAGGCATTGCATGGATAAGAGGCACATCACACCAGAGTTTCCACTTGTGTCATTCAGCTTGCAAACACTGCTGCTGCTTCTCACCTCCATCCTTCATTCACCCCTTTGATGGTACCATCCAGACACAACCCAATGATTTTTTCTCTGTGTCCCTGAATCACAGGATGCCCATAGCCAAGGACATTGTCAGCAGCCCCTTCTCCTGCCTGGAGATTGGCCTCATCTCCAGCACTGGCCCTCAGGGCTGCACCAACACCACAAAGGCCCTCTGCTGTCAGGGTGGCACAGCCTGTTTCCTTCTGGCCTTGGGAACACCAAGGCTTGCCCTCCTTGGGGCCCCTCATTTCATCCTCCTATGGCCATCTGCCATCCACGGCAGCAGGTTTCTGCCCTGCAGGAAAGCCTTTGCATGTCTTGGGTCTTGGGCAGAAAGTCTGGGACTAGTCTGAGTTTGGCCCTTGTGCCACAGCTGAGGTGCTGCAGCCCAGATGTGCCCCAATGCCCTCAGCCTGGGGCACAGGCAGGAGGAGCTGAATCTCCACTGCAAGGAAGCTGTGTCAGCCTTAAGGAGTGCACTGCATCTGTCCCAAGCTGTTCTCCCTACTCTCCCCTTCATCTGCAGTTCTGCACTACCCCTTTCCCTTACCATGAGGTGCTGAAGGTAAGTTTGCCATTCCCTCGTGTGCCACCTCTGCCTGTGGCATGGCAGGGGGGATGTCCTGGGCGAGGGTGCTGAGGCCTTCTCAGAGCACAGAGCCCTGTGGGACATGAGGGGAGGAAGGCCCGGGAATGTGCTGCAATTCCCTCCATATAACACATCCTACTTCTCCAGGTGAGCGACATGCGGTGATGAGGAGTTCAGGCACACTGAGAGGCTGCTGCATCTCAGGCGCCTTCGCTCCCATCTTTTGAAAAAAGCCCAGCCCCAGGACAAGCCTCGAACCCCACCTTCCTGGAAGGGCTTCCAAGAGCACAGGCGTGTTGGTGCAGGAACACAGCAGTGACTTCTCCAGCACTCTACTTCCTATATCCAATGGCCTTTGTCACCATTTGGAGATGTTCCTGGTGGATTTGTCAGGATCCTGTGGAAAAGAACTGGGCAGAAGGGAAGTGACTGTTTCTCAGGACAAGAAGGGAAATCTCTCGTTTCTCTCCTAGGCTGTGCCATCTCCGTGCTGCTGACCTCATAGGACTTCAAATGACATGGGCCGATGTCACAAGGGGTGCACTGCATCACCAGGATATTGTCAGTGGAGCAGCGGCAGTGGCGGCACTTCCCTGCAAGGCCTGGTCCGTGCTGGGCGCTGCTTGGGTGCTCCCCACCGCTGTCCTTCTGTGGCCAGGAGTGGGGTCAGCAGGCAGCAAGCTTGCACTGGGCGACCCTCGCTGACAGGCGGAGGAGCAGGGGCACCTTGCAGAGGAGCTGTGGTTGAGGAGCCAGGGCGGGCATCCCTTGTCCTGAGCTGAGGGCCAGCAGCAAGCGAGATGGAGGGCTGCTGGAGCGTGACCATCGCCTCTGGCCTGACTTCCCTGTTCCCAGTGCTCCTGCATCTTTCCCCCAAAGGTGAGGGTGTCAGCAGCCCCTTCCCAAGATGGGTCACAGGGGCTGTCAGCTGTCCAAAGCTTTGCGGGGGGCTGGAAATGGATGGTGGCTGCTGCAAGAGCCTTGCATGAGTGTCCCTCTGGGCTCACAGGAGTATGTGGTAGCCAGGACTCCTGGGTCCTGATGCAAGGGGTGCCCTAAGCCCCAGGGCTCCTCTGTGCATGGCTCAGCCCCCTTGTGAAGGGGACAGTCCAGGGCCAGGTTTCCCTGGGAGCTGGTGTCTCTTCGGGATCTGGCTCTGGAAGGAAAGACATCCCGTGTCCCAGACACTGTTGTGGCCTGCAGCTCCCACAGGCCTCTCAGGAATGTGCCAGAAATGCCTGTGTTGGAAATGAAGCCTTCCCCTTGTACTGATCTCCTTCAGGGGAACCAGCCCCTCCTGTGCCACCAGGCTGGCAGAGCGTGTTCTGGGTGCTGAGATGCCATCCCTGGATGGCCACAGCTCTGGTGCTGGACCCTTCCAATCTCCCTACTGTGGTGGTTTTACACAGGTACACAGGTGAACTCCGTGGCCACCGCTCTTTTACTTCCCCACCTACAAGGAAAAGGGGGAAAAATATGATGAAAATAGCTCAAGGCTTGAGGTAGAACAGGAGGTCACCCACCAAATATCCTCATGGCTACCAATTATCATCACAGACAAGACAGACTTAGCATAGGCAGATTCATATAATTTATTGCCTATCACCAGTGCACTACAACCTTGAGGAACTACAAGCAAACTAAAAACATCATTCCCCCCATCCAGCCTCCTGTAACTCCTTCTCCTGGGTGGAACAGGAGAATTGGGAATTGCAGTCAGTCCATGACATTGTTTCTACTGCTCCTTGATGGTCAATCTCTGCCCTCTCTGGGTGCCTCCTGTGAGATGCCCTCCTTCCCAAATGAATCCTGCATGGGGCCATAAACAGTTCAGATAATGACGGATATGACCAGATCATGTTAAAATAAAGTTGTTATAAGCAATATATCAGCTTCATAGTTGCTGACCACAATGTTCATTTTTTGTTGGTGTAGTAGTCCTGTTTGGTCTCAGAACTGTGTTGGGTAGCACATTACATATTGTGTGTATTCCCTGCTGTGCTGTTTATCCTTTGTGGGGGCTGGTTTATGGTTATTAGTTTACTCTACGGCCTAACACTGCCTTATGTTGTGATAAAATTACTGGTCATGAGACAAATCTGGTAGTTGTACTCAGCATTACTGTCACCTCCATGCTTGAGGAACTTTCTCTCAGAAACTATTTATAATTAACAGTCTTTACTTTTCTCCTCGGGGAGCCAAAATATGGAAAGGATGGGGGACACACACACACACACACACACACACTTCTTCTCCCCACAGCTAGTTACAATAGCTCTTCAAAACTTTGAATCCTTGGAATGTTCAAACCAGCCTGTACGTATTGTTATGTGTCCTGAATGTGTTTCAGGTTTTGTTTAAGGTTAGAGTAAACTATTTCAGAATGCCACACAATGATTTGCCCTGAGGCAGGACAATCATGAGGGGCAGAGTGTGTGGTAGGATATGGGCAGGCACCTAGAACTGTGGGCACCTCCAATGCTTTCTAACTTCAACCCTGAAGAAGTGCAGAACCATAAAAATAAAATAAAATAAATAAATAAATAAATAAATAAAAAGGCAGAATGCTTGAAAAAGGAGTGTCATCACCCTGGCGATTCCAAAGAGAGAGAAATCACTGCAATGTGCTGGGGCTTGGCCTATGCTTACTGAGCTGCAATCTACACAACTCCAATCCCTGCGACTGGGCCAGAGAAGCAAGCTGTGCCTCTATCACTCATACATACATATGAGAAGAAACAGGAGAGACAAAATCAGCTTGTTTAGCTAAGAAAGAAGCTCCTGCTCATACAGGGAAGGAGGAAGAAGAAGACGAGGCATGCTCCTCCCAAGTAGAGCCATCACAGGAAAAGGTGGATGAAGACAGAGATAACATAAAAGGAGCCGTAAGCTCCTGGTCACCATTCCTTGGGGAGCCGTGGGATGTGTGATTAGATTTCAGCCATCATCTAGGCCAGCACATTGTCACCTGGCTGCTCCGATACTGGGATAACAGGGCTGGTAGCCTGGAATTAGAGGGCAGGGAAGCCAAGCAGCTGGGATCCCTCCCCAGGGAAGGGGGCATTGACAAAGCAGTTGGAAAGGGGGCACAAATCCTCCCTCTCTTGAGGTAACTCCAGTCAGGTGTAAAGGAAAGGTATCCCTTCAAGGAAGATGTTGTATGTCACCCAGGCAAATGGACCACCAGGGAGAGAGGCAGCCCATATCTGATGGAATTGGCCATGCTGGAGGTGATTTATGGTGATTTATGCACATTCAACAGTTTTCTACCTTGCCCAGTGCCTCACAGGATCCTTCAGTTGTGGGGTTGCTGAGGGCCGAAGTGCCAGTAGCTACCCAAATGGTGCACCAGTGGCAATATGGCACCACCCAAGAATCCCTGATTCCCATATATATGCTGATTCATCAACTGCAGAGCCAAGGACTGATCAGCAAAATTTGTGCACCCTTTAATAATCCCATAGGGTCAGTACAAATATGTAATGGAGATCTAAGACTAACGGTGGAGTATTGTGTCTAGAATGAAGTCACAGCAAATTCAATAGATCATCTATAGTCTTCTCTCCTTATAGTCTTAGCTCTAAGAGCATTTAAATGATCTCTTACAGCACCTGAATGCTGCTGTCTGATCCCTTCCTGGGATCATAAGGAGCCAGTACCTTCAGGCCAGAACACTCTCCCTGTACCCTTGGATGCAGGCCCCTAGGTCCCATGGACTGTTAAGGGTGTAGTTTGCAAAGTAACCACGGATTTTATCCCCACCCACCACCTCTTGTACCCCTGCAGAGTCCTGCCTCAAGGCACAAAGGGCAGGGAGACCTTGCTGGTGAGAGCTGAGGCCCTGTGGAGATGTCCGAGACACAACAGCCATTACAGCCAAGGGTCGTGTAGAAGAGAAAGGAAAAAAGACAACATTTAAAAGAGAACAGAATAGGTTTAGCTCTCCCTGTGACACATGACTCCTTTTGCTCTGCTGACAGCCTCTGCAGGCTGACCTACATGTAAGGAGTAGGGACAGGTTCAGTTGTCCTACATGTGGCAAATACTGCCATTTCAGTTGGCCTGAGGAATGCCCCATCAGACCAGAGGATCAACCTCAAATTTCAGCAGGTATTTCCATCTGAACAGCTCCTGCCTGTCCTCCATCTCCACTAAGGAGCTATTGTGGCTCAGTAATTCCCATTAAAGTGCCTATGTTGTGGACACCTGAACTGAGGCCTGAGGAATCCCAGCTCCTGTGGGTCTGTGGCAGATATGGGAGGGAGCTGAGATCCCTTTCCAGCCCCAGGAATAACAACCAGCATGAGATGCCTTGACTGACTGCTGAATTCTTTCCTTAAGTGGGGATGAAGGAGATCAGTCCCTGACCATGACTTCATGCCAAAGTAATACTGGGACAAGAAGATGTGATTGTTACACTTAATTGGTTTTCTGTAAGGAGAAATGACCCTGGTGTGAAGAAGTGTGTGTGCCATGTGAGGAAGGGAAGCCCAGGGATCCCTTCAGGCTGTTTCCCAGCAGGTTCCCCTGCAGCCCCAGGGCCATGTGCAGGGAGCCTGGTGGGGGGCAGAGCAAGGGAGGCCTTGGGCTGGGCCTCTGCTGCTGAGCTGGGCCGGGCTCCTGGGCCCAAGGGGAGCTCCTGGCAAGCGGGCAGCGCTGCAGAGAGACTGCTCTGCCCAGGAGCAGCTCCTCTGCACAGCGCAGCAGGGCTGGGGGCACTGCCTGCAGAGACACAGTGCTTAAAGGCAGGCAGAAGTGGCAGCATGCCCAGAGCTCACTGTGGGAGAAGACTTCCCAGCCCTGCAGCCGGTAAGTCTCTGTCTGGAGGCAGGAGAAGCCGGGGGTGCAGGCAGGGGTGTCCAGGGCTGTGGTGCAGAGCAGGGTCCCTGCTGTGCCCCAGGGGCTGTGTGCCGGGGCAGGGCCTCTGCCGCCTGCCAGGCTCAGCACTCAGCCTGCCCGGGGAGCTGCCCAGGGCGCTGCGGGGAGAAGCTGCGTGTGGAAGGAGCCCCCCTGGCAGGTCAGGGTCCTGCTGCTGGTGGGAGGCTGCTGCCTGGGGCAGCCTGCTCACAGATCCACAGCACACCAAGAGAATTTCAAAGGGAACTTCACTCTCATTTTTCGTTATCCTCTCCTTTCAGTTTCTGTTTTTGGCTCAGTATAAATAGCAAAATATAATATTATTTCCTAGAAAAGCCTGACAGTCCTAAGGCATCCTAAGGAGGTTGCAATGACCCCCATCAAGTCCCTTTCCTGCCCCTCAGCCCATAGAAAGCTCCACCACCCCTTGCACAGTGTCAGCAGGGTCTGTGTGCCCTGGGCTCTAGGACGTGCCCCCAGCGAGCTGCCCCTGGGCAGAGCCCTGCTGCCAGGAGGTGTCTGCAGGGCAGAGCTGAGCACCCAGCGGGTGGGATGGGGGCTGTGAGCTGCAGGCAGGAGGCGTGGGGACAGAGACCCAGCTGCAGGCAGGGACAGCGGCAGGCAGCAGAGCCACGGGCAGGGAATGGTAGGACAGTGCTAACAGAGTACTCTGGCACCTCTCTCTCTGCCCTCTAGCTCACAGGATTCAGGACGTGGCTCATAACCTCAGCAGCAGAACCTCCAGCAGAGCAGAGTCTCCTGAGTTCTTGTCAGTCCCTCCCTGGCCTTGCCTCCCCTGGCAGAAGCCCTGTGCTGTTTCTCTCTGCTCCTCCACCTATTGTTGTTTTTGCTTTATGGCTCCCTGCAGATCTGGCTTTCAGCTGTAGCTCAAGCTCTGACCCTCTTGGTCCCACCACGCAGATCTGTCTTTAGGAGAAAGGTTCCCAAACCCCCTTCTAAACTCTGGGGCTTGGGGCAATGCAGTCTGGAGGGAAGGAAAAAACTGAATCATTTTCCCAGACATTCTGGAGGCCACAATCATTGAGCAGTTCAATACGGGCAACTCGACTGCGCCCTAGAGGAGTCTGGCTGAGACCAGGGTAGATGGACAGACCGGTTATCCTCACTGCACTAAGGACATTCACAAAATCTCACCTGGAATGTAGGAAAAATGCCAGGGTTTTCTACTCTCAAAAAACTCAGAAGAGTGTCACACGTGCAGTTGGAAGAAATTAAACCACAAATGCCGTTTGGCAATCAAGAGGGTTGAGAGTGGTAATGCTGGGAAGTCCACATACATCAGAGGTACATTTAATCAGAGATCACTCCTGATTTCTTTATGTTTAGACCTGTAGGACAGGCGTGACTCCTCCAAAGTGCACCACAGGGTGCCCTGCTCCCAGTGGCACCTTCCTCCAGCACCATCCAAAGCTCAAGCAACAGAGCAGCAGGAAGGTCTCAGAAAGGGGACAATCAATGTGGGGGGTTTCAGGGAGAGGTGGAGTACGTTTTTCTCAGAGATCTCTCTCCTAATTATCAGTCTGGTTTTTCCTTGGGTAGTCCCCGTTGTCCAGGAGGATCAGATGTCCAACAGCAGCTCCATCACCGAGTTCCTCCTCCTGCCATTTGCAGACACGAGGGAGCTGCAGCTCCTGCACTTCGCGCTCTTCCTGGGCATCTACCTGGCTGCCCTCCTGGGCAATGGCCTCATCCTCACCGCCATAGCCTGCGACCACCGCCTCCACACCCCCATGTACTTCTTCCTCCTTAACCTCGCCCTCCTCGACCTGGGCTGCATCTCCACCACTGTCCCCAAAGCCATGGCCAATTCCCTCTGGGACACCAGGGCCATTTCCTATGCAGGATGTGCTGCACAGGTCTTTCTTTTTCCTTTTCTCATGTCAGCAGATTTGTTTCTTCTCACTGTCATGTCCTATGACCGCTACATTGCCATCTGCAAGCCCCTGCACTATGGGAGCCTCCTAGGGAGCAGAGCTTGTGCTCAGATGGCAGCAGCTGCCTGGGGCAGTGGGGTTCTCCATGCTGTGCTGCACACTGCCAGTACATTTTCACTGCCCCTCTGCAGAGGAAATACCCTGGATCAGTTCTTCTGTGAAATTCCTCAGATCCTCAAGCTCTCTTGCTCAGACTCCTACCTAAGGGAATTCGGTCTCCTCATGTTTAGTGGTTTTGCTTTTTTGGTGTGTTTTGTATTCATCATGCTATCCTATCTGCAGATCTTCAGGGCTGTGCTGAGGATGCCCTCTAAGCAGGGGCAGCACAAAGCCTTTTCCATATGCCTCCCTCACCTGGCCGTGGTCTCTCTGGTTATTAGCACTGGCATGTTTGCTTACCTGAAGCCCTCCTCTACCACTTTCCCATCCCTGGATCTTGTGGTGACAGTTCTGTATTCAGTGGTGCCCCCAGCAGTGAACCCCCTTATCTACAGCATGAGGAACAAGGATCTCAAGGGTGCTCTTAGGAAAATGATTTCAAGGATATTTCTGAATAGTGATAAATTTCCCTCAGTTCTCCACAAATGACGTCCCTTACGGGCCTGCTCTTTGTTTCATTTTCCTTACTGCTGTTGTTATCTTCAGTATCAATTGCATATATCATGCTATTAAAAATATGGCTTATACTCATTGCTGCTCTCCCTTCATGCTGTCTTTATATTAAAGTTCCTCCAGACCTAAGGAATGTGGCACAGCCACTGACCCCAGCGAGGGGCATTAGCAGCAGGGATCCCAACCCAGATGGGTCTGCTTCCCTCCCTGTGCAGCACAGCCAGTGTGCAGTCACCTCTTGGGCACCACAGCCTGCTTGGTCTACTCATGGCACCACCAGCCCAGGGCCCTGTGGGGAACATGGGGAGGTGGCCAGAAACATCTGGAGAGGTGAGAGGAGGGATGGGGAGAGATCAGATGGGAGCTGACCTTGGCTGGAAGGTGCCTCAAATACTGGTGCTCACCTAATCCAAGACAAGGTCTGACTGTGGGTACCCTAACTTGCACTCATCATGCAGAGCCACATGTCCATGGTTTCCTGGTGCATCACCTGGCCTGGGCAGTGGCTGAAGAAAGAAAAGTGCCCCGTGTTGTTCCTGAAGCCTGGCATCAAAAGCAAGGCTGTGACCCTGTGTCAGGATAACAGTGTGGTGGTTCTCACCTGCTACACAGCTGAACTCTACCACCACCCCTCTCTCACTCCCCCTCCTGAAAGGAAAAGGAGGAGAAAATATGATGAAAAAGGCTCAAGGTTGAGACAAGGACATGGAGATCACCCACCAGTTACTGTCACAGGCAAAACAGACTCAGCATAGGGAGACCAATATAATTTATTGCCTATCACCAGTAGAGTAGAACAGTGAGAAACTAAAAGCAAAATAAAACCACCTTCCCCAATCCACCCTCTTCTACCTCCTCCTCCCCAAGTGGTGCAGGGGAATGGGGAATGTGGGCTGTGGTCAGTCCATAACGCTTCATCTTCACTGCTCCTTCATGGGCACTCTCTGCCCCTGCTCTGGCTCTCCCCCCTCTCTCCCAGCTGCTGATGGGGAAAGAAAGGGAAAGGTTTTTTCACCTTAAATCTGCTCTCATAGAGGCACAAACAACATCACTCATGGGCTTGGCTCTGGTCAGCGGCAGGTCCCTTTTGGAGCCATCTGGATCTGGCTCTGATATGACATGCGGCAGCTTCCTGACTTGTCACAGAGCCCAACCCTGCAGTCCCCCTGCTACCAAACCCTTGCCATGTAAATCCAGTACACAGTGATGAATGCTTGACCCGTGTCAGATTGCTAATGTTCCTGAATCCATGTCCAGCACATGTTTGTGAGACAGTCTCCCCCAAACTGTGTGCTGAACCTGAGGCCAAAACTCCTCAGCAAGTCCTTAGCTTGGGTCCACCTGGAGGACTGGAATGAATCCCTAACCGCAGGAAGGATGAGCCCTCTCTTTGGACTGCTGCATGGGTGGAAGTCTCTGCATGTTCCACATGAGCTGGGAGATTGTAGAAGAGATCCTGATGTAGGGTTATTGTGAGCAAAGGGCAGGACCTGGCAATTAGCCATGGTGAACCTCATCCCTCTGGCTTCTGCCCATCGATCCAAACTGCTCAAGTTCCCCCTGCAGGGCCTTCCTACACTCCAGCAGTTCAACATTTCCCCCCAGCTTGGTGTCATCTGCAAACTTACTGAGGGTGCACTCAATTCCCACATCAATAAAGATAGTAAAGAGGATGGGCCCCAACACCAACTGCTGGGGAACACCACTGGTGACTGCTCGCCAGCTGGATTTCACTCTGTTCACCACTACTCTTTGGGCCTGGCCGTCCAGACAGCTTTTAACCCAGCGTAGAGTGTACCTGTCCAAACCATGGGCTGCCAGCTTTTCCAGGAGAATACTATGGGAGACTGTGTCAAAGGCTTTGCTGAAGTCTAGGTAGACTATGTCAACAGGCTTTCCCTCATCCCCCAGGCAGGTCACTGGTCATAGAAGGAGATGAGGTTGGTCAGGCAGGACTAGCCTTTCAGGTATTTCCAGCTGGCCTGATTAAACAGACCATATCAGAAGTCACCTTTCCAGCAGACTATCTGGACACGTGCAGTTTCCATTGTTCTGCAGAGTTTCCCTCCACTTGCTCTTTGGTCATTCAGATACTTCTCGTGCATAGAGTTGCTTCTCGGGACTTCAGGGGAATTCAACTTGCCTGTATTTCAGTAGTCTCTCTCATCATCCATGTAAACAACTCTGTAGCTGTATTTCTCATTTACCATTTCCCATCTATTTGAATCAAATGTTTTTGTACACTTATCCCCTGTGCATGGTGCAACTTGGATATGGCCCACTGCTGTGGACTTTTTTTTTACTATTTTTTTTTAATGTGTGTTTCTTTGCTGTATTTTTTGTTAAGTATTAATAACAAAGACACACACATAAATAACAAGAAAAAACTGTTTGCATCTACTTTTCTCTGGTAAGGAGGCAGCAGCTGGTGGAAAGGGGCTTTAACATCCACCTGCAGATGTCAGTGGAGAAGTCTGGAGTAATTAAAAGTGATGCAAGTCACAGTGGCTGATGAGAGAAGTGGTGGGGATGGAGAGCTGAGCAGCAAGGTTGTCCATACAGTCTAGGAATTCAAGGGACTGCTTTTCCTACCCATGCAGACCTCCTTAGGAGACACTTTGGGTCCATGTCAACTGGTGAATACTACTAAGTTAAATAAGCTTACATATGAAAATGCTGTTTTGTAAAGTGGTCATTGAAAAATTCCTCTTTAACTACACTTTTGAAACCTCACTAATTAACTGTACAAGTCTGGAAGACCGGATGAAAATGGCTGAATGGTAATGAGCCCCATGGTGCATTTGGTGCTGAGTCCATGGACCTCAGGTAGTGAGAAGAGAATGATGTAACTGCAGGAGAAGTTAAAGTCAGAAGGAGACTTTGAAGTATCTGGGAGTATTAATGGGCCCCAGTGAGGGTCATTACTGACAAAGCCTCCCCATGGACTTGTTAGAGCAGACAATTGGAGGCCATGATTGCAGGTAGGCAAAGGCACTGGGCAGGAGACTCTGATGCTGAGTAAAGGCCTTGGTTTGTTTGGTGAAGCAGAAAGGCCAAGGCCTGGCCCCCAGCCCCTGGGCAGGGAGGTCCTGTCCCTCACCCATGGCTCAGGGCTCTTCCTGGGGCAGTGGGATGTGGGGTGTGTGATGCTATGCTATGACACCTGCTGGCCTCCGCACTGGGTTGCTGCCCTGCACTGTCCTATCCCTTCCCACTTTTCCCTGCAGGCACGCACCTTGCTTCTCCACATTGCTCTCATCCTGGCATTTCCGTACTTTCACTGCTGTCTGCCCACCCACCATGGCAGATCTTTGAAACACAATGGCATGGGTTGACCACTGACTCCGTAGGGGTGACCTCTGGCACCACAGCACTACCCTTTCAGTGACATTTCCTCCTCCTCATGCCCACTCTTCACCTTCCAAGCAGCACTTCGTAGAAGTTTTGACACTATTCTGCTGTTTCTCAGCACCAGAGAAAGCTTTATCATCAACAAGCCACTTTTTTAGCAGATGTCCAGAGATGTCAGCCTTCTAGAGACCTATGGCCTGACCAGACAGAAGAAACCTCACCATGATCTTTCAAACCATATACCTGCTGCTGGCCTTCCAGCTTCTCAGGTAGATGTGACCAAGTTGCGTGCCTCTTGCTGTCCCACCATGTGCTCAGGCAGAAGGGATGTGAAAACCCATAGCCAAGGCCTCTTCCTGCATGGGGCCTGTCAGGCTCTCAGACAGAGGGCATCTCACAATCAGTGTGCCAAGCAGGTGCCTTCTGCTGCCTTATCAGGGATGCTGGCAGGTGTAAGTTGAAAAGCACAGATGTCAGCCAGGAGGCAAGGGCTGACACATCAGCTGCTTCAGGAAGAGGTCACCTCACAGGCCCTGTCCCCAGCCCTGTTACTGCTGCTCCAGAGTCAGAGGTGACCAGATGGTTCCGATGGATTTGAAGTTTCTGAGGCACAACAGACCTCCAAATAATACACCCACATAGCAAGCTGGTTGTGGGCCTGGACCTGACCTGATTAAAAGGAAAAAATTAAATGGAATTTATCAATAATTTTTCTACCATTGCTTCAAATATGGAAACCATCTTCAAATGAAATGCACTAATTTTCAGAATTTTTAGGCTTGTCTATGAATTCTCATCCAAATTTGCACACATTTTCCCAAACATGGGAACCCAAACATGGGAAAATGTGTGCAAATTTGCACACATTCCTTCCCAAAACCTTGAATAGTGCAACTGTGTTCCCAGGACATGCGTGTATTGGCACATTGCACATCTCCACCTCAGATCTAAATGGAGCAGAGAGCAATGAAGGTTAGAGGGGCTGGATAGATCCTGCCTTTAGCTCTTTGCTGTCGACCCATGGCCACACCTGCTAGGACTTCCCTTTCATCCTTCCTCTTTATGAGCTGGCCAAATCTTTATGGGGTGTACAGTTGCATAGCACCATGGCTCTCCATGTGCCAGACTCCATGCAATACCCAGAAACCGAGAGCACAGCCTTAGAAAGAGGCCCAGAGCACAACTGAGGAAGGCAAATGTGACTCCTATCTTGCATAAAGGCAAGACAGAGGCAGGGAACTAGAGGCCAGACAGCCTTTCCTCAGATCCTGGAAAAGTGATGGATCAGCTAATCCTGAAAAACATTTCCAAGCACATGGGGGATAACAAAGTGATCAGGAGTGGTCGGCATGGATTCATCAAGCATTTGTTGAGACTTAACTCCTGGATAACCTTCTCCAATGAAAAGACTGCCTTGGTAAATGAGGGGAGAGGAGGGGATGCTGTCTGCCTTGTCTTCAGAAAGGCTTTTCACATGTTTCCCATAATATCCTGATAGAGAAGCTGATCAAGTCTGGTCAGAATGAGGAGGCAGTGAGGTGGACTGGAAAGTTCCCACACGGATGGGCTCAAAGTCCTGTGGCATGTAGTCTAGTTGGAAGTCAGTCACAAGCAGGACACTGTGAGGGCAATATTGGGTCCTATCCTATCCATTCATACTCCAGCCATTCTTTAATGTTGTGATCCTGTGTGGATGATATGGACTGGAATTTTGATAAACATCTGGGTCCAGAGGGTTGTAGCCAGATTTACACGCTCCATCCGGAGTTCGTTCAGTACTGTGCAAACAGGGAGTCAATACTGGACCAATATTATTTAACAAGTTTATTAATGACTTGTACAATGGGGCAAGTTGGCAGATGATATGAATCTGAGAGCAGTGGCCAACACACAAGATGGTTTTGCCGTCATTCTGAGGGACCTCGCAGGCTAGAGAACTAGGCAAAGATGAATTGCATGAAATTCAACAAAGTGAAATGCTCCTGCAGGAATAACGTTATGCACAAAGACATTGCTTGGGGCCAACCAGCTGGAAATCAGCTTGGTAGAGAAGGACCTGGGTTTTCTGGTGGTCAACAAGATGAACAGGTGCCAGCCACGTGGAATTACATCAAAGAAGGCCACCAGCACCTTGGGCTTCATTATTACAAACCTTGCCAATACATTCAGGGATGTAATAAAAGGCTCAGTCTTCAAAATAGGATTATAATCAAAGTTTACAATTTATTAAAGGAATAGAGGTAAGCAACAGCGCTGGGTGCGCCGGGAGTCTCTGCTCCACCAAGATGCACACCAGTTACATCAAGCATCTGATTTTTATGCTCCTAGGCTGATACATATTCATTACTACTTCTAAAAAAAACAGGGTTATTATAATTAGTTTCCGGAATCCAAACCCTCCTACTGGAGCATGCGTATCAGTCTCCGGTGGTCCCTCTGGGGGTCTCTCGTGCTGAAGGCTCATAGTCTTCCTCCCTCTTGTCCTTCTCCTTTGTCCAACTTGGCTGTGTGTCAGAGACTTGTGCAACATCCCCTGCAAGCTTTGTCTTTTAGTTGTTCTTCAGCTCTCCCCGTCTCCTTAATCTCCTGGCCAGATAGCAGAGACTTGCATAGTGTCCCATGCAATAGTCATAATAGTTAGCAGTTATTCTGAAACCTCCCAGATATCAGAGACTTCAAGGAAAAGTCTACAAATACATTTCCCTTCAAGCTCTCTATTGACACAAATTGCTGAAACATTCCTTTGCAAGATACAAGCATTATATACATTAACCACTCTGTTTTTCTTAGACTTGTGGTTATACAAGGGTATGTAAGACAGAAGGTCACATTGATCATACCATGCGGCCCTAGCATTGTTCTATACTGACACGAATCAGATGAACATATCTCACAAGGGAGTTGGTCCTTCCTCTCTACTGACCTCTGCTGAGACCAAACCCAGTGTGCAGTGTCCAGTTCTGGGCTTCCTTGTGCGTGAAAGACCTGGATGTAGTGCAGTAAGTCCAGGAAATGCCACAAAGGTCATTAAGGGACTGGAGAGTCTTCAGATGAGGAGACGCTGAGAGAGCTGGAGTGTTCAGCCTGGAGAAGAGAAGGCAAGGGGGAGATTTTTACCAAAGACTCACAGAACAGCCGAGGTTGGAAGGGACCTCTGAAGATCGTTTAGACTAATCTCGCTGCAAGCAGGATCACCTAGAGCACATTGTGCAGGATGGCATCCAGGCAGATTTTGAACATCACAAGCGAAGGAGACTCCACAACCTCTCTGGGCAACCTGTTCCAGTGCTTTGTCACCCTCTCAGTAAAGAAGTGTTCTCTCATATTCAGACAGAACTTCCTGTGCTCCAGTTAGTGCCCCACTGCCTAAAGTCCTGTTGCTGGGCACAACTGAAAAAATCTGGTTCCATCCTCTCGACACCCTCCCCTCAGATATTTATACACATTGATGAGGTCTCCCTTCAGTCTCCTCTTTTCCAGGCCAAACAGGCCCCGCTCTCTCAGCCTGTCTTTGTATGACAGGTGCTCCTCATCCTCTTTGTAGACCTCCTCTGGACTAGCTCTAGCAGTTCCATGTCCGTCTTGCACTGGGGAGCCCAGAATTGGACACAATACTCCAGGTGTGGCCACATTTGGTGAAGACATGATGGGAGGAATTAAGACAAAGCAGCCTGACTCTTTTCTGAAGTGCCCATTGACAGGACAAGAGGAAACAGGAAAGCTCTTCTGTACTGTGAAGTGGGTTGATGAGTGGCACAGGTTGCTCAGAGAAGTTGTGGAGCCAACATACCTGGAGATATTCAGAACCTGTCTGGACATGGACATGAGCATGGACAACCTGCTCAAGCTGGCCCTGCTTGAGCAATGGGGTTGGCCTAGGCAATCTCCAGAGCTCCCTTCCAACCTCAAACATTCCGTAGTTCTGTGATAGCTGGCAGTGTTTCTGAAAACTTTTCTGTGCTACCTCGAACCAGTCTGAGCCCTGGTGCCCATAGAACAGAGCTTGCTTTTAGGATGACTTAACTCACTAGGTAACCCCGATGAACAGAGATTACAAAAGCAGGCACTGTCTCAGCCCACAGCAGTGTTCCCAGGTCCTGACTCCACTGAACAGCTCCTTCTTCCTTGAGGATTATGAGCTGGAAGGAACGTGTGGAGGTCTGTACCTTGGCCTGGCCTCAGCTGGGATAACTTGCGAGTTAGATCACATTGGTCAGTTCTTGGTTCACCTCTCATGTTCGGATGTGATTTTTTTTTTCCTTAACCTCTTTTGGAATTTCTTTTTCTACCTTTCCTCCTCATTGTCTTTTGTCCTTTCTGCCCCTCCTTGTGCCCCAGCCAGATCACCGTATGTACTGAGACCAAGGGCAATCACAGCCTGCTCTTGAAGCGCTGCCTCACCAGGATTCTCTGGGACTGTGCAGGCAGGCTGTGACGGCCTGCTCCAAAAGAAGACACATTGCTTGAGATCAGGGGAGATCACAGGGAAAAACCCAACACCTAGTGCAGAGGGACAGTGGCAGTAATTGTAGGGTGATATGGGGCTGGGGCCTGAACCAGGGCATGGGTGACAGGGCTGGTCATTTCCCAGTGCAGACACAGATCCCAGCAGGAGGAAGGACCCAGACATTTCCAAGACCAGCTCCCTCCTGGGCAGTGCTGAATAGTGGTGCTACTCTGCAAAGCAAGTGGGCTGTGGTTTATCTCTGGACCAGATGGTGGTACTTCACTAAGGATGACACTGGTCATTGCCAGCTCCCCCTCCCTGTGCCTGCGGGGTTCCACTCTCTCCTCTGGGGCTGCACAGTCCTTGCCTATATTATAGGCCTTACCTATAAATAATTCAGTTTAGAACTCAGTTTAAACATACGGAAGCATTGATTAATTGTTTTTGTCTTTGGGGACCCCACCTTGTGTGACCTGTCACTTTGTGGGGCCTGCTGGGTATGCGCACGCTGGGTATGTTATGCAGTAACCATTCACCGTCTCCACTGTGTCCTAATTTCGGCTAGGATAGAGTTAATTTTTCTCCTAGTAGCTGGTAAGGTGCTGTGTTTGGGATTTAGGATGAGAACAATGTTGATAACACACTGATGTTTTAACTGTTGCAGGACACTGCTTACAATAAGCCAAGGACTTTTCAGTTTCTCGATTTGTCCTGGGAGGGGACAGAACCAGGACAGCTGACCCAAACTGGCCAAAGGGATATTCCATACCATCTGATGTTATGCTGAGCAATTAATACGGGAGGGGCTGGCCGGGGTGGAAGGACTGGCTGCTCGGGGATAGGCTGGGCATCAGGCTGCAGGTGGTGAGCAATTGCATTGTGCATCACTTGTTTTGTAGACATCATTAGTAGTAGTACTAGTATCATTATTATTATTTTTCTTTCTTTTTGGTCCTAATAACATGTCTTTTTCTCAACCCACAGGCTTTATTTTTTTTCCGATTCTCTCTCCCATCCCAGAAAGGGAGTGGGGAGGGCGAACGAATGGCTGTGTGGTGCTTAGCTGACAGCCAGGTTAAACCGTAACAGTCCTTTGTCACAGTCCACTGTCACTAGACACAACCAGGAGCTATTTGGTCTTGCACCCAGGGAGAAACAGCAAGTATCCCTAAGTTTAGATGTAGAGCTTAGGGATATGGTTTAGTGGGGACTGTTAGCGTTAGGTCAGAGGTTGGACTCGATGATCTTGAGGTCTCTTCCAACCTAGAAAATTCTGTGATTCTGTGATTCTGTACTTAGGCCTATTCCTGGCACCATCTTTGAAGGAAGAGCCCAGCTTTCAGGCAGGACACTGAGGACATGCCACTTTATTACACAGCTGCTCTGGGAGAGTCCAGTCAGATAAAGGCTTTAAGATAGACTTTGATACAGGCTTCAGGTGAGACAAGGCAAAGTCATTCCTCAGTATCAGTGGGAGGAAACCACGTATTATTCTAGGAACAGCAGAAGCACAAGCATCAATAAATAATTGCAGGTTCGAGAGCCTCCGATTAACGGTGCGGGGAAGCAAGTGATCGACTCAATATGAGTGGTAATACAAGCTTCAACTTTATTGCGCAGATATCCGTATATTTATACACACAGCTATAATTATGCCTACTGGTCACTATCCTATTGGCTAAGCCTAAAAGTGTTGCAAAAAATACTGTTTCTCCTACTTGTGGTTACAGCGCATAAGCTACTCCCTTATTTTCCCAGGCCTCAGATCCATTGTTTATCTCTCTCTCAAGGACAGACTACTTGCATATTTTCACAAGAATGCTTCTCATCTGGCCTACTCCATGGCTATAAACTCTGCATTTTCTTTGCCTTGCTTGTACAGTTCCTCTAGGGACCCATGCCCTTGCTCTTTGAGCCATTCTTCAACAAATAATAATAAATACATACATAATTATAATGAAAAAATAACACAACACAAACCTGGAAGAAAATATATTGGGAGTCATTTCAGAAGAGAGAAGGGAACTCTATGAATACTGAAAAACAATCAATAAACACTCTTCAAATGATATCCTTGAGCTCCTGCTTCCTCATGCTGTAGATGAAGGGGTTCACTGCTGGGGGCACCACTGAGTACAGAACTGCCACCACGAGGTCCAGAGATGGGGAGGAGATGGAGAGGGGCTTCAGGTAGGCAAACATGGCTGTACTGAGAAATAGGGAGACCACAGCCAGGTGAGGGAGGCATGTGGAAAAGGCTTTGTGCCGTCCCTGCTCAGAGGGCATCCTCAGCACAGCCCTGAAGATCTGCACATAGGACAGTATGATGAAAACAAAACAGCCAAATGCTAAACTGAAACCAACCAGAAGCAGCCAAAATTTCCTGAGGTAGGAGTGTGAGCAGGAGAGCTTGAGGATCCGGGGAATTTCACAGAAGAACTGGTCCAGGGTATTTCCTCCACACAGTGGCAGTGAAAATGTATTGGCAGTGTGCAGCACAGCATAGAGAAAAGTAATGCCGCAAGCAGCTGCTGCCATCTGGGCACAAGCTCTGCTGCCCAGGAGGGTCCCGTAGTGCAGGGGCTTGCAGATGGCAACGTAGCGGTCATAGGACATGATGGTGAGAAGAGAATGCTCTGCTGAAAATAAGAAGACAATCAGAAAGACCTGTGCAGCGCATCCTGCATAGGAAATGGCCCTGGTGTCCCAGAGGGAATTGGCCATGGCTTTGGGGACAGTGGTGGAGATGCAGCCCAGGTCGAGGAGGGCGAGGTTGAGGAGGAAGAAGTACATGGGGGTGTGGAGGCGGTGGTCGCAGGCTACGGCGGTGAGGATGAGGCCGTTGCCCAGGAGGGCAGCCAGGTAGATGCCCAGGAAGAGCCCAAAGTGCAGGAGCTGCAGCTCCCTCGTGTCTGCGAATGGCAGGAGGAGGAACTCGGTGATGGAGCTGCTGTTGGACATTTGATGCATCTTGGCCTCAGCTCCTATCCAAAGACAAAGGGACATGCACTGGGTACCTATGAAAGGTGGTGACACATTTTGAAACCCATCGTTTAGTTCAGATTCAGTGCACCTGTATTACAGAGGGGCTGTTTATCATCCTCCAGCAGAAGGGGCAATTGTCCAGGGCCAATGCTGGATGTCCTTAAACCAGAGTGACCTGAACAGAGCCAGCTCATTTCCGAGCCCAACGCACCACAGTGTCCAGAGCCATATTGACTAGAACTGCATACGCACTTTGCTCCCAGGATGCACCACCTGAGCAGGACTCAGTATTTTGGTGTTTGAGATCTGGCTTTAATCCCACTGTCCAGAGAGTCTGAGCGAAATACTAAGGGCAGGAAGGTTGGAAGGAGAAACACAGAGAAATGCCCCAGCGTTCCTCCTGAGGGAGGAAGGAAATGGAGTGAGAGATGGGCAACTGGGGGGGTTCTCTTCTCAGGGTCCTCCTGCCAAGGGGAAAATGCAGCCTGAGATCCCATGGATGTGGGGGCAGAGGCTTTGCTGAATGGGAGAAGACACCAAGTGGTTGCTCAGGGGAAGGCACCTGCAGTACAGGGGTGGCAGAGAGGTGCTCAAATTCCCCCTGCCAATGAGTTTCTGGGAGCCGCTCCCTCTCACTCCCTGCTCATGGCTCTGCTGCCTGCAGCTGTCCCTGCCTGCAGCTGGGTCTCTGTCCCCACGCCTCCTGCCTGCAGCTCACAGCCCCCATCCCACCCGCTGGGTGCTCAGCTCTGCCCTGCAGACACCTCCTGGCAGCAGGGCTCTGCCCAGGAGCAGCTCGCTGGGGGCACATCCAAGAGACCAGCTCACACAGACCCTGCTAACAGTGCATGTGTGGTGGTGGAGCTTTCTCGGGGCTGAGGGGCAGGAAAGGGTCCTTTTATCCCTCCTTATGATGGCCTCTCAGCTCATCATGGAGTCTCAGCGTCTTCTTGGATTAACTATTTCTGTTTGTATTACCACCGAGCCAAAGTAGAGAAGATTGAAAGTTCAGGAGACTCAGGAAAGCTGAGACTGAAGTCTAAATCCCCTACCATATCCCGGCTCTTGCAAAGTCCCTTTGGATACACCCTGGTTGTGCTGTGGATCTGTGAGCAGGCTGCCCCAGGCAGCAGCCCCCCGCCAGCAGCAGGACCCTGCCCTGCCGGGGGGGCTCCTTCCACCCGCAGCTTCTCCCCGCAGCGCCCTGGGCAGCTCCCCGGGCAGGCTGAGTGCTGAGCCTGGCAGGCGGCAGAGGCCCTGCCCCGGCACACAGCCCCTGGGGCACAGCAGGGACCCTGCTCTGCACCACAGCCCTGGACACCCCTGCCTGCACCCCCGGCTTCTCCTGCCTCCCCAAATGCGGCTGCATTGCCCTCCAGCCAGAGACTTACCGGGTGCAGGGCTGGGAAGTCTTCTCCGGCAGTGAGCTCTGGGCATGCTGCCACTTCTGCCTGCCTTTAAGCACTGTGTCTCTGCAGGCAGTGCCCCCAGCCCTGCTGCGCTGTGCAGAGGAGCTGCTCCTGGGCAGAGCTGTCTCTCTGCAGCGCTGCCCGCTTGCCAGGAGCTCCCCTTGGGCCCAGGAGCCCGGCCCAGCTCAGCAGCAGAGGCCCAGCCCAAGGCCTCCCTTGCTCTGCCCCCCCACCAGGCTCCCTGCACATGGCCCTGGGGCTGCAGGGGAACCTGCTGGGAAACAGCCTGAAGGGATCCCTGGGCTTCCCTTCCTCACATGGCACACACACTTCTTCACACCAGGGTCATTTCTCCTTACAGAAAACCAATTAAGTGTAACAATCACATCTTCTTGTCCCAGTATTACTTTGGCATGAAGTCATGGTCAGGGACTGATCTCCTTCATCCCCACTTAAGGAAAGAATTCAGCAGTCAGTCAAGGCATCTCATGCTGGTTGTTATTCCTGGGGCTGGAAAGGGATCTCAGCTCCCTCCCATATCTGCCACAGACCCACAGGAGCTGGGATTCCTCAGGCCTCAGTTCAGGTGTCCACAACATAGGCACTTTAATGGGAATTACTGAGCCACAATAGCTCCTTAGTGGAGATGGAGGACAGGCAGGAGCTGTTCAGATGGAAATACCTGCTGAAATTTGAGGTTGATCCTCTGGTCTGATGGGGCATTCCTCAGGCCAACTGAAATGGCAGTATTTGCGACATGTAGGACAACTGAACCTGTCCCTACTCCTTACGTGTAGGTCAGCCTGCAGAGGCTGTCAGCAGAGCAAAAGGAGTCATGTGTCACAGGGAGAGCTAAACCTGTTCTGTTCTCTTTTAAATGTTGTCTTTTTTCCTTTTTCTTCTACACGACCCTTGGCTGTAATGGCTGTTGTGTCTCGGACATCTCCACAGGGCCTCAGCTCTCACCAGCAAGGTCTCCCTGCCCTTTGTGCCTTGAGGCAGGACTCTTCAGGGGTACAAGAGGTGGTGGGTGGGGATAAAATCCATGGTTACTTTGCAAACTACACCCTTAACAGTCCATGGGACCTAGGGGCCTGCATCCAAGGGTACAGGGAGAGTGTTCTGGCCTGAAGGTACTGGCTCCTTATGATCCCAGGAAGGGATCAGACAGCAGCATTCAGGTGCTGTAAGAGATCATTTAAATGCTCTTAGAGCTAAGACTATAAGGAGAGAAGACTATAGATGATCTATTGAATTTGCTGTGACTTCATTCTAGACACAATACTCCACCGTTAGTCTTAGATCTCCATTACATATTTGCACTGACCCTATGGGATTATTAAAGGGTGCACAAATTTTGCTGATCAGTCCTTGGCTCTGCAGTTGATGAATCAGCATATATATGGGAATCAGGGATTCTTGGGTGGTGCCATATTGCCACTGGTGCACCATTTGGGTAGCTACTGGCACTTCGACCCTCAGCAACCCCACAACTGAAGGATCCTGTGAGGCACTGGGCAAGGTAGAAAACTGTTGAATGTGCATAAATCACCATAAATCACCTCCAGCATGGCCAATTCCATCAGATATGGGCTGCCTCTCTCCCTGGTGGTCCATTTGCCTGGGTGACATACAACATCTTCCTTGAAGGGATACCTTTCCTTTACACCTGACTGGAGTTACCTCAAGAGAGGGAGGATTTGTGCCCCCTTTCCAACTGCTTTGTCAATGCCCCCTTCCCTGGGGAGGGATCCCAGCTGCTTGGCTTCCCTGCCCTCTAATTCCAGGCTACCAGCCCTGTTATCCCAGTATCGGAGCAGCCAGCTGACAATGTGCTGGCCTAGATGATGGCTGAAATCTAATCACACATCCCACGGCTCCCCAAGGAATGGTGATCAGGAGCTTACGGCTCCTTTTATGTTATCTCTGTCTTCATCCACCTTTTCCTGTGATGGCTCTACTTGGGAGGAGCATGCCTCATCTTCTTCTTCCTCCTTCCCTGTATGAGCAGGAGCTTCTTTCTTAGCTAAACAAGCTGATTTTGTCTCTCCTGTTTCTTCTCATATGTATGTATGAGTGATAGAGGCACCCCCCCCCCCCCCCATCCTTTCCATATTTTGGCTCCCCGAGGAGAAAAGTAAAGACTGTTAATTATAAATAGTTTCTGAGAGAAAGTTCCTCAAGCATGGAGGTGACAGAAATGCTGAGTACAACTACCAGATTTGTCTCATGACCAGTAATTTTATCACAACATAAGGCAGTGTTAGGCCGTAGAGTAAACTAATAACCATAAACCAGCCCCCACAAAGGATAAATAGCACAACAGGGAATACACACAATATGTAATGTGCTACCCAACACACTTCTGAGACCAAACACGACTACTACACCAACAAAAAATGAACATTGTGGTCAGCAACTATGAAGCTGATATATTGCTTATTTTAACATGATCTGGTCATATCCGTCATTATCTGAACTGTTTATGGCCCCATGCAGGATTCATTTGGGAAGGAGGGCATCTCACAGGAGGCACCCAGAGAGGGCAGAGATTGACCATCAAGGAGCAGTAGAAACAATGTCATGGACTGACTGCAATTCCCAATTCTCCTGTTCCACCCAGGAGAAGGAGTTACAGGAGGCTGGATGGGGGGAATGATGTTTTTAGTTTGCTTGTAGTTCCTCAAGGTTCTAGTGCACTGGTGATAGGCAATAAATTATATGAATCTGCCTATGCTAAGTCTGTCTTGTCTGTGATGATAATTGGTAGCCATGAGGATATTTGGTGGGTGACCTCCTGTTCTACCTCAAGCCTTGAGCTATTTTCATCATATTTTTCCCCCTTTTCCTTGTAGGTGGGGAAGTAAAAGAGCGGTGGCCACGGAGTTCACCTGTGTACCTGTGTAAAACCACCACAGTAGGGAGATTGGAAGGGTCCAGCACCAGAGCTGTGGCCATCCAGGGATGGCATCTCAGCACCCAGAACACGCTCTGCCAGCCTGGTGGCACAGGAGGGGCTGGTTCCCCTGAAGGAGATCAGTACAAGGGGAAGGCTTCATTTCCAACACAGGCATTTCTGGCACATTCCTGAGAGGCCTGTGGGAGCTGCAGGCCACAACAGTGTCTGGGACACCGGATGTCTTTCCTTCCAGAGCCAGATCCCGAAGAGACACCAGCTCCCAGGGAAACCTGGCCCTGGACTGTCCCCTTCACAAGGGGGCTGAGCCATGCCCAGAGAAGCCCTGGGGCTTAGGGCACCCCTTGCATCAGGACCCAGGAGTCCTGGCTACCACATACTCCTGTGAGCCCAGAGGGACAATCATGCAAGGCTCTTGCAGCAGCCACCATCCATTTCCAGCCCCCCGCAAAGCTTTGGACAGCTGACAGCCCCTGTGACACATCTTGGGAAGGGGCTGCTGACACCCTTACCTTTGGGGGAAAGATGCAGGAGCACTGGGAACAGGGAAGTCAGGCCAGAGGTGATGGTCACGCTCCAGCAGCCCTCCATCTCGCTTGCTGCTGGCCCTCAGCTCAGGACAAGGGATGCCCGCCCTGGCTCCTCAACCACAGCTCCTCTGCAAGGTGCCCCTGCTCCTCCGCCCGTCAGCGAGGGTCGCCCAGTGCAAGCTTGCTGCCTGCTGACCCCACTCCTGGCCACAGAAGGACAGTGGTGGGGAGCACCCAAGCAGCGCCCAGCACGGACCAGGCCTTGCAGGGAAGTGCCGGCACTGCCGCTGCTCCACTGACAATATCCTGGTGATGCAGTGCACCCCTTGTGACATCGGCCCATGTCATTTGAAGTCCTATGAGGTCAGCAGCACGGAGATGGCACAGCCTAGGAGAGAAGCGAGAGATTTCCCTTCTTGTCCTGAGAAACAGTCACTTCCCTTCTGCCCAGTTCTTTTCCACAGGATCCTGACAAATCCACCAGGAACATCTCCAAATGGTGACAAAGGCCATTGGATATAGGAAGTAGAGTGCTGGAGAAGTCACTGCTGTGTTCCTGCACCAACACGCCTGTGCTCTTGGAAGCCCTTCCAGGAAGGTGGGGTTTGAGGCTTGTCCTGGGGCTGGGCTTTTTTCAAAAGATGGGAGCGAAGGCGCCTGAGATGCAGCAGCCTCTCAGTGTGCCTGAACTCCTCATCACCGCATGTCGCTCACCTGGAGAAGTAGGATGTGTTATATGGAGGGAATTGCAGCACATTCCCGGGCCTTCCTCCCCTCATGTCCCACAGGGCTCTGTGCTCTGAGAAGGCCTCAGCACCCTCGCCCAGGACATCCCCCCTGCCATGCCACAGGCAGAGGTGGCACACGAGGGAATGGCAAACTTACCTTCAGCACCTCATGGTAAGGGAAAGGGGTAGTGCAGAACTGCAGATGAAGGGGAGAGTAGGGAGAACAGCTTGGGACAGACGCAGTGCACTCCTTAAGGCTGACACAGCTTCCTTGCAGTGGAGATTCAGCTCCTCCTGCCTGTGCCCCAGGCTGAGGGCATTGGGGCACATCTGGGCTGCAGCACCTCAGCTGTGGCACAAGGGCCAAACTCAGACTAGTCCCAGACTTTCTGCCCAAGACCCAAGACATGCAAAGGCTTTCCTGCAGGGCAGAAACCTGCTGCCGTGGATGGCAGATGGCCATAGGAGGATGAAATGAGGGGCCCCAAGGAGGGCAAGCCTTGGTGTTCCCAAGGCCAGAAGGAAACAGGCCTGGGCTGTGCCACCCTGACAGCAGAGGACCTTTGTGGTGTTGGTGCAGCCCTGAGGGCCAGTGCTGGACATGAGGCCGATCTCCAGGCAGGAGAAGGGGCTGCTGACAATGTCCATGGCTATGGGCATCCTGTGATTCAGGGACACAGAAAAAAAATCATTGGGTTGTGTCTGGATGGTACCATCAAAGGGGTGAATGAAGGATGGAGGTGAGAAGCAGCAGCAGTGTTTGCGAGCTGAACGACACAAGTGGAAACCCCGGTGTGATGTGCCTCATATCCATGCACTGCCTGCCTCTACCCGATAGAAGTGGGACAGACCTTGGCTCTCTGAGAAGCGGTCACTTGCTCATAAGCACCAGGTCTGTCAGAGATGCCCTCAGGAGTGCCTGTTAAGTACCAGCTGTGAATGGCCAGAGCTGTCCTGTGGGTCCTGTGCTGCCCATGTCAGCTCCATGCTCCAGTGGTTCTGGGCAGTGCTGGCATCTCAGGTAGCACTGCAGGCCTGCAATTGGCTATTACATGGAGCAGCTGCCCTGAATTTCATTAGGCAATGTAGGGATGTCCATGAGACAAGTGCCATTACAGTCCCTGGAGATGGAGGGAAAACCAGATGGAGAAGAGGGAGAGAGAGACTCAGCTCTCCCTGTGGCACAGTTCTCCATTGGGTCAGGTGGATGCCTCTACAGGCTGCCCTGAGCCTACCGAGGAGGGACAGGTTTAGTTGTCCTAAATGGGTGCATTTGCTGTCATTTCAGCTGGCCAAAGGCATTCCTCACCAGCCTCCAAGGGGATGCCCCCAGGTGCTGCCCTGTCCCTCATGGTACCTCCATGAGAGCTCGCAGATACCTGCACGTACCTCTGCCCCCTGACATGTCACCAGGTGTTTTCAACCCACAGATTTCCTCCATCTCCATTAATAATCCTGGAGATGAGACAAGGAGCTCACCTGCAGGTGCCCATGTGGTGCACACCTGAAGTGAGGGCAGAAGGGCAGAAGAATCCCAGTTTCTGTGTGCCTTGGGCAAGCATGGGTGTGAGCTGAGTGCCCGTCTAGCCACAGGATTAAAATCCAGCATGAGATGTCTTAACGGACTCTGCTGCCTAACTTTTTGGAGAAATGTACTTGTTGTCAAGAAGTGTGTGTGCCCAGCTGAGGGAGGGAGCCCCAGGGATTCCTTCAGGCTGTTTCCCAGCAGGTTCCATGTGCAGGGAGCCTGGTGGGGGGCAGAGCAAGGGAGGCCTTGGGCTGGGCCTCTGCTGCTGAGCTGGGCCGGGCTCCTGGGCCCAAATGGAGCTCCTGGCAAGCGGGCAGCACTGCAGAGAGACAGCTCTGCCCAGGAGCAGCTCCTCTGCACAGCGCAGCAGGGCTGGGGGCACTGCCTGCAGCTGGCACTGGGAGGGGAGAGAAGGGAAAGAGAGGTTATGGGCTGTGTGGAATATGAGAGTACTAAGAGCTCAGAGGAGGAGAAATCTTCCTAGCACATAACACGGTAAGTCTCTTTCTGCAGTGCATTGCACATGAGTATCAGGGAAGATTTCCAGACTGAGAACTTCCCATAGAAGATCAGGTCAGATGCACTTGGTATTTCTTTAGTGTGGAAAAGCACAAGCTCCAGCGCAGGGGTTCCCTGCCATAGAGTCATTGTCCAGGCCCCAAGGGCTCCCTTGTCACAGGCCGGCTGCAGGCTGTGAAGCTGGGGGTGCAGGCAGGGGTGTCCAGGGCTGTGGTGCAGAGCAGGGTCCCTGCTGTGCCCCAGGGGCTGTGTGCCGGGGCAGGGCCTCTGCCGCCTGCCAGGCTCAGCACTCAGCCTGCCCGGGGAGCTGCCCAGGGCGCTGCGGGGAGAAGCTGCGGGTGGAAGGAGCCCCCCTGGCAGGGCAGGGTCCTGCTGCTGGCGGGAGGCTGCTGCCTGGGGCAGCCTGCTCACAGCTCCACAGCACACCAAGGGAATTTCAAAGGAAACTTCACTCTCATTTTCCTTAGCCTCTGCTTTCAGTTTTCTCTTCTTTTGGCTCACTGGGAATAGAAATAGAAGCTGTTATTTCCTGGAAGAGCCTAAGACTCATACACTATCAGAAGGAGGTTTAGAAGAATCTCCAGAAACTCCCTTTCCTGCCTCTCAGCCCATAGAAAGCTCCACCACCACAGGTGCAGTGTCCGCAGGGTCTGTGTGACCTGGGCTCTAGGACGTGCCCCCAGCGAGCTGCCCCTGGGCAGAGCCCTGCTGCCAGGAGGTGTCTGCAGGGCAGAGCTGAGCACCCAGCAGGTGGGATGGGGACTGTGAGCTGCAGGCAGGAGGCGTGGGGACAGAGACCCAGCTGCAGGCAGGGACAGCTGCAGGCAACACAGCCATGGGCAGGGAGTGAGAGTGAGCTGCTCCAAGAAACTTTATGGCAGGGGGGATTTGTGTACTTCCCTCCCATCCCTGAAGCACCAACGCCTTCTCACAAACTTCTTGGCTACTTTTCTCATCCAGCCATATCATGGAAATTTTAACACGAGTTTCTTTGGAATCCCTAGATTTTGGGGGATGAAAATTCATCTGGAGCTCAAAATCTGATGATGATGTTCCTAGGTGTTAGTTCTGTCCATAAATAAAAATCATCCATGTTTTCTCCTAAGTGTTGGGTCTTAGGGAAATGCTATGTGGGGAAGGAGCTGGCTCTCCCTTCAGTACATAGGCCATACAAATGCTGCTGGATGGCTGCATGTGGGCAGCTGCTACGATCCCTCTGTGTCCATGGTGAAAAGCAGAGAGCCGAGATCCTCCTCAGGTTTGGTGAGATGGGTGAGGGGTTTGGAGATCTGCCCTTTGAATCTGGCTTCATCTGTTCTCAGCAGGATTAATGTTGTTTTTAGGGGATCACCTAAGTGCAACCATGCTCCAGAAGTGCCTGCAAAGGGCAGCTGAGACCAGGACTGGCTGATAAAACAGCTGTCCTCACTCTGTCCTGAGGAACAGTCCCTTTGCCTCGCAGGACCCCCAAAACTACCTTATTGGGGAGTACAAACACCAAGGTTGTATGCATAAATGCACCCCTCAGATGAGGTGGAGAAACTAGAAAATACCCCCAAAGCCTGGACAATGGGTTTTCACAAAAATGTTGAGTTTTTTTGAATTTTCAGCAAGCATTCCGAAATTAGTTTGATACCTCATCTGTATTTAATACAACAACAGCCCATGTCCTCATTTACCTAACTGCATGGGTCAGGACTGCCTCCTCCAGCGCCCTACTTATCCCAGTGGCACTGGGATCAGCATCAACTAGCACAAACAAGCTCTTGTGAAATGGACCTGCAAAGATCTTCCTGAAAGGGGAGAGGCAGGAGGGAGGATTGTATAAGAAATTGAGTAGGTTTGATCACAGAGTTCTGTCCTAATGTTGTCCTGATTTTCTCTCTTCAGATTGCCCTCTATACCCAGAGGCATCAAATGTCCAACAGCAGCTCCATCACCGAGTTCCTCCTCCTGCCATTTGCAGACACACGGCAGCTGCAGCTCCTGCACTTCGCGCTCTTCCTGGGCATCTACCTGGCTGCCCTCCTGGGCAACAGCCTCATCCTCACCGCCATAGCCTGCGACCACCGCCTCCACACCCCCATGTACTTCTTCCTCCTCAACCTTGCCCTCCTCGACCTGGGCTGCATCTCCACCACTGTCCCCAAAGCCATGGCCAATTCCCTCTGGGACACCAGGGCCATCTCCTACACAGGATGTGCTGCACAGGTCTTTCTTTTTCCCTTCCTGATATCAGCAGAATATTCTCTTCTCACCATCATGGCCTACGACCGCTACGTTGCCATCTGCAAGCCCCTTCACTACGGGACCCTCCTGGGCAGCAGAGCTTGTGTCCAGATGGCAGCAGCTGCCTGGGGCAGTGGGGTTCTCACTGGTGTGTTGCACATTACCAATACATTTTCACTGCCCCTCTGCCAAGGCAATGCTGTGGACCAGTTCTTCTGTGAAATCCCCCAGATCCTCAAAATCTCTTGCTCACACTCCTACTTCAGGAAAGTTTGGGTTCTTCTGGTTGGTTTCTCTTTAGCATCCGGGTGTTTTTTTTTCATCATGCTTTCCTATGTGCAGATCTTCAGGGCCGTGCTGAGGATGCCTTCTGAGCATGGCCGGCACAAAGCCTTTTCCATGTGCCTCCCTCACCTGGCTGTGGTCTCCCTCTTTCTCAGCACTGCCATGTTTGCCTACCTGAAGCCTCCCTCCATCTCCTCCCCATCCTTGAATGTGTTGGTGGCAGTTCTGTACTCAGTGATTCCTCCAGCAGTGAACCCTCTCATCTACAGCATGAGGAACCAGGAGCTCAAGGTTGCTGTTAGGAGAGCAATTTCACAGATGTTTCTTAAGAATGATTATTTTCCCTTCTTTCTCCAGAAATGACTTTCTGCATATCCTCTTGCAGTCTTGATCCTTGTATTATTATCATTATAGCTATTGTTATCTTCGGTGCCACTTGCATTTATAATGTTCTAAAAAAAAAAAAAAAAAAGTCATTTATTCATCATCCTTTTACTGAGGAGGTACTTCCTTTTGTACATCCTTTTACTGAGGATGTACAGTAAACACTGCTCTGTTTACTGTTGAGGTTCTGTAAAAGTCTGTCTAAAAGCACATCATCACTGACTCATCTGTAATAAAATGGGGTGTCCCATGAAGACTTGGCTAGTCTTTCAAAGCTGGTGCCAAGATCAGGGCTGTGTAGCTGCTCCCTGGAAGGCCTGTTGCTGCATGGATCTGGGAGAGAAATAGGTCATTGTGTGAGCTGTGAGAAACCACAGGTAGGATTTAGGAGCAGCCTGTTGGTGTCTGATGACAGTGGAGATGGTGAAAGGTCACTGAGGTACAGAGCCATGACCGTCCCAAAAGTGGCAGGGCAGAGGACAGCCTCCTGGACATGAACGTTGAGCTGTGTGGAGAGCCCAGGTGTTCTCCATGGGCAGCATGTGCCCAGGGCAGGCAGTGACTGGAGGCCAAAAAAGAGAGAAAATGCCCAAGATCTTGTCACCAAAGAAGAATGTCATAATTCCTGTGGAATTCTGTGGAGTACCAGCATGCACAGGGAAGGGAGGTTGGAGAGAGATTAATGTCACCCTTACAAAGTATCACCAGCTGGATCTAGAAAGACACCGGGAAACTCCTAGTGTCCTTGGCAATGTTCCCTGCTCTTTCTGAGCACCTGCCAGAACTACAGACCATAATAAGTGGGATTAGCAGCACCGATCCCAACCCAGCTGGGTTTACTTCCCACACTGTGCAGCTCAGCCCATGTGCAGTCACCTCTGGGGCACCACAGCCTGCTTGGTCTGCTCATAGTGCCACCAGCTCAGGGCCCTGTGGGGAGCATGGGAGGTGGCCAGGAAGAGCTGGACAGATCAGAGGACACATGGGGAGAGATCAACTGGGAGTTGGCCTTGGCTGGAAGTTGTCTGAAATACTGTTGTTAACCTAATCCCAAGACTAGGTCTGGACTGTGGGTACCCTAATGAGTGCTCATGAGTTAGAGTAGAAGATGAGCCAGAAGTCCGCAGTTTCCTGGTGCTGCACTAGGTTGGGAAGTGGCTGAAGAAGGACTGGTGCCCTCTATTCTGCATCTCATAACTCCATAATCTTTCCTGAAGGGTGGCATCAAACGCCAAGTCTGGGGCCCTGTGCCAGGACTTCCACTGATGGAAGCATGACACAGCAGCCATACCAGTTTGCTTCTGTTCCTCAGTCTTAGTCCATCCCATGTCCATGTGAGAGTCTCCCCCAGCCTATGTGCTGAACCTTAGCCCAAAAGTCATCAGCAAGCCCTCAGCTTGGGTCCACCCCAAGGCAACGCTGTGAACCAGTTTTTCTGTGAAATCCCCCAGATCCTTGTTGTGGTTTAACCCGGCCAGCAGCTAAGCACCACACAGCCATTCACTCACCTTCCACCCTCCCTCTCTGAGATGGGGGAGAGAATCAGAAAAAAAATGAAGCCTATGGGTTGAGATAAAGACAATTTATTAGGACAGAAAATAAAGGAAAATGCTGATATGTGCAAACGAAGTGATACACAATGCAATTGCTCACCACCTGCTGACCAATGCTAAGCCTATCCCTGAGCAGCCCGCCCCCTCCCCTGGCCATTCCCCCCTCACCCCCCCCCCCCCCCCCCCCCCGTATAATTGTTGAGAATGACATCATCTGGAATGGAATACCCCTGTGTCCACTTTGGGTCAGCTGTCCTGGTTCTGTCCCCTCCCAGCTCCTGCTGCACCCCCAGCTTGCCCGCTGGCAGGACAGAGCAAGAAGCTGAAAAGTCCTTGGCCTGGTGTAAGCAGTGCCCTGCAACAATTAAAACATTATTCTCATCCGAAATACAAAACACAGCACCATACCAGCTACAAGGAGGAAAACTATATCCTAGCTGAAACCAGAACAATCCTTAAACTCTCCTGCTCACAGTCCTTCCTTGGTGGGTGAAGGGAATTTATCACACGACTCCAGGCTGGTGTGCAACTGAAGCATTTATTGAGTACACATTCTTGCATTTATACCCTTAGCATCTCTGCACGTGCCAGTTATGCTACCAGGCAAGCTCGCTCATTGGTGGCTATACTAGTGTTAACGCGACTATCGCTCTTATTCTGCTTGTTGATTTGTTGTCATGCGGACCGCTTGTGCTGGTTGTTTTCTCAACTCCTCAATTGTTACTTCTTCTTCGACGTTGTGCTACTTGTCTTGTACCTTATCTTGCATTTTTCTATTAGCTACTTTATTTCTGTGTCTAGCAGATTCCACAGGCTTCCAAACTGAGCTCCCATAGGTGGGTGCTTGTGGGTAATGTTTTTGTGGACTCTGGGAGTGCAGCTGTGACTGCAGGAAGGACGAGTCCTCTCCTTGATCTTGTCCATGACTGGTTGCCTCTGCATGCTGCACTGGAAAAGGGAGCATATTGATGACATGCTAACGCCCCTTTCACCTTCCTCATGTCTGTGGGGCCCTCAAAGAATGTGCCTCAGTCCTAAGGTCCAGCCCAGCTCCTGCAAGCATCAGGAGCCTGGAGAAATTGGCCCAGAAGTCTCAGCCCTGTTGTGCACATAGGCAAATACACATAAGTGTGTACACAAGCACACAAACAGCATCGCAGATGCACACAGAGAGATGTGTGCACAAGGCATGGACATGGCCAAACACACACTTCTGTGCATTCTTTACCTTCTCATCTGTTTCTCTAGGTGATCCTGTGAATCACATCAGGCAGACCACGTGGTTCAAATGGCACAAGCTTCCTTCTTACTGCCTTTTCTCTTTTCTAATTATAACAAGTAATGTACTGTTCCCAGGCTATAATGGTAGACCTGCTACTTCAAAGTAGCCTATCCTGCAAGGGCATTTCCCTTGTTTAAGGATGAGCTGCCCCAGTTCAGATCAGAGCCAGTTCCTCCAGCTGGAAAAGGAACCTACCAGCTGCTGGCCAAAAGCTGAGCCAATGAGCAATGCTGGTTGTGCCTCTTTGTCATACTTTTTTGAAAGGGTAAAAATACTCCGTGCAGCAGCAGCTGGCAGAGGAGTGAGCAAATGTGAGAGAAGCAGCCCTGTAGACACCAAGGTCAGTGCAGAAGGAGGGCAGGTGCTCCAGGTGCCAGAGCAGAAGTTCCCCTTCAGCCCGTGGAGGAGCACATGTGGAGCAGGTGGATGTGGCCTGAAGGAGGCTGCAGCCACTGGAGAGGAGCCCACACGGGATCAAGTTTTCTGGTGGGAGCTGCAGCCCATAGGGAGGAGCTGACACTGGAGCAGACCACTTCCAAAGGCCTTTCCCCAGCTCTGTACAGATCCATGTTGGATAACATCTTAAGAACTGCAGTCTGTGGAAAACTCATGTTGGATCATTTTGGGAAGAGAATTCATGCATCCCATGGGAGGGAGGGACCCCACCATGGAGCAGCAGAAGAGGGTGAGGATGGAGATGAAGTGTTATGGACGGACCACAACCTTCATTGCCCAGCCCCACGCATCGCTCGGTGGGGAGGAGGTTGAGGAAGTGGGGTGGAAGATGGTTTTTGTTGGCTTTTGTTACTGCTCTAGATCCTTATTAATTCGCATTAAATAACATTAATTCTCCCCAAGCCAAGTTTGTCTTGCTGTGACAGTAATTGTGAACGATTTCCTGCCCCCTACCTCAAGCCATGAGATGTTTAATTGTATTCTCTCACCCTGTCCATAAGGAAATGTTCCCCCAGCACAGCCCCCTGCCAGCCCTCGCTGCCCCGGCCCTCACTGCCCTTCTGCTTTAGCAGCCTCCCCCCTTCACCCAGCCCTGCACCAGCCCTAGCATGTCCCTCACAGGAGTTCACAGACAGCCCTGCCCTGGGGCTGGCTGGGTTCTGGGCCTGGAGAGGGACCAGGCTGCGCTGGCCATTCCCCCGGTACAGGCCCTGAGCCCAGCAGGAGGATGGGAGTGCTCACATTTCAGTGATCGGCCCTCCCCAGACTGAGGTGGAAGGCTGGTGCTGGGAACAGTGAGGGGTGGGGGCTGGTGGTAGCTTTCTGGGGCAGTTTCTCCTTTTTGTTCATGCTACAAGCTGGGCTGAATCTGTGCCCTGGGACACCCTGCTCGAAGACACTGTGGGTGTAGAGATAGTCTTTATTGTCTGACCACACTCACGGTAAGGAAGTTTTTCATAATGTCCAGATTGAACCGCCCCTGGTACAGCTTTGTGCCATTCCTTCGTGCCTGAGGATGACTTGAATCCTTTTCCAGACCCACCTTCCCTGTGCCTGCTGGGTCCGCATTTCCTCCATGGAGACTGCAGACATCTCATTTGCCTGTAGAAGCCGAGATACCAAAAAGACACTATGAGAGAGTCAGCTCAGTCCCAGTGGCACATGTATTTTATAGGGGCTACAGAGAAAGAGAGCAGGTTGATGTTTCAGATGAAATGAGACAAAACCAAATGTGTGTAGGAACATCACAATGGTACTTAACAACAACAACAATATAATAATAATAATAATAATAATAATAATAATAATAATAATAATAATAATAAATGCACAGGACTGTCATGAATATACTGTGAGTCAGTTGTGGAGACAGATGAGAAGTTTACCAGCAGTGAAAAATGTCAATGAAATCACTTTGTTCAGTGCAACTTTCAGCTCCTGGTTTCTCATGCTGTAGATGAAGGGGTTCACTGCTGGGGGCACCACTGAGTACAGAACTGCCACCACCAGGTCCAGAGATGGGGAGGAGATGGAGAGGGGCTTCAGGTAGGCAAACATGGAAGTGCTGAGAAACAGGGAGACCACGGCCAGGTGAGGGAGGCACGTGGAAAAGGCTTTGTGCTGCCCCTGCTCAGAGGGCATTCTCAGCACGGCCCTGATGATCTGAACATACGAGAGCACAATGAATACAAAACACCCAAAGTCGATGAAAACATTACCCACAAGAACCCAAACTTCACTGAGGAAGGACTGTGAACAAGAGAGCTTGAGGATCTGGGGAATTTCACAGAAGAACTGGTCCATGGCATTGCCTTGGCAGAGGGGCAGGGAAAATGTATTGGCAGTGTGCAGCAGAGCATACAGAACCCCACTGCCCCAGGCAGCTGCTGCCATCTGGGCACAAGCTCTGCTGCCCAGGAGGGTCTCGTAGTGCAGAGGCTTGCAGATAGCAATGTAGCGGTCATAGGCCATGATGGTGAGAAGAGAATACTCTGCTGAAAACAAGAAGACAATGAGAAAGACCTGTGCAGCACATCCTGCATAGGAAATGGCCCTGGTGTCCCAGAGGGAATTGGCCACGGCTTTGGGGACAGTGGTGGAGATGCAGCCCAGGTCGAGGAGGGCGAGGTTGAGGAGGAAGAAGTACATGGGGGTGTGGAGGCGGTGGTCGCAGGCTACAGCGGTGAGGATGAGGCCGTTGCCCAGGAGGGCAGCCAGGTAGATGCCCAGGAAGAGCGCGAAGTGCAGGAGCTGCAGCTCCCGTGTGTCTGCGAATGCCAGGAGGAGGAACTCAGTGATGGAGCTGCTGTTGGACATTTGAGTCCTTTGGGCATGGGGACCTGTCTGAGGAGGAAAATACAGCAAGATATTATGCCAGATTCTGTGAGGAAAACTCGATTTCTTGTACAAACCTGGGAAGAGTGTGCTGAGGTCAAAATAATCCAATTTCAATGTGCAGATCTCCAATCTCCTCAGCTCTTGGGGATCGTCTCACTTCTCCCCACGTAGCAAGAGACAGACAGATCATTGCAGCTGACCTAG
The DNA here is from genome assembly GCA_951411735.1 of Somateria mollissima. NCBI lineage: Eukaryota > Metazoa > Chordata > Aves > Anseriformes > Anatidae > Somateria > Somateria mollissima. The sequence continues at coordinate 1,054,370 of OX598333.1, forward strand.
TCAAGATGTCCAGTAGCATTTCCATGCCCTTAACTCTCACGTGTCTTCTCCATGGATAGCACAGAGCTGCTATGGCAGAGTTGTGCCCTAGTGGAGGACAGCCTGCAGCCCAGCAGAACCCTTGCAGGAAAAGAGTGGAATGCCCTGAAAATGGGGTGACCCAAACACAGAGACAGCTCATTCACAGCCCCACAAACAGCATTTCCACAACCCTACACGTCAGGAAGGGACATGGATGCTTTTCCTCCATTAACATATCTGCATGGCAGAACGTGCAGGCTCTGTGTCTGAGCTGCACCTGAATTATCCTCTACATCGCTGACTCCAAAGGCGACTCGTTAACAAGTTCCCATGCAATTATGTCTAGACATCTATGCTGGGGGAGGGGAAGAGTCCAGGGGGCTGTACTGTGGAAGGCATCAGCAGTGCAGGGATGGATGGGAGGTGCCCAAATCGCCTCTGCCATGGAGATACTGGGAGCAGCTCCATCCCACCCCCTGCCCATGGCTCTGCTGCCTGCAGCTGGCCCTGCCTGCAGCTGGGTCTCTGTCCCCACGCCTCCTGCCTGCAGCTCACAGCCCCCATCCCACCCGCTGGGTGCTCAGCTCTGCCCTGAAGACACCTCCTGGCAGCAGGCTCTGCCCAGGGGCAGCTCGCTGGGGGCACGTCCTAGAGCCCAGGGCACACAGACCCTGCTGACACTGTGCAAGGGGTGGTGGAGCTTTCTGTGGACTGAGGGGCAGGATAGGGACTTACTGGGGGTCCTTGTAACCTCCTTAGGATGCCTTAGGACTGTCAGGCTTTTCTAGAAAATAACATCATATATTTCTATTTACACTGAGCCTAAAAGAGAAACTGAAAAGAGAAGCTAAGGAAAGATGAGACTGAAATTATCTTGGTGTTCTGTGGATCTGTGAGCAGGCTGCCTCAGGCAGCAGCCTCCCGCCAGCAGCAGGACCCTGTCCTGCCGGGGGGGCTCCTTCCACCCGCAGCTTCTCCCCGCAGCACCCTGGGCAGCTCCCCGGGCAGGCTGAGTGCTGAGCCTGGCAGGCGGCAGAGGCCCTGCCCCGCCACACAGCCCCTGGGGCACAGCAGGGACCCTGCTCTGCACCACAGCCCTGGACACCCCTGCCTGCACCCCCGGCTTCTCCTGCCTCCAGGAACTGCGGCTGCATTTCCTCCAGCCAGATACTTACCGGGTGCAGGGCTGGGAAGTCTTCTCCCGCAGTGAGCTCTGGGCATGCTGCCACTTCTGCCTGCCTTTAAGCACTGTGTCTCTGCAGGCAGTGCCCCCAGCCCTGCTGCGCTGTGCAGAGGAGCTGCTCCTGGGCAGAGCAGTCTCTCTGCAGTGCTGCCCGCTTGCCAGGAGCTCCCCTTGGGCCAAGGAGCCCGGCCCAGCTCAGCAGCAGAGGCCCAGCCCAAGGCCTCCCTTGCTCTGCCCCCCACCAGGCTCCCTGCACATGGTCCTGGGGCTGCAGGGGAACCTGCTGGGAAACAGCCTGAAGGAATCCCTGGGCTTCCCTCCCTCACTTGGCACACACACTTCTTGACAGCAGAATCACCTCTTCTAAAAATAAAAATAAAGTTAATAAAATCTGTATAAGATTCACCTTGCTTTGTCCTGTCCATGGATTTGGCAGAAGGCTGAGGGAGCCCTTTTGGGTGAAGGTCAGAGGAGAGCCAGTCAGGGGCACAGCATGATCGTGCTGAATGGGTGCAGATTCTTCAGAAGAGACAATTGGGGATGATCAGCTGTAGTGGGTTTACGTGGCAAGGTTTTGGTAGCAGGGGACCGTAGGGGTGGTTTCCGTGAGAAGGATCTAGAAGCTGCCCCATGTTTGGTAAGGGCCCCACTGTTTTCCAGAACTGAGCCAATAAGCGATGTTGTTTTGCGCCTCTGTGAGAGCATATTTAAGACAGGAAAAAAAACGCTGCGCCACACAGCAGCTGGGAGAGTGAGAGCAGTGAGGAACGGCCTTGCAGGCACCAAGGTCAGTGTAGAAGGAGGGGGAGAGGTGCTCCAGGCGCCGGAGCAGAAGTCCCCTGCGGCCTGTGGTGAGGACCATGGTGAAGCAGGATGTCCCCCTGCAGCCCATGGAGTACCACAGTGGAGCAGGGTTCCACGCTGCAGCCCGTGGAGGAGACCACGGTGGAGCAGGTGGCCCTGCACCGACGGAGGCTGCCGCCTGTGGAAGACCCCTGCCGGAGCAGATTCCAGGCCGGACCTGTAGCCCGTGGAGAGGAGCCCACGCAGGAGCAGGTGACCTGGCAGGAGCTGCTGCCCGTGGGGGAGCCAGGTTGGAGCAGTTTTCTCCTGAGGGATGGACCCTGTGGTACGGACCCATATCTGGAGCAGTTCTGGAAGAGCTGCTGCCTGTGGGAAGCCCACGCTGGATCAGTTCATCAAGGACTGCATCCCGTGGGTGGGACCCCACAGCACAGGGGACGAGAGTGACCGAGAAGGAGCGGCAGAGAAGAAGTGCTGTAGACTGACCATAACCCCCATTCCCCCGTTCCCCTGCGCCACTCGGGGGGAGGAGGTGGAAGAGGGTGGATGGGGGGGAAGGTGCTTTTGGTTTCTTTCCTTTGTATCTCACTTCTCTAGCTTGTTAGTAATAAGCAATAAATCTTACTATCTCCCTATGCTGAGTCTGTTTTGCCCGTTACAATAATTACCGCGTGATTTTCTCGTCCTTATCTCAACCTTTGAGCCCTTTTCACATATTTTCTCCCCATTCCTCTTTGAGGAGGGGGAGTGAGAGAGCGGCTGTGGTGGAGCTCGGCTGCCCACTCAAGCGGAACCACGACAGTCCTTTGTGGCGCCCAACGTGGGGCACGAGGAATTTGAGATAAGGATGATAGCTGATAGAAGTAACGGGCAAAATATGGACAGGATGATCGTTAGGAATGGACAAGTTGTGAAGAATTTAAGAAAGCAGTAACTGTGAGATGTTAGTGTGGTGAAGGGACGAGGGGTGGTGTGTGTGTGTAAAATGTCCACCTTGTTGGTGCTGTGATGATGTTATGTTTATTTTGGTGTGGTGAATTCTTTTCCTTTTTGATATAAGTGAAGTTTGTGAAGGTTGTGATAATTGTAAAGTAAGAGTATATTGTGAGTAATCTTAAATATGCTTTTAACAGAGGCGAGGGGTGGAATGTAGTGGGTTTACGTGGCAAGGTTTTGGTAGCAGGGGACCGTAGGGGTGGTTTCCGTGAGAAGGATCTAGAAGCTGCCCCATGTTTGGTAAGGGCCCCACTGTTTTCCAGAACTGAGCCAATAAGCGATGTTGTTTTGCGCCTCTGTGAGAGCATATTTAAGACAGGGAAAAAAATGCTGCGCCACACAGCAGCTGGGAGAGTGAGAGCAGTGAGGAACGGCCTTGCAGGCACCAAGGTCAGTGTAGAAGGAGGGGGAGAGGTGCTCCAGGCGCCGGAGCAGAAGTCCCCTGCGGCCTGTGGTGAGGACCATGGTGAAGCAGGATGTCCCCCTGCAGCCCATGGAGTACCACAGTGGAGCAGGGTTCCACGCTGCAGCCCGTGGAGGAGACCACGGTGGAGCAGGTGGCCCTGCACCGACGGAGGCTGCCGCCTGTGGAAGACCCCTGCCGGAGCAGATTCCAGGCCGGACCTGTAGCCCGTGGAGAGGAGCCCACGCAGGAGCAGGTGACCTGGCAGGAGCTGCTGCCCGTGGGGGAGCCAGGTTGGAGCAGTTTTCTCCTGAGGGATGGACCCCGTGGTACGGAGCCATATCTGGAGCAGTTCTGGAAGAGCTGCTGCCTGTGGGAAGCCCACGCTGGATCAGTTCATCAAGGACTGCATCCCGTGGGTGGGACCCCACAGCACAGGGGACGAGAGTGACCGAGAAGGAGTGGCAGAGAAGAAGCGCTGTAGACTGACCATAACCCCCATTTCCCCGTTCCCCTGCGCCGCTCGGGGGGAGGAGGTGGAAGAGGGTGGATGGGGGGGAAGGTGCTTTTGGTTTCTTTCCTTTGTTTCTCACTTCTCTAGCTTGTTAGTAATAAGCAATAAATCTTACTATCTCCCTATGCTGAGTCTGTTTTGCCCGTTACAATAATTACCGCGTGATTTTCTCGTCCTTATCTCAACCTTTGAGCCCTTTTCATCATATTTTCTCCCCATTCCTCTTTGAGGAGGGGGAGTGAGAGAGCGGCTGTGGTGGAGCTCGGCTGCCCACTCGAGCGGAACCACGACATCAACGAGAGGTTGCCCTCCACATGAAGAATCTGTCTGGATGCATGGATCTCTTCTATGGACTGGGCAGCAGACTGGCGGAGCCCTTATGGTTTTGGGACAAAAGCCAGTCAGGGTGACAGCATGGCAGGAGGTATATGTCTGCAGCCAGGCTGAAGAAGTGGGCAAAGTCTTGTGGAAGCCATTGGAGTAAGTTGAGTTCAATGACTCCATGTCACTGTGGGGGACTTAATTCACTCTGACAACCACAGGAAAGGGACACTGCTGGGTTCAAACATTCCCCATGGTTTCTATGGGTTCTTGGAGAGAGCTTCTGTGCACAGCTGCCAGATGGGCCAACCTAGGTGATGTTCACCAGGATCTGGCATTTGCAAACAGGAAAACCTGTGTCTTGACACTCCTCTTGCACAAGGCATGTTGTAGTCCAGCTGCTTTTCAGCACATGGAAAGAGATGAGCTTTCACAGACAGACCTATACCCAGCACTGTACATGCTCACTCTTGTCTTTCCCTGCAGCACACTTGACATGGTCCAGCTGACACGGGACCAGGTACATCTGTGTGCAGTACAGTCAGGGGTTGTTGTCCTGCCTTCAGCATGCCACAGGTCTCCTGAAATGAGAGAGTTTAGATCCTAAATCAGGATGGGTTCCTCCTCCACTGTGGACACAGAGACACAAGTGGTCTCCTGCAGGCAGATCTGGCAGCCCAGCTGCAAGGGGCAGGCTGCCCCCCCACCTCAGCCTCTTCTGTGGTCTCCACCTCCTCTGAAGGCCCAAAGCCGTGGGCCATGGGGAGGCTGTGGCAGCCTACAGGAGAGCACGGCATCCATCCTAGACCATTCTCCCCACTCCCCTTTTTGTCTGCAGCACTGCCCTACTCCTCTCTCTCATCATGAGATGTTGAGAGTACGTCTGCCCTTCCCTCATGTACCACCTCTGCCTCCTGCACGGCAGACTGGGGGATGGTGCTGAGGCCCTGGCATGTACTCCAATTCACTCTGTAAAACCCATCCTTCTTTCAGAAGTGAGTTCTATGCAGTGAAGAGTTCAGTCACTCCGAGCGGCTGTTCCATCCCAGGTGCCTTCGCTGCCATCTTTTGAAAAATCCAAGCCCCAGGACAAGCCTCAAACCCAACCGTCCTGGGAGGGCTCCCAACAGCAGAAGCATGTTGGTAAAAGGGGGCAGTAGTGATATCTCCAGGGCTCCACTTCCTTTATTCCATGGCCTTTGTCAGTATTTGGAGATGTCCCTGTGCTCTTCCGGATCCCGAAAAGAACTGGGCAGAAGGGAAATGGCTGTTTCTCAGGACAACAAGGGAAATCTCTCATCTCTCTAGAGCTGTGCCATGTCCTTGCTGCTGACTTCACAGGCCTTCTAATGACATGGGCTGATGTCACAGGGGGATGCCCTGCATCACTGGGATATAGTCTCTGGAGCAACGGCAGTGCCGGCACTTCCCTGCAAGGCCTGGTCCCTGCTGGGCACTGCTTGGGTGCTCCCCACCACTGTCCTTCTGTGGCCAGGAGTGGGGTCAGCAGGCAGCAAGCTTGCACTGGGCGACCCTCGCTGATGGGCGGAGGAGCAGGGGCACCTTGCAGAGGAGCTGTGGTAGAGGAGCCAGGGCGGGCATCCCTTGTCCTGAGCTGAGGGCCAGCAGCAAGTGAGATGGAGGGCTGCAGGAGTGTGACCATCGCCTCTGGCCTGACTTCCCTGTTTCCAGTGTTCCTGCAGCTCTCCTCCAAAGGTAAGGGTGTCAGGACTCCCTTCCCAAGATGTGTCACAAGAGCTGTCAGCTGTCCAAAGCTGCAAGTCCTGTGCTTTGGGGGGAGGCTGGACAAGGCTGCTGGCTGCTATGAGATCCCTGCCTGAGTGTCCCTCTGAGCTCAGGGGACAATGGGGGAGCCAGGACTCCTGGGTCCTGATGGTAGGGATGCCCTTATCCCTAGGGCTTCTCTAGGCATGCCTCCTTGCTATGGGGGACAATCCAGGGCCAGCTGTCCCTGGAAGCTGACGCCTCTTTGGGATGTGACTCTGGGAGGAAAAACATTATAGAATCATGGAATGTCCTGGGTTGAAAAGGACCTTAAAGATCATCTACTTTCAACACCCCTGCTCTGGGCAAGTTTGCCAAGCACTAGAGCAGGATGCCCAGAGCTGCATCCAGTTGGCCTTGAATGCCTCCAGGGATGGGGCATTCGCAACCTCTCCAGGCAACATATTCCAGTGCCTCACCACCCTCTGAGTGAAAAAGCTCTCCTAATTTCTAGTCTAAACCTCCCGTCTTACTTTAAAACCATTCCGCCTTGTCCAATCACTACCAACACATATGAACAGGCATTTCCCCCTCCTGTTTATATACTCCCTTCAAGTACTGGACGGCCACAATGAGGTCTCGGCTGAGCCTTTTCTTCTCCAAGCTAAACAAGACCAGTTCCCTCAACCTTTCTGCATAGGAGAGGTGCTCCAGCCCTCTGATCATCTGAGTGGCCCTCCTCTGGACCCGTTCCAAGCACTCCACATCCTTCTTGTGCTGGGTGCCTATGGCTTGTATGCAATATTCCAGGTGGGGTCTCACAAGAGCAGAGCAGAGGGCGACAATCACCTCCCTCTCCCTCCTGGCCACTCCTTTTCAATGCAGCCCAGGACACAGTTGGCCTTCCGGGCTGCAAGTGCGCACTGCTGGCTCATGTGCAGCTTCTTGTCCATCAGGACCCTCAAGTCCTTCTCCACAGGGCTGCTCTCAAGTTCTTCTTTGCCCAGTCTATATAAAGACCTGGGATTGCCCCAGCCCAAGTGCAACACCTTGCACTTGGCCTTCTTGAACCTCATTAGGTTCTCATGGGCCCAGTACTCCAGTCTGTCCAGGTCCTTCTGCATGGCATCCGTTCACTCTATTGTATAAACTGCACCACTCAGCTTGGTGTCATCTGCAAACTTGCTGAGGATTCACTGGATTCCATCACCTATGTCATTGATAAAGATGTTGAAGAGTACCTGTCCAAAGACTGACCCCTGAGGGACACCACTTGTGACCAGCCTCCACCCAGACATAGAACCGTTGACCACAACCCTTTGGCTGCGACCAGCCAACCAATTCTTGATCCACCTAACAGTCTATCCTTCAAATCCATACTTCTCCAATTTAGAGAGACAAATGTGGTGAGGGACCATATCAAAGGCTTTGCTCAAGTCTAGGTAGATGATATTTGTAGCCCTTCCTTTGTCCACTGATGCCATCACTCCATCATAGAAGGCCACCAGATTGGTTAGGCAAGATCTGCCTTTGGTGAAGCCATGCTGGCTGTTTCGAATCACCTCTTTATCTCATGCATGCCTTAAGATGTGTTCCAGGAGGGACTGCTCCGTGATCTTCCCAGGCACAGAATTGAGGCTCACCAGCCTGTAGTTCCCCAGCTCTTCCTTTCTCCCTTTCTTAAAAATGGGAGTCATGTTTCCCTTTTTCCAGTCACTGGGGGCTTCACCCAACAGCCACGATTTTTCAAATATGATGGAGAGCGGCTCAGCAACCACATCAGCCACCTCTCTCAGCACCCTGGGATGTATACCCTCTGGCCCCATGGACTTGTACACATCCAGTTTCATTAGGCAGTCCCGGACTTGTTCCACTGTCACAGTGGGACAGAATCCGCTCCTCTCACCCTCTCCTCGATGTTCAGGGTCCTGACAGACACAGGAAACTTGACCACGAGTGAAGACAGAGGCAAAGCACTTACTGAGTACCTCAGCTTTTTCCATGTCTGAGGAAGCCAGTTCTCCCATCTCGTTTATCAGAGGGGGAACACTCTCCTTGGCCTGTCTCCTCCTGCCTATGTATCTGTAGAACCCCTTCTTGTTATTCTTCATGTCCCTTGCCAAGTTCAGCTCCATCTGTGCCTTGGTTTTCCTGATCCCATCTCTACACATCTAGATGACACCCCTGTATTCCTCCCAGGCTATACAACCCTGCTTCCGCTTCTGTACATTTTCCTATTTTCCCCTCAGTTTAAGCAGCAGGTCCTCGCTCAGCCATGCTGGTCACCCACCTCCTCTGCTCGAAGTGTCCTTCACTCTGCTCACAGTGTTTGTCTTAGCTCATGGGTGAACTGGATTAGATCTGCTGGGTCTTCTGAGGCCCAACCCATGCCCATTGCCTGCTGTACCTACAGCACAATAACTATTACTTTCCCTTACTGTGCGGAGTGACCTCATGAGTCTGGTCATATTAATCCCTTTTAATTCCCCTAGTTAGAAGGGAACATATTCCCAGACTGGGGCAAGCTGCTGAGCTCTGCAACCGCCACTCAAAGTCACCTGTTCTTGAGTCTTTCACACAGAATCATACAGAATCACACAGAATTTCTAGGTTGGAAGAGACCTCAAGATCATCGAGTCCAACCTCTGACCTAACACTAACAGTCCCCACTAAGCCATATCCCTAAGCTCTACATCTAAACGTCTTTTAAAGACTTCCAGGGATGGATGGTGACTCCACCACTTCCCTGGGCAGCCTGTTCCAATGTCTAACAACCCTTTTGGTAAAGAAGTTCCCCCTAACATCCAGCCTAAAACTCCCCTGGCGCAACTTAAGCCCATTCCCCCTCGTCCTGTCACCAGGCACGTGGAAGAATAAACCAACCCCCACCTCACTACAGCCTCCTTTAAGGTACCTGTAGAGAACGATAAGGTCGCCCCTGAGCCTCCTCTGCTCCAGGCTGAACAAGCCCAGCTCCCTCAGCCGCTCCTCGTAGGACTTGTTCTCCAGGCCCCTCACCAGCTTCGTTGCCCTTCTCTGGACTCTCTCGAGCACCTCGATGTCCTTCTTGTAGCAAGGGGCCCAAAACTGAACACAGTACTCAAGGTGCGGCCTCACCAGAGCCGAGTACAGGGGGATGATCACCTCCCTAGCCCTGCTGGCCACACTGCTTCTCATGCAAGCCAGGATGCTCTTGGCCTTCTTGGCCACCTGAGCACACTGCTGGCTCATATTCAGCCGACTATCAACCATCACTCCCAGGTCCTTCTCTGCCTGGCAGCTCTCCAACCACTCATCTCCCAGCCTGTAGCTCTGCTTGGGGTTATTGCACCCCAGGTGGAGGACCCGGCACTTGGCCTTGTTGAACTTCATACAGCTGACCTCAGCCCATAGGTGCAGCCTATCCAGATCCTCCTGCAGAGCCTTCCTACCCTCAAGCAGATCGACACATGCACCTAACTTGGTGTCATCTGCAAACTTACTGAGGGTGCACTCAATGCCCTCGTCCAGATCATCGATGAAGATATTAAAGAGGACCGGCCCCAGCACCGAGCCCTGGGGAACGCCACTAGTGACTGGCCTCCAACTGGATTTGACTCCATTTACCACGACTCTTTGGGCCCGGCTATCCAGCCAGTTTCTAACCCAATGAAGCGTGCGCCAGTCCAAGCCAAGAGCAGCCAGTTTCTTGAGGAGAATGCTGTGGGAAACGGTGTCAAAAGCCTTGCTGAAGTCAAGGTAGACCACATCCACAGCCTTTCCCTCATCCACCAAGCGCGTCACTTTGTCATAGAAGGAGATCAGGTTCGTCAAGCAGGACCTGCCTTTCATAAACCCATGCTGACTGGGCCCGATCGCCTGCTTGCCCTGCAAGTGCCGCGTGATGACTCTCAAGATAATCTGCTCCATGAGCTTCCCTGGCACTGAGGTCAAACTGACAGGCCTATAGTTTCCCAGGTCAACCGCCAGTCAACTGGGACCTCCCCCGAGAGCCAGGACTGTTGATAAATGATGGTAAGCGGCTTGGCCAGCTCCTCTGCCAGTTCTCTCAGTACCCTTGGGTGAATCCCATCTGGCCCCATCGACTTGTGCACATCCAAGTGCCGTACCAGGTCACCAACCATTTCTTCGTGGATAGTGAGGGCCACATCCTGCTCCCCATCCCCTTCCACCAGCTCAGGGTACTGGGTATCCAGAGAACAACCGGTATTGCCGCTAAAGACTGAGGCAAAGAAGGCATTAAGCACCTCTGCCTTTTCCTCATCTCTTGTAACTAAGTTTCCCCCCGCAGCCAATAAAGGATGGAGATTCTCCTTAGTCCTCCTTTTTGTGTTGATGTATTTATAAAAACATTTTTTGTTATCTTTAACGGCAGTAGCCAGATTGAGCTCCAGATGAGCTTTGGCCTTTCTAATTTTGTCCCTGCACAGCCTCGCAACAGCCTTATAGTCCTCCCTAGTGGCCTGCCCACTTTTCCAAAGATTATAAACCCTCTTTTTTCTCCTAAGCTCAAGCTGCAACTCTCTGTTGAGCCAGGCCGGTCTTCTTCCCCGCCGGCTCGTCTTTGTGCACGTGGGGACAGACCGTTCCTGCGCCATTAAGATTTCCCTCTTGAAGAGCGCCCAGCCTTCCTGGACTCCTCTGCCCTTCAGAACCGCCTCCCAAGGGACTCTACCAACCAGTGTCCTCAGCAGCACAAAGTCAGCCCTCCAATACAGCGGTTTTACTGGTCCCCTTCCTGGCCTCGCCAAGAAGAGAGAACTCCACCATTTCGTGGTCACTCTGCCCAAGACAGCTCCCGACAATCACATCCTCCACCAGTCCTTCTCTGTTTGTGAAGAGAAGGTCTAGCGGGGCGCCACCCCTGGTAGGCTCACTAACCAGCTGCGTCAGGAAGCTATCTTCCATGCTCTCCAGAAACCTCCTAGACTGCTTTCTCTGGGCTGTGTTGTGCTTCCAGGATATGTCAGGGAAGTTGAAGTCCCCCACGAGAACAAGCGCTGAAGATTTCGCAACTTCTGTCAGCTGCCTGTAGAACTCCTCATCTGTCTCCTTATCCTGGTTCGGCAGTCTATAACAGACCCCGACCAGGATGCTAGCCTTGTTGGCCCCGCCGATCCTAACCCAAGGGGACTCGACCTTGTCATTCCCAGCCTTGAGTTCTACAACATCGAAAGATTCTCTAATATAGAGAGCCACACGACCACCCCTTCTGTGCTGCCTGTCCCTTCTGAAGAGCTTATAGCCAGTCATTGCAGCACTCCAGTCATGAGAGTGGTCCCACCACGTCTCTGTGATGGCAACCAAGTCGTAGCCTGCCTGCTGCACGATGGCTTCCAGCTCCTCCTGTTTGTTACCCATGCTGCGTGCATTGGTGTAGATGCACTTCAGCTGGGCCATTGCCTTATCCCCCGGCCTTTCTATTGTTCCCCCCGGCACAGCTCCAACAATCCTTGCTTCAGCCCCATCTCCCTTCTTACCTAGTTTAAAGCCCTCTCAATGAGCCCTGCCAGCTCCTGGCCCAGGATCCGTTTTCCCCTAAAAGATAGGGACCCATCTGCGGCCATCAGGCCGGGTGCCGAGTAAAGTGCCCTATGGTCGAAAAACCCAAGATTTCTGTGTTGGCACGAGCCCCTGAGCCACGTGTTTAACAGGTGGGCTTTCCGTGTCCTCTCTGTACCCCTCCCTGCCACCGTAGGGATGGACGAAAACACCAACTGCACTCCCGCTCCATCCACTAACCGTCCCAGTCCCCTAAAGTCTCGTTTGATAGCCTTCAGGCTTCTCTCTTCAATGTCATCACTACCTGCCTGGACTATCAAAAGAGGATAATAGTCAGAGGGGCGAACCAACATCCACAGCCTTTCCCTCATCCACTAAGTGCATCACCTTTTCATAGGAGAACAGGTTCATCAAGCAGGACCTGCCTTTCATAAATCCAGGCTGACTGATCACCTGGTTATCCTGTATGTTCTGCATGATGGCAGTCAAGATAATCTGCACCATATCCTTCCCCGGCACCAAAGTCAGACTGACAGGCCTGTAGTTCCCTGGGTCCTCCTTCTGGCCTTTGCTGTAGATGGGCATCACATTTGCTAGGGGAGAGTTGACTGGGACCTCCCCTGGCAGCCAGAACTGCTGATAAATGTTGGAAAGTGGCTTGGTGAGTACTTCTGCTAGCTCCTTCAATACCCTTGGGTGTATCCCATCCAGCTCCATTGTGTATGTCTAAGTGGAATAGCAGGTCATTAAACATTTCCTCTTGAAGGGCTTCATTCTGCTCCTTACCCCTATCTACCAGCTCAGGGGGCTGGGTACCCTGAGAACAACTGGACTTCCTACTAAAGACTGAGGCAAAGAAGGCATTAAGCACCTCTGCCTTTTCATCATCTCTTCTCAACTGTGTTTCCCCCCACATACAATTAAGGATGGAGATTCTCCTTAGTCCTCCTTTTGTTGCTAAGGCATTTAAAAAAACTTCTTTATTTCTCCTTTATGGCAGTAGCCAGACTGAGTTACAGCTGGGCTTTGAACCTTCTAATTTTCTGCCCGTACAAACTCTCAACATCTTTGTAGTCCTCCTGAATGTCCTGCTCCTTCTTCCAAAGGTCATAAACTCTCTTCTTCTTCCTCAGCTCTAGCCAAAACTGTATTCAACCCTCCAGAAATACAGGGAGGCAATACTGCTAACCCTGCTCCTTACCTCTCCAAGAATCAAAAACTCTACTAATTCATGATTGCTATGCCTAAAATTTGCCTTCCAGCATCCACATCCTCCCCAAGTCCTTCTTTGTTCACAAGCAAAAGGTCCAGCAGGGCACCGTCCCTGGTTGCCTCACTCACCAGCTGCATCAGGAAGTTATCTTCCACCCACTCCAGAGACCTCCTAGACTGTTTCCTCTCTGCTGTGTTGTCTTTCCAGCAGACATCTGGGAAGCTGAAGTCCCCCACCAGAGTATTTTCACTAACCAAGTCAGTATAGGCCAGTGTGTGAGTGGCTCTAGGATATTCCAGGCTTTGATTCAATAACCTGCAATGCTCTAGGACCAAAGTCACTGAGCACAAGCTAAAATATCAAAGCTCTTTTGTATTTGTATAGAGCATTCCCATACTCCAAAGTCACCTCTAGAAGAGTCCGAAAGAATGTAGGCAATCACAATGGACATAAGCAATGGCAGAATTACTGAAGCCAGTTGCAAGGAGTCCCAGAGGTGCCTTTCCATGATGACCAGCTGTGGTGAAGACCTTGGGTTGCTTTGAGTTGACTAAATGCCAGAGGATATTGGAAAGCAAGAGAACCAAGACTTTGCACATCTCTGGGCCCCAACGGCAGATGCCATTCACAGAAGGAGTCCAGGCAACAGCGATATGCTTTGCTGAGAGGCAAAACCCCTCTCACAACAGAAGGGAAAAGGAACAAAGCCTTCATCCCATTTGGCTGATCTCACAGGAGTACCCAGGCACAAGGCTGCCAGGCTGTCACCATGACTGTGGCAGTGTGCCGCTCTGTCAAGCAACAAGTAGCATTTCAGGAGAATCCATCCTTATTGCTTCTTCTGCAACTAAATGGACACTTTTCTGACCCTGTCGGGCTTCTCATGCATTTGATATCACAAAGAAAAGGTGATGTCTCCTTCCTAGGGAGGAATAGCCCCAAGTACCAGTACAGGCTGAGTAGAGGGAGAGGATCACCTCTCTTGGCCTGCTGGCAACACTTTTCCAAATGCACCCAGGATCCCATTGACCTTCTTGACCACAAGGGCACATTGCTGGCTCATGCTCAGCGTACTGTCCCCCAGGACTCCCAGGTCTCTCTCTGCAGAGCTGCTCTCCTGCTGGTCAGTGCCCAGCCTCATCTCTCCACCCTGCCGAGGTCTCTCTGAATGGCAGCACAGGCCTCTGGGGTATCAACCACTCCTGCCAGCTTTGTGTCATCAGCAAAGTTGCTGAGGGAGCACATCATCCACTTCATTGATGAATAAGTGGAACAGAAAGAGGAAATTTGGCACGTCCTGTAGCTCTGCACACTCAAGTAGGGCAATTACTGCCTCAGGAATAAGTCAGCACAGTATTTAGAGAGGGCCAGTCAGTGTTTTGTGTGGTCTGCTTCCAAGTGTGTTTCCCAGGACAGATCCTGCTGCCTTCCAGGAGCCGTGAGCCCTGGAGCCCCAGGGCCACGTGCAGGGAGCCTGGTGGGGGGCAGAGCAAGGGAGGCCTTGGGCTGGGCCTCTGCTGCTGAGCTGGGCCGGGCTCCTGGGCCCAAGGGGAGCTCCTGGCAAGCGGGCAGCACTGCAGAGAGACAGCTCTGCCCAGGAGCAGCTCCTCTGCACAGCGCAGCAGGGCTGGGGGCACTGCCTGCAGAGACACAGTGCTTAAAGGCAGGCAGAAGTGGTAGGATGCCCAGAGCTCGCTGCGGGAGAAGGCCTCTGCCGCCTGCCAGGCTCAGCACTCAGCCTGCCCGGGGAGCTGCCCAGGGCGCTGCGGGGAGAAGCTGCGGGTGGAAGGAGCCCCCCCGGCAGGGCAGGGTCCTGCTGCTGGCGGGAGGCTGTTACCTGGGGCAGCCTGCTCACAGCTCCACAGCACAACCAGGGTGTATCCAAGGGGACTTTGCAACAGCCAGTATAAGGTAGGGGATTTCAGCTTCAGTCATGGCTTTCCTGAGCCTCCTGAAGTTTCAATCTTCTCTACTTGCCTCAGTTGTAATAGAAATATATGCTGTTAATTTCAAATGCCTGAGACTCCATGATGGCTGAGAGGTTACAAGCATCTTTTCATTCCCCTCAGCCCCTAGAAAACTCCACCACCACCCGTGCAGTGTCAGCAGGGTCTGTGTGCCCTGGACTCTAGGTCGTGCCCCCAGCAAGCTGCCCCTGGGCAGAGCCCTGCTGCCAGGAGGTGTCTGCAGGGCAGAGCTGAGCACCCAGCGGGTGGGATGGGGGCTGTGAGCTGCAGGCAGGAGGCATGGGGACAGAGACCCAGCTGCAGGCAGGGACAGCTGCAGGCAGCAGAGCCATGGGCAGGGAATGGCAGGACAGTGCTAACAGAGTAGTCTGGCACCTCTCTGTCTGCCCTCTAGCCCACAGGATTCAGGACGTGACTCATAACCTCAGTAGCAGGACCTCACTCACAACAGACCCCTCTGAGTTTCTGTTGGTCCCTCGCCTTTCCTCCCCTGGCATAAGCCCTGTGCTATTCCTCTCTCTTCTTGGAGCTGCAGCTGCTGTTCTTGCTTTATGGCTCCCTGCAGATGGGGAGATGGGGCTTTCAGCTGCAGCTCAAGCACTGACCCTCTGGGTCCCACCACACAGATGAGTCCATAGGAGGAAGGTACCCAGAGTTCACCTTCTAACCTGTGGCGATCTCAGCATTGCAGTCTGTGGGGCATGGACAAAGCAGTATTTCCTTCCAGGGACTTTCTGAGGCCACAATCATTGAGCAGCTCGATGTGGGTAACGTGACTGAGCCCTAGAGAAGTCTGGCTGAGACCAGGGTAGATGGACAGACTGGCTATCCTCACTGCACTGAGGACAGTCACTTTGCTTCCCGGGACTCACAAGAGTTCACCTGGTATACCTTACAACTGCCAGGGTTTTCTACCCTCTAAAAATGCTTCTGAGTGTGACGCAGATGGCACAAAATAAATCACATCAGTAAAGAGTGTTGGGAGTGGTAATGCTGTGAATTCCACATACATCAGAGGTAGATTTAATCAGAGATCATTCCTGGTTTCTTCTTCTGTAGAGCTGTAGGACAGATCTGAATCCTCCAGCACACAGCAGAGACCGCTGCTCCCAGGGCCACATTCCTCCAGCACCAACCAGACCTCAAGCAAGGGAGCAACAGAAACGCCTCAGAAAGGGGAAAGTCACTGTAGGGGTGTTTGGACAGGAAGAGAATTAGTTTTTTATCTCCTAATGATCACTGTGTTTTCTTCCTTGGGTAGTCCTCTTTGTCCAGGAGGATCAGATGTCCAACAGCAGCTCCATCACCGAGTTCCTCCTCCTGGCATTCGCAGACACGCGGGAGCTGCAGCTCCTGCACTTCGCGCTCTTCCTGGGCATCTACCTGGCTGCCCTCCTGGGCAACGGCCTCATCCTCACCGCCATAGCCTGCGACCACCTCCTTCACACCCCCATGTACTTCTTCCTCCTCAACCTCACCCTCCTCGACCTGGGCTGCATCTCCACCACTGTCCCCAAAGCCATGGCCAATTCCCTCTGGGACACTAGGGCCATTTCCTACTCAGCGTGTGCTGCACAGGTCTTTCTTTTTTCCTTTCTGATATCAGCAGAATATTTTATTCTCACTGTCATGGCCTATGACCGCTATGTTGCCATCTGCAAGCCCCTGCACTACGAGACAATAATGGCCAGCAGAGCTTGTGCCCAGATGGCAGCAGCTGCCTGGGGCAGTGGGGTTCTTTATGCTCTGCTGCTCACTGCCAATACTTTTTCACTGCCGTTGTGCAGAGGCAATGTTGTGGACCAGTTCTTCTGTGAGATCCCCCAGATCCTGAAGATCTCCTGCTCACATTCCTACCTAAGGAGTTTTTGGGTGCTTGTGATTGGTACCTGTTTAGCGTCCATGTGTTTTGTTTTCATTCTTTTTTCTTATATGCAGATCTTCAGGGCTGTGCTGATGATGCCCTCAGACCAGGGGCGACACAAAGCCTTTTCCACATGCCTCCCTCACCTGGCTGTGGTCTCCCTGTTTATCAGCACTGCCCTTTTTGCCTACCTGAAGCCCCCCTCCATCTCCTCTCCATCCCTAAACCTGGTGATGGCAGTTTTGTACTCAGTGATGCCTCCAACATTGAACCCTCTCATCTACAGCATGAGGAACAAGGAGCTCAAGCGGGCTATTAGGAAAGTGATTTCATGGATGCTTCTGAATAGTGACAAATTTCCCCTCTTTTTCCAGAAATGACTTAACTTGGTACTTCCCCTCAGGTCTGGTCCTTCTTTCATTGTCAATTTTGTTACTGTTCTCTTTGGTATCATTTGATTTATTGTGCTCTCAGAGTAATATAGAGCAATTACCCATGGGTGCAGATGCACACATGGCTATGTGGTTCCATGATTGTATGATTCACCCCCAGCACACCCAGGAGTGAGCACACTCACACAGCAAATAGCCAGCAACAGAGTTGAATAAGAAGGCAGGACAGTGATCAGGCACAGGGCCTGACCAGACCAGCCCTGACCAGCCCCATATCCACATGCAGCTGGCCCCTTGCA
Organism: Somateria mollissima; assembly: GCA_951411735.1. Lineage (NCBI taxonomy): Eukaryota > Metazoa > Chordata > Aves > Anseriformes > Anatidae > Somateria > Somateria mollissima. The sequence goes on from OX598333.1 coordinate 1,071,574, forward strand.
TCCCTCTCCCCTCCTCTTCCACAGGATTCTTCCTCCTCAAGACACTTTAATCCCTTCCTTTCTTACATGCAGTCCCCTGCTCAATTATCAGTTCTCACCAATCACATTGTCCCCCATTGATCCTTAGTTTGCTATACCTGTACCCGCATTTGGTAACTCAGATATCATTGCCTACATCATCTGGGCCTCTAACAGGCAGGAGAGGTCGACATGTCACAGATTTGCTCTGTGCCAGGACTGAGGGGTGGCATGAAAACTCCAGGGCAGGGAGGGTTTTATGGTAACTGGGCTCCGTGCAGGACAGAAAATTGTTATTTTATGGCTGTAGGCCTGAGTTGGGCTGAAGACCTGAGCTGGGCTGTAGGCCCATTGCCTCCAATTTTTTTAACCAATTCAATCATTTCACTTCAATCAGCACACTTCAATCAGCTGAAATGATTGAACACTTCTAATACAATGTTTGAGCTGTCCCATGACATTTTTTTCCCTTGGATGTTTATTACAGCAAGAGAAAAAATACCAATCTTCCCCTGTACTTGCATGACTCTGTCTCTTATGCTCTGCACTTCATCTCCCTAGTCTTTCTGGTATTTTCGCCTGGCTTTATGAAACAGACCATGTTGGAAGTCACTTTTCCAGCAGACTATCTGGACACGTGCACTCTCCATTCTTCTCCAGATTCCCCTCCCCTCACTCTTTGATCATTCAGATACCTCTCACCTGCGCAGTTGGTTCTCAGAACTTGAGGAATCTTCAAGCTTGCCCATATTTCACTTTCCTATCTCATCAACCCTACACCCAACTCTGTAATTGCATTTCTATTCATCATTGCCTATCTATGTCAAACATTTCTTGTATAGTCATCCCTTGTGGAAGGTGCTCCTCATTGGAGGCAACTTGGATTTGGCTCACTGTTGAGGACATTGGGGTTTGCTTGTTTGTTGTTAAATGTTAATAACAACATCAAAAACTGCCTGTGTGCAGCCAGTTGTCTGAGGAAAGGAGGTGGGACTTGGTGAAAAGATGCTGTAACATCCCGCTGTGGACTTCAGTGGAGAAGTCTGGTGTAAGGAAAAGTGATGCAAGTCCCAGGTGGCTGATGAGAGAAGTGGTGGGGATGGAGAGCTGAGCAGCAAGGTTGTCCATACAGTCTACGACTTCAAGGGACTGCTTTTCCACCTATACAGACCTCCTTAGGAGGCACATTGAATCCATGACAACTGGAGAATGATGCTAGCAGTTCTTCTGAAAACTCTAAACTAACGGAAAATAATCTTAAATAAGGAAAATGCTCTTAGAAATCTGGTCATTGAATACCTTCTCTTTAAACTGCATTCTTGAAACCTCACTAATTAACTGTACAAGTCTTGGAGACTGGATGAAAATGGCTGAATTGTAATGATCCCCATGGTGCATTTGGTGCTGAGTCCATAAACTTCAGGTAGTGAGAAGAGAATGATGTAACTGCAGGAGAAGTAAAAGTCAGAAGGAGACTTTGAAGTGGCTGGGAGCATTAATGGGCCCCAGTGAGGGTCATTACTGACAAAGCCTCCCCATGGACTTGTTAGAGCAGACAATTGGAGGCCATGATTGCAGATAGGCAAAAGCACTGGGCAGGAGACTCTGATGCTGAGTAAAGGCCTTGGTTTGTTTGGTGAAGCAGAAAGGCCAAGGCCTGGCCCCCAGCCCCTGGGCAGGGAGGTCCTGTCCCTCACTCATGGCTCAGGGCTCTTCCTGGGGCAGTGCGATGTGGGGTGTGTGATGCTGTGTGAAGGACACCTGCTGGCCTCCCCACTGGGTTGCAAGGAGGCAACAAGGCCCTAGTGTCATGAGCACAGTATGTGTCCTCTTGAGCCTCAGTAGCAGAGACAACTGCCATAGCCAAGGGGACAAAGACTTTGGCTCTGTTGGGACCTTCCAGTCTTGCCAGTGCAGTCGGTCTTCTCCACCACAGTCTGTCCTGCACTGTCCTATCCCTGCCCCCAAATCACCCTTCAAGCAGGTGTCCTAACCCATCAGCCTTCTGGTACACTGTGAGCTGATCAGACAGATGAAACCTTACCAGCATCTTCCAATCCACATACCTGCTGCTGGCCTTCCAGCTTCTCAGGGAGATGTGACCAAGCTGTGTGCCTGTTGCTGTCCCACTGTATTATTGGGCAGAAGGGACTTGAAAACCCACACCCAAGGCCTCTTCCTGCATGGGGCCTATCAGGCTCTGTTGTAGTTAGATTCCAGGGGCTGAAGCTGATTGGTTCAGTTTAGCAAAGAGCAGACTATATATATATCTATAATTACATTTATATATACATATATATGCATAAATTAAGCAAGCTTTATTATGTGCTATTTGCATACATACAGACCCCAGGGCGATGACACTGGTACCGATGAGCACGGTGGTTTTCCCAGTCAATGATGTACTAAAGGAAGGAGTCAGTAGGCATACTGCTTGAACGGTTGTCCCTATTGAGGCAGCGTTGTCCTTGATAATGCATCACGTCTCTCTCCTCTGGTGGAGTACTCATTTTATCCCCTCATACCTGGTAGCTGTTCTGACACGTGGGGCCAACACATGTCACAACGGCCACGATGCTCCTCCTTCATGTTGTATAAGCATGACTACAAATGCACATGTGCACCATTTGAGTTGGGGTTGAACTGGCTCTGCGAAAGTTGTTACTTCATCCATCATTATCTTCCCCTGCTGCCCTCTGGCCAGCTTTTCCAGCTGCAAGTGTCATGAGTACAAGCTAAGCCATAAACTTTCACTAGCCTTGCCACAGTCTCGCCAGCATTGTCTCAAATGTTGGTTAGTTCTGCATTTTTCTTCCTCTTTCCCGCTGCGTACATACTCAGCAACTTACACGCCTCCCCGCAAGGACAAGCTTTTCCCCAACAGACCAAACAACACGATCACAGTCATAAGATCACTATGCTTTTACACTGGCGCTCAGACAGAGGGCATCTCACAATCAGTGTGCCAAGCAGGTGTGTTCTGCTGCCTTATCAGGGATGCTGGCAGGTGTGAGCTGAAAAGCACAGATGTCAGCCAGGAGGCAAGGGCTGACACATCAGCTGCTTCAGGAAGCAGTCACCTCATAGGCCCTGTCCCCAGCCATGTTACTGCTGCTGGCCTGCCAGCTCCAAAGCCCAGCCTTTAGGCAGGATGCTGAGGAGATCCCATACAGATGCTGTTGTAGAGTCCACTCAGAGAAAGTCTTCAAGATAGTAACCAAAAATTAATATAAAAACAATAAAACACAAAGCTAGAATAGGGTATATTGTGAGTCATTTGTAAGAGAGACAGTAACTTAATGAACACTGAAAAACATTCATAAAAACACTTCTCAAATAACATCCTTGAGCTCCTGATTCCTCATACTGTAGATAAGGGGTTCAGTGTTGGAGGCACCACCGAGTACAGAACTGCCATCACCATATCTAGGGCGGAAGAAGAGATGGAGGGGGGCTTCAGGTAAGTAATCATGGCCGTGCTAATATACAGTGAGACCACAGCCAACTGAGGGAGGCACATGGAAAAGGCTTTGTGCCATCCCTGCTCAGAGGGGATCCTCAGCACAGCCCTGAAGATCTGCACATAGGAGAAAACAATTACAACAAAGAACCCCACAAACAAACAAACAAACAAACAAACAACACCACCACCACCACCAAAACTAAATGTGAGAAGTCTAAGTTCCCTGAGGGAGGAATCTGAGCAGAAGATTTCCTGTGGGAAGCCCACGTGGGATCAGTTTGGGAAAGATGGCATCCTGTGGGAGGGACCACACGCTGGAGTAGGGACAGAGAGTGACCGTGAAGGAGCAGCAGAGATGAAGCGTCATGGACTGACCACAACCCCCACTCCCCATTCCTCTGCACTGTTTGGGAGGAGAAGGAAGAGGATGGATGGGAGTGGGGAGGTATTTTTTCTTTGCTTTTATTTTCTCACTGTTCTTGTCTGGTAGTAACACTCAATAAATTATCTTAATCTCCCTGCACTGAGTCTGCTTTGCCTATGACTGCAATTGGTGAGTGCTCTGCCTGTCCCTTTAAATCAACCCTGGAGCCAGTCTATTTTCTCCATCTGTTCCTTTGAGGAGGAGGGGTGAAAGAGCAGTGTGGTGTTCAGCTGCCCATCAGTGTGAAACCACCACACTGCTCAGCCATTTTGTTGCCATCAGCTTTGAAAGAATAGACGGGATTTCAGTCAGTGCACTGGGAAGATCCTGTTTTATTAAGCAGATACTAAGAGAGAGTACTGACAGAGCAGTTTCATTTCTAAGTGGATACTTGGTAAATAAAAATATTTCTCTAAGAAACTAATGAAAGGAAATTACACTGAAGATAAAAATAACAATAACGATCATGAAACAAGTACTCATTAAGTCATTTGTGGAGAAAGGGGGAGATTTTGTCACTGTTCAGGAACATCCCTTGTAATCATTTTCCTAACAGCACCCTTGAGCTCCTGGTTCCTCATGCTGTAGATGAAGGGGTTCAATACTGGAGGCATCACCGAGTACAGAACTGCCACCACCAGGTCCCAGGCTGGAGAGGAGATGGAGGAGGGCTTCATGTAGGCAAAAAGTCCAGTGCTGACAAACAGGCAGACCACAGCCAGGTGAGGGAGGCATGTAGAGAAAGCTTTCTGCTGTCCCTGCTCAGAGGGCATCCTCAGCACAGCCCTGAAGACCTGTACATAGGAAAAAAGAATGAAAATAAAACACATGGATGCTAAACCGACACCAATCATAAGTACCCAAACATTCCTGAGGTAGGAGTGTGAACAAGAGAGCTTGAGGATCTGGGGGATTTCACAGAAGAACTGGTGCACAGCATTGCCTTGGCAGAGGGGCAGGGAAAATGTATTGGCAGTGTGCAGCAGAGCACAGAGAACCCCACTGCCCCAGGCAGCTGCTGCCATCTGGGCACAAGCTCTGCTGCCCAGGAGGGTCCCATAGTGCAGGGGCTTGCAGATGGCAACGTAGCGGTCGTAGGACATGACAGTGAGAACAGAATACTCTGCTGAAAACAGGAAGAGGAACAAAAAGACTTGTGCAGCACACCCTGCATAGGAGATGGCCCTGGAGTCCCAGAGAGAATTGGCCATTGCTTTGGGGACAGTGGTGGAGATGCAGCCCAGGTCGAGGAGGGCGAGGTTGAGGAGGAAGAAGTACATGGGGGTGTGAAGGAGGTGGTCACAGGCTATGGCGGTGAGGATGAGGCCGTTGCCCAGGAGGGCAGCCAGGTAGATGCCCAGGAAGAGCGCGAAGTGCAGGAGCTGCAGCTGCCGTGTGTCTGCAAATGGCAGGAGGAGGAACTCGGTGATAGAGCTGCTGTTAGACATTTGCTCCTCCTGAACATCAGGACCTGCTGAAGAAATAAAAGGCAGTGATAAATTCTGCAGCAGTTTTAAATGGCTGCAAGGCCTGAGAGGTAAAGAGATTCTCTGCAGTTTGGTGCAGGGTGATGGGAACTAGCTGGGCCGGATCGCAGCTGCCCTGAGGCTGTAGCTTTTGCTGATGAAGGGCAATCACAATCCCAGGTTACTCTGGAAGCCAGACACTGATAAGAGCAGAGGAACCCGCTGTCTATTCCTCAGTTCCCAGCCTTTCGTAAGATACTTAGGCAAGGTCTCGGCATTACACTTCTAGCCAAGGACACCTGTCATTCATTTCGCAAGCGCAATAGCATGTCCTTGCACGTATCATTTCCACTACTACATGTGGCTTTCAGATAATGCAATCAGAGTGTGGGAAAGATTTCTACCCTGCAGGGCAACTCACTGCTCAATAAGACACCCCAAGTGTCCAAATGACTGTGTCCCATTCAGAGAAAATGAACTCATTCCTCGGCCTCACAAAATAAACTGCCTACAACCCCAGGCTGTTGCTCTCAGCCCCCCTGCACTACAGAGGGAAATGGGCACATGGCTGGAGAGATGCACCTCTGCTCTGCTGGAGCTGTGGTTGGAGAGGACGTGCTTCATGCCTTGGACCGATGGCTGTGAGGACAGAGGATTTTCTGGGTGGGAGAGGATGTAAGGGAGCTTGTTCACAAGAAAGTGCCTTCATTGAAGGGAATAATACACAGTTTTTGGATGAGTTCTTCCTCCCACATTTCTGGTTTTACTTTCCTCTCATTCCCTGATCCTGTCCCTCCTGCCTTAACATATCACTCTGGAAACTGTTTCCTCGTCTCATGTCGTTTCCCTGTCTGTGCTCACAAACTCATGCTAAACTCCATGCAGTAATATTCGCTTTTCAGAAACCTGCCTGTTTGTCTGGCAGTGCCTAGGTGCCTGTATATCTTTGCAGGTAGAAAAAGACCTGTCAGAAAGCTCTGATGAGTTCAGCAAAGTTGATGAAATTGCTTTTGATAGGAAAAGCAGAGGCTGCAGTCATTCTCAGGGCTTGCTCACAAACGTAATGATCAAAAAAGTTACAGTTCAGGAGTCTCGGCAATATGCTCATAATTGCTCAAAACTGACAAAATTGCTCATCTCCTTTTCCATTTCTCCCTGTTCCCATCCCTCCCCTCCCTCCCCCGGTCAAATAGAGTAGGTAACTGAAACTAAGGTAGAAAAACACTGCTTTGACCTTTCTTCGGAAAAAAATTGCTTGGGAAATGTCCTTGCAGTGCTGTGCATCTGTGAGCAGGCTGTCCCAGGCAGCAGCCTCCCGCCAGCAGCAGGACCCTGCCCTGCCGGGGGGGCTCCTTCCACCCGCAGCTTCTCCCCGCAGCGCCCTGGGCAGCTCCCCGGGCAGGCTGAGTGCTGAGCCTGGCAGGCGGCAGAGGCCCTGCCCCGGCACACAGCCCCTGGGGCACAGCAGGGACCCTGCTCTGCACCACAGCCCTGGACACCCCTGCCTGCACCCCCAGCTTCTCCTGCCTCCACGAACTGCGGCTGCATTGCCCTCCAGCCAGAGACTTACCGGGTGCAGGGCTGGGAAGTCTTCTCCCGCAGTGAGCTCTGGGCATCCTGCCACTTCTGCCTGCCTTTAAGCACTGTGTCTCTGCAGGCAGTGCCCCCAGCCCTGCTGCGCTGTGCAGAGGAGCTGCTCCTGGGCAGAGCTGTCTCTCTGCAGCGCTGCCCGCTTGCCAGGAGCTCCCCTTGGGCCCAGGAGCCCGGCCCAGCTCAGCAGCAGAGGCCCAGCCCAAGGCCTCCCTTGCTCTGCCCCCCACCAGGCTCCCTGCACATGGCCCTGGGGCTGCAGGGGAACCTGCTGGGAAACAGCCTGAAGGGATCCCTGGGCTTCCCTCCCTCCCCTGGGCACACACACTTCTCACCAGCAGTGTCGTTTCTCCTATTGGAAATAAGTGTGCAGAAGGAGAGAATCACCTCCCCATGTCCCATCATTAGGCAGAACACCAAGAGATGGATGGGAGGGTGAGAGCTGAGGTCCTCTACCCCTTCAGAAGGAAGCCATTCAGATGAGCGTTTTCATGCACAGGCTCTTGGGCACAAGGTCTGGGACAAGTCTGAGTTTGGCCCTTGTGCCACAGCTGAGGTGCTGCAGCCCAGATGTGCCCCAATGCCCTCAGCCTGGGGCACAGGCAGGAGGAGCTGGATCCCCGCCTGCTGTCACAGGGCTGGGACATTGATGGAAGAGCTGCTGCGGTGTGGGGGGACAGGTCCCTCAGCTTGGGGTGCTGTGCTGGATGGGGGCAGATCCTTCAGAAGAGACAGGCGGGGATGATCAACAGGGGGTTGCCCTCCATGTGAAGGATCTGTCTGGATGCATGGATCTCCTCTATGGGATGGGCAGCAGAGTGGGGGAGCCCTTGTGGGTGAGGGTCAGAGCAGAGACAGTCAGGCTGACCTTGTGGTCAGAGGTAAATGCCTGCAGTCAGGCTGAAGAAGCGGACAAAGCCTTGTGGAAGCCACTGGACTAAGATGAATTCAATGACCCCATGTCACCCTGGGGGCCTTTAATCACTCGGACGGTCACAGGAAAGGGACACTGCAGGGTGCAAACATTCCCGAGGTTTCTGTGGATTCTTGGAGACAGCTTCTGTGCACAGCTGCCAGGTGGGCCGACCTAGGTGATGTTCACCAGGATCTGGGACTTGCAAACAGGAAAACCTGTGTCTTGACACTCCTCCTGCAAAATGCATGTCATAATCCAGCTGCTTTTCAGCACAGGGAAAGAGATGAGGTTTCGGGGCCCAGCCCTACTTCCAGCACTGCATAGGCCTGCTTACTCATAGTCCCTGGGAGGCCAGCAGCCCCTCCATGCCATCCCTGGGGGTCTTCAGGCAGCTCCTCCTGCCACAGGGCTAGGGCAGCCGGGCCAGAGCTGCTGCAGCCAGAAAGGTTTGCTGGTCCCATTACTTCCTCATCAGCTGAGATCGGGTCTCAGACAAAGAGGCTGTAGCTGCAGTTAGTTTACTTAAATATGCTGAGAGCCTGGGGACGGCTTCTGCCGAGAGGTAAAACCCCTCTCATTTATACGCAGGAACATGGTGGAGGCTCCTCAGTCACTCACAGAAAGGTGTGACGTATGTTGGAGAAATAATCCAATAAACACACAAAAATCCACTGCTGAGGGGCAGGTGCCTGGAGAGTATTGGCAGATAGACTTTAGCGAACTGCCTAGAAAAGGGGGGCTGAAGTATTTCTTAGTCCTCGTGGACTCGTCTGCAGGCTGGCCTGAGGCCTTTCCGTGTCGTACCAGGAAGGCGAGAGAAGTAGTACAAGCTCTGGTAAAAGAAAGAATTCCGAGATTTGGGGCACCTTTGGGAACGCCATCGGACAGAGGTCCACAGTTTATAGCCAAGGGAGTTACTGAAAGAAGCAGGCTATTAGGTATTGGTTGGGATCCGCATAGCCCTTACAGACAGACCCCAGTCTAGTGGCAGAGTGGACAGAATGAATCATACTCTCGAGACTCAGGCAAAGCGTTTCAAGAAACTTCAGTGATCTGAAGACAGGTTTTACCCTGTCTTTTGCAAAAGGCCCAGCCCCAGGACAAGCCTCAAACCCCGCCTTCCTGGTAGGGCTCCCAAGAGCAGAGGCGTGTTGGGGCAGGAACACAGCAGGGACTTCTCCAGCGCTCCACTTCCTTTATTCCGTGGCCTTTGTCAGCATTTGGAGATGTTCCTGGTGGATGTGCCAGGAACCGCTAGGAATGAACTGGGCAGAAGGGAGGTGACTGTTTCTCAGGACAAGAAGGGAAATCTCTCGTCTCTCTCCTGAGCTGTGCTGTCTCCATGCTGCTGACGTCATAAGCCTTCTTATGACACGTGCTGATGTCACAGAAGGATGCCCTGCATCACCAGTATATAAGCACTGGAGCAGCGGCAGTGCTGGCACTTCCCTGCAAGGCCTGGTCCGTGCTGGGCGCTGCTTGGGTGCTCCCCACCGCTGTCCTTCTGTGGCCAGGAGTGGGGTCAGCAGGCAGCAAGCTTGGATTGGGCAACCCTCGCTGACGGGCGGAGGAGCAGGGGCACCTTGCAGAGGAGCTGTGGTTGAGGAGCCAGGGCGGGCATCCCTTGTCCTGAGCTGAGGGCCAGCAGCAAGCGAGATGGAGGGCTGCTGGAGGGTGACCATCGCCTCTGATATGGTTTCCCAGTTCCCAGTGCTCCTACACCTCTCCCCCAAAGGTACGGGTATCAGGAGTCCCGTCCCACAGGGTGGCCCAGGGGCTGTCAGCTGTCCAAAGCTGCAGGTCCTGGGCTGGGGGGTGGTGGTGGCACTGGACAGAGCTGGTGGCTGCTGCGAGAGCCCTTTCTGAGGGTCCCGCTGGGCTCAGGGGACAATGTGGCAGCCAGGATTCCTGGGTCCTGATGCTAGGGCTGTCCTGCAGCCCCAGGGCTCCTCTGGGCATGGCTCAGCCTCCTCGTGATGGGGACAATCCAGGGCCAGGATTCCCTGGGAGCTGGTGCCTCTTTTGGATCTGGCTCTGGGAGGAAAGACCTCTGGTGTCCCAGAGACTGGTGTGGCCTGCAGCTCCCACAGGCCTCTCAGGAATGTCCCAGGAATGCCCGCATGGTGTTTTTCTGGGGGGCTCGCGTATGCCTGCATGTGTCCTTGCCTGGGTGAGGTGCTTGCCAAGAGGTGGTGAGCTAGCTGGCCTGGAGCCTGACCTGTCTTTTCCTTGCTTTCCAGAGACTGAGGCTATCTGGGATGCTGTATCCGCGTACATTCTGGAAGCACTGGAGCAGGATAAGGTGGGCTGGTGTCCTGGGCCCTGCAGAGCAATCCCTACCCGAGCAGCACGGCAGTGCACTGAGACTGCCCAGGGTGCCCGGAGCAGCTTGCTGGCCAGCTGGGAGAGAAACCAAGGCCAGATCTGCTCTGCTTCTCAGGGGTTTGGCACACCCAAGGGCTTCACTCTTCCCTGCGGCCTGAGTGGAGAGGGCGAGCAGAGAGATGGGGGAATATCCTGGGTCCGTGCCTAGGATAATCAGTCCCAGGCCTAAGCCGTGTGCTTAGGCCTAGGCCTAGGGAATCAGTCCCAGGCCTAAGCCGTGTGCTGGAAACCTCTGGGCTGTTCCCTAGCCAAGGGATGGTGGCAAATCCTGGGAGGGGGGTGATGAAAGAAACGGAGGATGCGGCTCTTCTCCAAAGCTTTCCAAAGTGCCCCACCTTGCCCCATTGTCCCTCAGGAGCGGGCAGGGCACAGAGCAGTGTCCCCCTGCTCTGACAGTCATCCCTTTTCCCATCTCTCAAGAACTCCCTTGTCAGCCTTTCTGTCTTCTCTGTGTGCAGGCTGTTCAGGTTGCGGGACTCGGGACCTTTGCTGTTGTCCAAGAGCAACTCCATGTCAAGCAAAAGTGGCTCTTGATTCGAAGACCGTTCTTCCAGCTGGACATTGATGAGGCGTGGCTGGAGGACATGTACTATCCCCCTGAGATCCTCCCTGGTGAGAAGGCAGCAGCCCCCCTCTTCCTGCCCCATGTCCGGAAGGATTTGTTCTCCCTGCTCTTTGGAAAGGCCTGGGAGAAGCAGAGGATTGTCTCCAACGGTCAGGGTAGAGCTTGAGTTCCCCCAAAAGACACCGTGGCCCCGGAGCTGTTTCTCTTAGCGACCCTTCCTCTAGGACCTTGTTCTGAATGGTGCAAGCAACTTGGGCTTGCTGTGGCAGTGAGGATGTTGCTTCTCCTTGCAGATGACGTCCAGGTCGAGCCGCTGAACTACCTGCAGCTATCGCGAGCCACCTCCTTCCCGCTGTACGTGGTGCAGGAGTGTGTGCAAGAGACCATCCTCTTGTACTGTTTCCTCCTGAGGAACAAGGAGCACGTCCCCTTTGCCTTCAGGGACATTGGTGTTTTGACCTGTGAAGATGGTTTCCTGTGCATGAAGTTTTATCCAGACTGTGTTAAACAACTGGAGAGCGCCGCGGACCTCATTGCAATGCTCCACAGTGTAAGTTGGTGATGTTTTGAGGGCTACTTCAATTTCTTTGGGAATCCTGTGGAAGGGTGATCAATCCGACTGCTGTTGGCCAGCCTGGACACGGCAGGCCAGTCAGATGCCTTTCCCCACGCCTGCCCCATTAGCTGCTTTCTCCATTAGCTCTTCTGAGCGTCTGGATGCTGACCCCTGCAAAAGGCCTGGCAGCGTTACTGTACAGCCTCGATATTCTGCCATGCTCCTCCAGAGCAGAACAAAGGTTGATGGAAGAGGCTTTGGAGGAGGGTTTTGGAGAGAAGGCTTTCTTTTGGCTTGGGAGACAGGATTGCTTCCTGTCAATGAGAGCCCTGAGAAAACTGCCTCAGAAACCCTCCAGCAGGTCTGTGTCTCTTTGCAGAGAATGTGGCCGGCACACCCGACTGCCTTGAGTGGAGAGACCACCGCTCGTGGGATCCAGATGTTCCCAAGGTGAGTGCATTTCCTCCGCAGCCCTTGGCTTCCCACCTCCTCCTTTGGAATGTGCGCGGTTGGGTCTCCACGCTCAGCATCCAGTCGGGGCTAAATCCTGAAGAGACTGGGTCCTGGTTAACTCATGCTGACTTTCGGCTACAAGTGTCTTCACCTGGAGAGGAGGGGCATTGCGGTTGTGTTTCTTGCGCCCATGCTGCTGGGAATTTAGGCTACCTTTTCTGGTGTTGCGGAAAGCTTGACAACAAACCCCATGCATGAATGTGACGGAAAAGGGATGCCATGGCCCGTGCAACACCAGGAGGATTACTGCCAGCAAGCTGCAACGGGTAGGAGGCCAGCCTTCTTCAAGCCCGTGTCATCATTTGTTTGCCAGGTTTCATCTGACTGTGAGGAGAAGGCCAGAGGCCAAAGTGTTGTCCACCTCGCAGCAGAAAGCTGCAGAAGAGTGTGGGATCAGAAGAGGTAAGGGTCCCTGCTGTCTGGGGGTGGTCCCTGTCCCATGCTGGCTGACTGCAACCAGCTTAAAAGGCAGTGCCCATGCGGCTGCTCTGAAGAGCTTCCTCCTTTCCTAGTTTCAGAGTGCCATCCTGGCGAGCTGCTGGAGAGGCGGAAGCTTTCCCTCCCTATGCTGACAAGCTGGGAGCCAGGCACGAGGCAGCAAGATCTGGAGAAGAAGCCTTGCACCAGGTGAGACCCTTGGGGGAAAGGAGGAAGGAGCCACTTGCAGCCACACAGGAGAGATGTCCCCTTTGGACCCACCAGGCGCAGGGACTCAGAAAGGCTCCTGACACCCGTCCCGGAGGAGGCCGCTCTCTCCACGGATGGCAAGCGTGCAGCACGTTTGCCTGAGACTGGCACGCCAGCTTCATTTTCCACCAGGGCCCTGATCCTTGGGGGAGCTGGATGCAGAGCCTTGTTGCAGAAGCTCTTCTCCCTCCAGGAGCCCCCCCACATTGCAACAGAGTCCATCTTTTTGTCTGTGGGAGCAAACGTCCCCTGCAGTTTCTTCCAGCTCCCCCGCAGTTTCTTCCAGCCTAAGGAGCTGTGATACCATATGGAAACGTTTCTTTCAGGCATTTTTTCCAAACGATATCCCACACTTCGTGGCAGGCACAAGAGAGTGCCGAGGGAGGGAGGTGGCATGCCTGCCCTCCTTACCTGATGGCGTTCTCCGATGTTGCTGGCTCCCCAGCGATAATCTGCTTTCCACCCATAAGCCCGGGTGGGCCGTACTGGTGTCTCTAGGATCCTGTCCTTGCACAAGACACTGCTCCTCTCCTTTTCCACCACAAAGGGCCTGGATACGGGCATCCCGAGCCTTCCTGAAGGCAGGTGGTGCCACAGCTTCGCGGTTGGCTCTCTCCGTCTCTGCTGAAGCGAACACGGCCAGTCCAATACACCCGTTCGCTGCGGAACTGCCGTCTGCTGCAGAGGCTGAGGCAGCTTGCGAGCGCGGACTGGAGACCGAATTCCCCTGGGCTCATGCAGCCTCCCGGTGTCTGTTTGCAGTGTGCTCCCCCCGTGTCCAGGCAGCTCCCCCAGGACGAAGAAGACAGACAGGCAGGAACCAGCTCCTCGAGCCAAGTCCACCACCATTGCGCTCCCTACTCCTGAAGCCTCTCGGAGATTGGTGAAGGTACCTGCTCTGCCTTGCTGCAATGACCACGCGGTTTGGGACTGTACTAAAGCCTCTTTGTGTGGAGCGATCCCAAGCCAGACCCTTGGGATGCGTTCATTTGCACATTTGTTACCTCCTTCTTCTCTTCCTCGGGAGATGGAAGGTGGTGTCCCGCACACTTGCTGCCTCCCGTGTTGCCATGAGCCACTTCATTTGGACCAGGGGCAATGGAAAAGGAACGAGGCCTTTCTGGGTCTTTGATGGCAGAGGTCTTTGGTCCAACAGCTGAGACCAATCCTGTCTGCTGTTGTGTTTTTTGTTTTTTTTATTCCTCCAGGAGGTCTGGAACCTGTCCTCACAGTGGGACCAAACAGAGAGCTCTTGGCCCACATACCAAGAGCAAACACAGCAAGCCCAGGCAGAAATGGCTGCTTGGGAAGCCTGGTCTGAGGGGGAGGACCAACAGACACCCCAGGTACTGGCAGTGACCAACACCGCTGAGAACAGCAGCGATCCTCCCCGCCAGGGCTCCGAGGGGGGCAGGTCCCAGGGTGGTGGGAGCAGGACGGGCACCAGGGCGCAGGGCAGGGCTTTGCCTGCTCCTCCCTGTGAGGGAGAGGCTGTCAGCAGAAAGCGAGGGATAAAAGCAGCAGCCAGACGTGGGCCGGCAGTGCCGAGTCGCCTGCTTCCCAGGTCCTGCTGCAGGGTCCTTTCAAGGGGTCCTCTGGGAAACAGCACCCGTGTGTCCAGTCCTGTCTGATGAGAGCGTCTTCTCCTTGCAGCAGGTCACCAGTCAACATGCTTGGACTCCCCATCCCCCAGCCCAGCCCAGGAGCAAGGAGGTCAGGAGGAGGTGGAGGAAGGCTCAGATCCCTGTCCCAGAAGAGGAGTGGAGAGCAGCAGCCAAGCTGGAGAGCCTCCAGCCTGAGTAAGTGTGTGCCGGCTGCGTTCACGTGCTGGGGCACTCGAGTAGCTGCTGAGCGATGTCAGGAGATGTCCAGCAGCCCGGTCCCTGAGTCCTGGGGTTGCCTATGACACCCTTTGCTTTCTCCGAAAGCGGGCATGACCTTGGTTACCACCAAGGCCTAAAACTCATCACAGGGCGAAAGGGTGGGTGCACGTGGCACCGCGTGGGTGCAGGGTCTGGATGAGGGGAGAGGCAGAAGGGGTGTCTGGCAGAGGCTGAGGGATCCCTTTCTCCTGGTGTTGCAGCCACCTTTCCCCACGAGCACTGCAAGTTTTGAAAAGGTCGGAGCCGCATTGCAATCAACAAAGGGTGTTCAGAAACGCTGCGGAGGAAAAGCGGCTGCGGCAAGAGCAGCAGCGGCTCCCCTGGTAAGTATCTTCAGAAAGGGATGGTGCTTCCCGCTGCTGCAAGGCCCGTCCTTCCCCTGGGGGCAGCACTGGGAGAGAGAGGGCATTCCGGGGCCCTCCGCTCCCCCTGCCTCAGCCCCAGGCTGATGAGCTGCACCCCTGGGGACCTTGTCATGAGCTTGGGCACTAGGCATCTGTCGCACCTGACGGCAACCTTGAAGCTTCATGGGAAGCAGACCCCTACGTGCACGGCCCGAGCTAAGCCTGCAGTATTTCTCTGCGTTCAGCCTGTACACAACCTGATCATCCTCTTTTCCTTTTGACTCCCTAGCGCTAGATGCTGGTACCGCCACGGAGGGGAAGGTGCTGGGAATGCTGACGGCAGCAGCGGAGCTCTGAGCAAAGGGGCTGGGAAGCTCTCCTGCTTTCCACCCCTGGATGGAAAATAAAGAGCACAGCCAGACTGCTTGTGTCGCTTCACTTGAATGCAGCGCCTTGTCTGCGCTAGTCTGTGTGCCTTTTTGCCATTTAGGGGATGAAAAGAAATGCTCACCAAAGCACGGACAGGACCTCCTGTATCCTGATCACTTCCAGCTATGGAGATGAGAAATTGGCCTTGCTGAACCAAGTCCAGGTAGGTGACGCCAGCTGCTCTTCCGCTATCCACCAGTGCTGTAACCCTGCCGTAGAAGGCCACCAGATATTTCAGGCATGATCTGCCCTTAATGAAGCCGCATTGTCTGTCACCAAGCGCCTCTTTGTTTGCCACGGATCCCTGGCTGCTCCGTAAATGTTCCTGCATTCCTCCTGGGAGGCTCAAGGGAGACCTTATCGCCCCACTGCCCCACAGATGGTCCCACAGCCATGCTGCCGAGGCACCACACATTCAGGGCTGGGTCAAGCTCTTACTGACCGCATCAGGAACAATTGCCATGGAACACAGAATGCAATGCACAGGAAAAATCACACGCAATTAGCAACCAAATAACAGTCGTTTTGTAGCCAACTCCCAGGAAGGGTTACAGCTGGGGCTATGCAAATATATATCTCACTATACAGACAGAAAATGTGAATATTTCTACCAAGAAAGGCAGATAGTACAGGTACGATTGGCACAAATTTACCCATTCAAAGATGGAGCATTTCAGGGAACAATCTTAACTCTGTTTTCTCTGCTCGAACAGGCAGGAGATGTCAGAAGTCACAGATTTTCTCTGTGCCAGGAGTGAGGGGTGGCATGAACAGTCCTGGGCAGGGAGGGTTTTGTGGCATCAGGGCTCCATGCAGGACAGAAAATTGTCATTGTAGGTCTGAGTACTACCTACTTGTTTTTAAAGCATTTCAAACATTTCACCTCAATCAGCACATTACAGTCAGCTGAAATAGCTGAACAGTTCTAATACAATGTGAAAGGTGTCCCATGACATCAAAATTATCATATTTCAGGATGACCATTACGGTGGGAGACAAATACTGATCTTCCCCTGTACTGGCATTGCCAGAATTTCTCTTATGCACTGCACTTCATCTCCTCAGTCTTTGAGGTATTTCCACCTGGCCTTACAAAACAGCCCATGGCTGGAAATCACCTTTCCAGCAGAGTGTGTGGACATGTGCATTTTCCACTCTTCTGCAGAGTTCCCCTCCGCTTGCTCTTGCTCTTTGGTCATTCAAATGCTTCTCATATACCCAGTTGCTTCTAGGGATTTTGGGGAGGTTGAGCTTGCCTGCATTTCAGTAGTCCCTCTCATCATCCCTGTAGCCAACTCTGTATTTTCTCTTTTACCATTTCCTATCTCGCTGTGTCAAAAATTTCTTGTACAGTCATCCCTTGTGGATGGTGCACCTCATTGGAGGCAACTTGGAGTTGGCTCACCATTGTGGGCTCTGGTTTCTGTTTATTTCTTTTCATTTTGTTGGTGTTTGTTTCTTTTTTATATATTTTTTTATAAAAACTGAAATAAAATACTTCACCTATATAGACCTCCTTTGGACGCACATTGGATCCATGACAACTAGAGAATGATGCTATCACTTCTTTGCAAAACTGAAAACTAATGGAAACTAATCTTAAATAAAGAAAATGCTTTCTGTAAAGTGGTCATTGAAAACTTCCTCTTTAACTGCATTCTTGAAACCTCACTAATTAACTGTACAAGTCTGGAAGACCGGATGAAAATGGCTGAATGGTAATGAGCCCCATGGTGCATTTGGTGCTGAGTCCATGGACCTCAGGTAGTGAGAAGAGAATGATGTAACTGCAGGAGAAGTTAAAGTCAGAAGGAGACTTTGAAGTGTCTGGGAGTATTAATGGGCCCCAGTGAGGGTCATTACTGACAAAGCCTCCCCATGGACTTGTTAGAGCAGACAATTGGAGGCCATGATTGCAGGTAGGCAAAGGCACTGGGCAGGAGACTCTGATGCTGAGTAAAGGCCTTGGTTTGTTTGGTGAAGCAGAAAGGCCAAGGCCTGGCCCCCAGCCCCTGGGCAGGGAGGTCCTGTCCCTCACCCATGGCTCAGGGCTCTTCCTGGGGCAGTGGGATGTGGGGTGTGTGATGCTATGCTATGACACCTGCTGGCCTCCGCACTGGGTTGCTGCCCTGCACTGTCCTATCCCTTCCCACTTTTCCCTGCAGGCACGCACCTTGCTTCTCCACATTGCTCTCATCCTGGCATTTCCGTACTTTCACTGCTGTCTGCCCACCCACCATGGCAGATCTTTGAAACACAATGGCATGGGTTGACCACTGACTCCGTAGGGGTGACCTCTGGCACCACAGCACTACCCTTTCAGTGACATTTCCTCCTCCTCATGCCCACTCTTCACCTTCCAAGCAGCACTTCGTAGAAGTTTTGACACTATTCTGCTCTTTCTCAGCACCAGAGAAAGCTTTATCATCAACAAGCCACTTTTTTAGCAGATGTCCAGAGATGTCAGCCTTCTAGAGACCTATGGCCTGACCAGACAGAAGAAACCTCACCATGATCTTCCAAACCATATACCTGCTGCTGGCCTTCCAGCTTCTCAGG
The DNA here is from genome assembly GCA_951411735.1 of Somateria mollissima. Taxonomy (NCBI): domain Eukaryota; kingdom Metazoa; phylum Chordata; class Aves; order Anseriformes; family Anatidae; genus Somateria; species Somateria mollissima. The sequence continues at coordinate 1,089,372 of OX598333.1, forward strand.
TAGATGTGACCAAGTTGCATGCCTCTTGCTGTCCCACCATGTGCTCAGGCAGAAGGGATGTGAAAACCCACAGCCAAGGCCTCTTCCTGCATGGGGCCTGGCAGGCTCTCAGACAGAGGGCATCTCACAATCAGTGTGCCAAGCAGGTGCCTTCTGCTGCCTTATCAGGGATGCTGGCAGGTGTAAGTTGAAAAGCACAGATGTTAGCCAGGAGGCAAGGGCTGACACATCAGCTGCTTCAGGAAGAGGTCACCTCACAGGCCCTGTCCCCAGCCCTGTTACTGCTGCTCCAGAGTCAGAGGTGACCAGATGGTTCCGATGGATTTGAAGTTTCTGAGGCAAAACAGGCCTCCAAATAATACACCCACATAGCAAGCTGGTTGTGGGCCTGGACCTGACCTGATTAAAAGGAAAAAATTAAATGGAATTTATCAATAATTTTTCTACCATTGCTTCAAATATGGAAACCATCTTCAAATGAAATGCACTAATTTTCAGAATTTTTAGGCTTGTCTATGAATTCTCATCCAAATTTGCACACATTCCTTCCCAAAACCTTGAATAGTGCAACTGTGTTCCCAGGACATGCGTGCATTGGCACATTGCACATCTCCACCTCAGATCTAAATGGAGCAGAGAGCAATGAAGGTTAGAGGGGCTGGATAGATCCTGCCTTTAGCTCTTTGCTGTCGACCCATGGCCACACCTGCTAGGACTTCCCTTTCATCCTTCCTCTTTATGAGCTGGCCAAATCTGTATGGGGTGTACAGTTGCATAGCACCATGGCTCTCCATGTGCCAGACTCCATGCAATACCCAGAAACCGAGAGCACAGCCTTAGAAAGAGGCCCAGAGCACAACTGAGGAAGGCAAATGTGACTCCTATCTTGCATAAAGGCAAGGCAGAGGCAGGGAACTAGAGGCCAGACAGCCTTTCCTCAGATCCTGGAAAAGTGATGGATCAGCTAATCCTGAAAAACATTTCCAAGCACATGGGGGATAACAAAGTGATCAGGAGTGGTCGGCATGGATTCATCAAGCATTTGTTGAGACTTAACTACTGGATAACCTTCTCCAATGAAAAGACTGCCTTGGTAAATGAGGGGAGAGGAGGGGATGCTGTCTGCCTTGTCTTCAGAAAGGCTTTTCACGTTTCCCATAATATCCTGATAGAGAAGCTGATCAAGTCTGGTCAGAATGAGGAGGCAGTGAGGTGGACTGGAAAGTTCCCACACGGATGGGCTCAAAGTCCTGTGGCATGTAGTCTAGTTGGAAGTCAGTCACAAGCAGGACACTGTGAGGGCAATATTGGGTCCTATCCTGTCCATTCATACTCCAGCCATTCTTTAATGTTGTGATCCTGTGTGGATGATATGGACTGGAATTTTGATAAACATCTGGGTCCAGAGGGTTGTAGCCAGATTTACACGCTCCATCCGGAGTTCGTTCAGTACTGTGCAAACAGGGAGTCAGTACTGGACCAATATTATTTAACAAGTTTATTAATGACTTGTACAATGGGGCAAGTTGGCAGATGATATGAATCTGAGAGCAGTGGCCAACACACAAGATGGTTTTGCCGTCATTCTGAGGGACCTCGCAGGCTACAGAACTAGGCAAAGATGAATTGCATGAAATTCAACAAAGTGAAATGCTCCTGCAGGAATAACGTTATGCACAAAGACATTGCTTGGGGCCAACCAGCTAGAAATCAGCTTGGTAGAGAAGGACCTGGGTTTTCTGGTGGTCAACAAGATGAACAGGTGCCAGCCACGTGGAATTACATCAAAGAAGGCCACCAGCACCTTGGGCTTCATTATTACAAACCTTGCCAGTACATTCAGGGATGTAATAAATGGCTCAGTCTTCAAAATAGGATTATAATCAAAGTTTACAATTCATTAAAGGAATAGAGGTAAGCAACAGCGCTGGGTGCGCCGGGAGTCTCTGCTCCACCAAGATGCACACCAGTTACATCAAGCATCTGATTTTTATGCTCCTAGGCTGATACATACTCATTACTACTTCTAAAAAAAACAGGGTTATTATAATTAGTTTCCGGAATCCAAACCCTCCTACTGGAGCATGCGTATCAGTCTCCGGTGGTCCCTCTGGGGGTCTCTCGTGCTGAAGGCTCATAGTCTTCCTCCCTCTTGTCCTTCTCCTTTGTCCAACTTGGCTGTATGTCAGGGACTTGTGCAACATCCCCTGCAAGCTTTGTCTTTTAGTTGTTTTTCAGCTCTCCCCGTCTCCTTAATCTCCTGGCCAGATAGCAGAGACTTGCATAGTGTCCCATGCAATAGTCATAATAGTTAGCAGTTATTCTGAAACCTCCCAGATATCAGAGACTTCAAGGAAAAGTCTACAAATACATTTCCCTTCAAGCTCTCTATTGACACAAATTGCTGAAACATTCCTTTGCAAGATACAAGCATTATATACATTAACCACTCTGTTTTTCTTAGACTTGTGGTTATACAAGGGTATGTAAGACAGAAGGTCACATTGATCATACCATGCGGCCCTAGCATTGTTCTATACTGACACGAATCAGATGAACATATCTCACAAGGGAGTTGGTCCTTCCTCTCTACTGACCTCTGCTGAGACCAAACCCAGTGTGCAGTGTCCAGTTCTGGGCTTCCTTGTGCGTGAAAGACCTGGATGTAGTGCAGTAAGTCCAGGAAATGCCACAAAGGTCATTAAGGGACTGGAGAGTCTTCAGATGAGGAGACGCTGAGAGAGCTGGAGTGTTCAGCCTGGAGAAGAGAAGGCAAGGGGGAGATTTTTACCAAAGACTCACAGAACAGCCGAGGTTGGAAGGGACCTCTGAAGATCGTTTAGACTAATCTCCCTGCAAGCAGGATCACCTAGAGCACATTGTGCAGGATGGCATCCAGGCAGATTTTGAACATCACAAGCGAAGGAGACTCCACAACCTCTCTGGGCAACCTGTTCCAGTGCTTTGTCACCCTCTCAGTAAAGAAGTGTTCTCTCATATTCAGACAGAACTTCCTGTGCTCCAGTTAGTGCCCCACTGCCTAAAGTCCTGTTGCTGGGCACAACTGAAAAAATCTGGTTCCATCCTCTCGACACCCTCCCCTCAGATATTTATACACATTGATGAGGTCTCCCTTCAGTCTCCTCTTTTCCAGGCCAAACAGGCCCCGCTCTCTCAGCCTGTCTTTGTATGACAGGTGCTCCTCATCCTCTTTGTAGACCTCCTCTGGACTAGCTCTAGCAGTTCCATGTCCGTCTTGCACTGGGGAGCCCAGAATTGGACACAGTACTCCAGGTGTGGCCACATTTGGTGAAGACATGATGGGAGGAATTAAGACAAAGCAGCCTGACTCTTTCCTGAAGTGCCCATTGACAGGACAAGAGGCAATGGGCACCAAAGGAAACGTTGGTAAAACCTCCTGGAAACAGGAAAGCTCTTCTGTACTGTGAAGTGGGTTGATGAGTGGCACAGGTTGCTTAGAGAAGTTGTGGAGCCAACATACCTGGAGATATTCAGAACCTGTCTGGACATGGACATGAGCATGGACAACCTGCTCAAGCTGGCCCTGCTTGAGCAATGGGGTTGGCCTAGGCAATCTCCAGAGCTCCCTTCCAACCTCAAACATTCTGTAGTTCTGTGATAGCTGGCAGTGTTTCTGAAAACTTTTCTGTGCTACCTCGAACCAGTCTGAGCCCTGGTGCCCATAGAACAGAGCTTGCTTTTAGGATGACTTAACTCACTAGGTAACCCCGATGAACAGAGATTACAAAAGCAGGCACTGTCTCAGCCCACAGCAGTGTTCCCAGGTCCTGACTCCACTGAACAGCTCCTTCTTCCTTGAGGATTATGAGCTGGAAGGAACATGTGGAGGTCTGTACCTTGGCCTGGCCTCAGCTGGGATAACTTGAGAGTTAGATCACATTGGTCAGTTCTTGGTTCACCTCTCATGTTCGGATGTGATTTTTTTTTTCCTTAACCTCTTTTGGAATTTCTTTTTCTACCTTTCCTCCTCATTGTCTTTTGTCCTTTCTGCCCCTCCTTGTGCCCCAGCCAGATCACCGTATGTACTGAGACCAAGGGCAATCACAGCCTGCTCTTGAAGCGCTGCCTCACCAGGATTCTCTGGGACTGTGCAGGCAGGCTGTGACGGCCTGCTCCAAAAGAAGACACATTGCTTGAGATCAGGGGAGATCACAGGGAAAAACCCAACACCTAGTGCAGAGGGACAGTGGCAGTAATTGTAGGGTGATATGGGGCTGGGGCCTGAACCAGGGCATGGGTGACAGGGCTGGTCATTTCCCAGTGCAGACACAGATCCCAGCAGGAGGAAGGACCCAGACATTTCCAAGACCAGCTCCCTCCTGGGCAGTGCTGAATAGTGGTGCTACTCTGCAAAGCAAGTGGGCTGTGGTTTATCTCTGGACCAGATGGTGGTACTTCACTAAGGATGACACTGGTCATTGCCAGCTCCCCCTCCCTGTGCCTGCGGGGTTCCACTCTCTCCTCTGGGGCTGCACAGTCCTTGCCTATATTATAGGCCTTACCTATAAATAATTCAGTTTAGAACTCAGTTTAAACATACGGAAGCATTGATTAATTGTTTTTGTCTTTGGGGACCCCACCTTGTGTGACCTGTCACTTTGTGGGGCCTGCTGGGTATGCGCACGCTGGGTATGTTATGCAGTAACCATTCACCATCTCCACTGTGTCCTAATTTCGGCTAGGATAGAGTTAATTTTTCTCCTAGTAGCTGGTAAGGTGCTGTGTTTGGGATTTAGGATGAGAACAATGTTGATAACACACTGATGTTTTAACTGTTGCAGGACACTGCTTACAATAAGCCAAGGACTTTTCAGTTTCTCGATTTGTCCTGGGAGGGGACAGAACCAGGACAGCTGACCCAAACTGGCCAAAGGGATATTCCATACCATCTGATGTTATGCTGAGCAATTAATACGGGAGGGGCTGGCCGGGGTGGAAGGACTGGCTGCTCGGGGATAGGCTGGGCATCAGGCTGCAGGTGGTGAGCAATTGCATTGTGCATCACTTGTTTTGTAGACATCATTAGTAGTAGTACTAGTATCATTATTATTATTTTTCTTTCTTTTTGGTCCTAATAACATGTCTTTTTCTCAACCCACAGGCTTTATTTTTTTTCCGATTCTCTCTCCCATCCCAGAAAGGGAGTGGGGAGGGCGAACGAATGGCTGTGTGGTGCTTAGCTGACAGCCAGGTTAAACCGTAACAGTCCTTTGTCACAGTCCACTGTCACTAGACACAACCAGGAGCTATTTGGTCTTGCACCCAGGGAGAAACAGCAAGTATCCCTAAGTTTAGATGTAGAGCTTAGGGATATGGTTTAGTGGGGACTGTTAGCGTTAGGTCAGAGGTTGGACTCGATGATCTTGAGGTCTCTTCCAACCTAGAAAATTCTGTGATTCTGTGATTCTGTACTTAGGCCTATTCCTGGCACCATCTTTGAAGGAAGAGCCCAGCTTTCAGGCAGGACACTGAGGACATGCCACTTTATTACACAGCTGCTCTGGGAGAGTCCAGTCAGATAAAGGCTTTAAGATAGACTTTGATACAGGCTTCAGGTGAGACAAGGCAAAGTCATTCCTCAGTATCAGTGGGAGGAAACCACGTATTATTCTAGGAACAGCAGAAGCACAAGCATCAATAAATAATTGCAGGTTCGAGAGCCTCCGATTAACGGTGCGGGGAAGCAAGTGATCGACTCAATATGAGTGGTAATACAAGCTTCAACTTTATTGCGCAGATATCCGTATATTTATACACACAGCTATAATTATGCCTACTGGTCACTATCCTATTGGCTAAGCCTAAAAGTGTTGCAAAAAATACTGTTTCTCCTACTTGTGGTTACAGCGCATAAGCTACTCCCTTATTTTCCCAGGCCTCAGATCCATTGTTTATCTCTCTCTCAAGGACAGACTACTTGCATATTTTCACAAGAATGCTTCTCATCTGGCCTACTCCATGGCTATAAACTCTGCATTTTCTTTGCCTTGCTTGTACAGTTCCTCTAGGGACCCGTGCCCTTGCTCTTTGAGCCATTCTTCAACAAATAATAATAAATACATCCATAATTATAATGAAAAAATAACACAACACAAACCTGGAAGAAAATATATTGGGAGTCATTTCAGAAGAGAGAAGGGAACTCTATGAATACTGAAAAACAATCAATAAACACTCTTCAAATGATATCCTTGAGCTCCTGCTTCCTCATGCTGTAGATGAAGGGGTTCAACGCTGGAGACACCACCGAGTACAGAACTGCCACCACCAGATCCAGAGGTGGGTAGGAGATGGAGGGGACTTCAGGTAGGCAAACATGGCCATGCTGAGAAACTGGAAGACCATGGCAAGGTGAGGGAGGTACGTGGAGAAGGCTTTGTGCTCTCCCTGCCCAAAGGCATCCTCAGCACAGCTTTGAAGATCTGCACAGAGGACAGCACAATAAAGCAGTCTCCCACAAACACAAACCCACTAAATGAGGGTCACTGCCCACTCCAGGCACAGTCTGCTCATGGAGAACATCTGGGCCCTTCAACCAACTCCACATTCGTCTCCTGGAAGATGTCCTCTGCCCTGCCCCATGTGGGACAGCCGTGAGTAGGCATCTCAGTAACCATTTGCCATCTCCACAGTCATCAGACACCAACAGGTTACTCCTAATTCCTACCCATGGTCTCTCACTGCTCACAGCATGGCAAGAAGTTTCTTCTCTCCCAAATCATGCAGCAACAGGCCTTTCAGGGTACAGCTGCACAGCCCCGAACTTGCCACCAGCTTTGAAGGAAAAGACAAGTCTTCAGGCAGCGCACTGGGGACACCCCATTTTATTACGAAGGTGCTAAAAGAGTCAGTGCTGACCTACCATTAGATGTGTATTTACAGAGCCTCAAGACTACAGAGCAGTGTCATTACTCAGTAATAGGATGATGAAGAAATTACTTTATCTTTTTTATGAACATTATAATTGCAAGTGACACTGCGGATAGCAATAACTAAAATGATAAGGACACAAGGACCAAGCCTGCAAGAAGACACTCAGAAAGTCATCTGCGGAGAAAGAAGGGAAAATAATCACCCTTAATAAACATCCCTGAAAACACTTTCCTAATAGCACCCTTCAGCTCCTGGTTCCTCATGCTGTAGATGAGGGGGTTTAAAGTTGGAGGCACCACCGAGTACAGAACTGCCACCACGAGGTCCAGGGCTGTGTAGGAGAAGGTGGTGGGCTTCAGGTAGGCAAACATGGCTGTACTGAGAAATAGGGAGACCACAGCCAGGTGAGGGAGGCATGTGGAAAAGGCTTTGTGCCGGCCCTGCTCAGAGGGCATCCTCAGCACAGCCCTGAAGATCTGCACATAGGACAGTATGATGAAAACAAAACAGCCAAATGCTAAACTGAAACCAACCAGAAGCAGCCAAAATTTCCTGAGGTAGGAGTGTGAGCAGGAGAGCTTGAGGATCTTGGGGATTTCACAGAAGAACTGGTCCACAGCATTGCCTTGGCAGAGGGGCAGGGAAAATGTATTGGCAGTGTGCAGCAGAGCATTGAGAACCCCACTGCCCCAGGCAGCTGCTGCCATCTGGGCACAAGCTCTGCTGCCCAGGAGGCTCCCATAGTGCAGGGGCTTGCAGATGGCAACGTAGCGGTCATAGGACATGATGGTGAGAAGAGAATGCTCTGCTGAAAATAAGAAGACAATCAGAAAGACCTGTGCAGCGCATCCTGCATAGGAAATGGCCCTGGTGTCCCAGAGAGAATTGGCCATGGCTTTGGGGACAGTGGTGGAGATGCAGCCCAGGTCGAGGAGGGCGAGGTTGAGGAGGAAGAAGTACATGGGGGTGTGGAGGCGGTGGTCGCAGGCTATGGCAGTGAGGATGAGGCCGTTGCCCAGGAGGGCAGCCAGGTAGATGCCCAGGAAGAGCGCGAAGTGCAGGAGCTGCAGCTCCCTCGTGTCTGCAAATGCCAGGAGGAGGAACTCGGTGATGGAGCTGCTGTTGGACATTTGATGCATCTTGGCCTCAGCTCCTATCCAAAGACAAAGGGACATGCACTGGGTACCTATGAAAGGTGGTGACACATTTTGAAACCCATCGTTTAGTTCAGATTCAGTGCACCTGTATTACAGAGGGGCTGTTTATCATCCTCCAGCAGAAGGGGCAATTGTCCAGGGCCAATGCTGGATGTCCTTAAACCAGAGTGACCTGAACAGAGCCAGCTCATTTCCGAGCCCAACGCACCACAGTGCCCAGAGCCATATTGACTAGAACTGCATACGCACTTTGCTCCCAGGATGCACCACCTGAGCAGGACTCAGTATTTTGGTGTTTGAGATCTGGCTTTAATCCCACTGTCCAGAGAGTCTGAGCGAAATACTAAGGGCAGGAAGGTTGGAAGGAGAAACACAGAGAAATGCCCCAGCGTTCCTCCTGAGGGAGGAAGGAAATGGAGTGAGAGATGGGCAACTGGGGGGGTTCTCTTCTCAGGGTCCTCCTGCCAAGGGGAAAATGCAGCCTGAGATCCCATGGATGTGGGGGCAGAGGCTTTGCTGAATGGGAGAAGACACCAAGTGGTTGCTCAGGGGAAGGCACCTGCAGTACAGGGGTGGCAGAGAGGTGCTCAAATTCCCCCTGCCAATGAGTTTCTGGGAGCCGCTCCCTCTCACTCCCTGCTCATGGCTCTGCTGCCTGCAGCTGTCCCTGCCTGCAGCTGGGTCTCTGTCCCCACGCCTCCTGCCTGCAGCTCACAGCCCCCATCCCACCCGCTGGGTGCTCAGCTCTGCCCTGCAGACACCTCCTGGCAGCAGGGCTCTGCCCAGGAGCAGCTCGCTGGGGGCACATCCAAGAGACCAGCTCACACAGACCCTGCTAACAGTGCATGTGTGGTGGTGGAGCTTTCTCGGGGCTGAGGGGCAGGAAAGGGTCCTTTTATCCCTCCTTATGATGGCCCCTCAGCTCATCATGGAGTCTCAGCGTCTTCTTGGATTAACTATTTCTGTTTGTATTACCACCGAGCCAAAGTAGAGAAGATTGAAAGTTCAGGAGACTCAGGAAAGCTGAGACTGAAGTCTAAATCCCCTACCATATCCCGGCTCTTGCAAAGTCCCTTTGGATACACCCTGGTTGTGCTGTGGATCTGTGAGCAGGCTGCCCCAGGCAGCAGCCTCCCACCAGCAGCAGGACCCTGCCCTGCCGGGGGGGCTCCTTCCACCCGCAGCTTCTCCCCGCAGCGCCCTGGGCAGCTCCCCGGGCAGGCTGAGTGCTGAGCCTGGCAGGCGGCAGAGGCCCTGCCCCGGCACACAGCCCCTGGGGCACAGCAGGGACCCTGCTCTGCACCACAGCCCTGGACACCCCTGCCTGCACCCCCGGCTTCTCCTGCCTCCAGCCAGAGACTTACCGGGTGCAGGGCTGGGAAGTCTTCTCCCGCAGTGAGCTCTGGGCATGCTGCCACTTCTGCCTGCCTTTAAGCACTGTGTCTCTGCAGGCAGTGCCCCCAGCCCTGCTGCGCTGTGCAGAGGAGCTGCTCCTGGGCAGAGCTGTCTCTCTGCAGCGCTGCCCGCTTGCCAGGAGCTCCCCTTGGGCCCAGGAGCCCGGCCCAGCTCAGCAGCAGAGGCCCAGCCCAAGGCCTCCCTTGCTCTGCCCCCCACCAGGCTCCCTGCACATGGCCCTGGGGCTGCAGGGGAACCTGCTGGGAAACAGCCTGAAGGAATCCCTGGGCTTCCCTCCCTCACCTGGCACACACAGTTCTTCACACCATGCTCATTTCTCCCAACAGAAAAAGATTTTGATATAGCAATCACATCTCTGTGAATTAGGTTCTTGTGAGAAGGACATGTCCACATGGCTTCATCCAACACCAGCAAGGTCTGCCTGCTTTTTGTACCCTGAGACAGGACTCTGCCTGGGTGCAAGATGTGCTGTGTGGGCATAAAGTCAGTGGTACTTTGCAAACTACATCCCTATAGTCCATGGGACAGTAAGGCCTGCATTGAAGAATTCTTGGTGATGACCCGGAGGTGCTGGTTCCTTATGATCCCAGGAGAAGGGCACTCTAGGTCTTGCACAGGGACTTTTGGCACATTGCCCACCCCCTTGCCTGTGGTCCCACAAGTCAGATGGGTGATGGAACACCTCATTAATATGCAACATAGTTTGACTTGCGGGAAACAGACTCCATGATCAGTATGATTGTAAAGTAGGTATGTTTATTCAGCACTGGGCAGCACAGGGGGTAGTCCCACCAAAGTCGTGTGCGTGCAACGCAGCAACTTGCCATGGTTATATGCAGCAAAGAGTTCCACATGCATGAAGTTTCACAATGCACCTACTCATACGCATAACCTGTCCCCGCATCATATTAAAATTAGTTCAAGAAGTCATTTCTATAAGCTCCTCCCATCTGCACTTGTGCAGTGTCTCCTGGTGGTGGTCAGCAGGGGTCGTGGGGATGAAGGTTGGTGACTCTTCCTCGTCACCGCTACTTGACCTCTTGTCTTTGCACAGACTCAGTTGCTCCTTGGCTCTTGTCCAACCGCAGGACCAGATTCTGACAGTTTCTTAGGATAGGCTCACACTCTTATCAAGAGACTAACCCTGGTAAGGGGCCCAAGGCTTCTTGCTTTAGTTAATTTGCACAATGCGTAATAGTTAGCAAAGACACTAAGTAGCATCCACTAGTTTAATGCTGTCAGCACTCTATCTCTACTTGATAAGATTCTCCTAATTCCCTCTCTCAATCTACGGCAAGATGTTAAGGATCATTTTTGGAACTGTGCCTGAAACCCCCATTCCTAGGGAGCCTGAACACTATAGCAGAAGCAGCATGAACAGGTGGAGAAATGTGGGGAAATACCACAGTGCTCACTCTGAGGAAGACAAAGAGATAGAGAAACACCCCAGAGAGCCTCACCCAGCTGTGCACAGCCCCCAGGGATGGGCACTGATGGGCAAGCACTGGAAACCGCTCTGTCATGCAAGAGGCAAGGGGAGCATGCCCACAGAGATGCACCTCTCCTCTTCTGGGGCTTTGGTTGCAGACATGGCAGCTCATGCCCTGGACACCATGATCAGGTTGACGTGACCCAGCAGTGTGCACTGGCAGCATAGACACAGGACCACGTGTATCTCTGCGCAGCACAGTCAGGGGCGGTAGTCCGGCCTTCAGCGTACCACAATCCTCCAGAAATGAGACTTGGTCAAACTACAAGAGAGATCCCAGACTGGTGCAGAAGAGGAGTTCAGGCACCGTGAGGGGCTGCTGCATCCCAGGTGACTTCGCTCCCATCTTTTGAAAAAAGCCCAGCCTCAGGACAAGCGTGACACCCAACCCTCCTGGAAGGGCTCCCAACAGCAGAGCCGTGTTGGGGCAGGGACTTCTCCATTGCTCGATTTCCTATATTCCATGGCCTTTGTCACCATTTGGAGATGTTGCTGGTAAATTTGTCAGGATCCTGTGGAAAAGAACTGGGAAGAAACGAAGTGACCGTTTCTCCACACAAGAATCTCTCATCTCTCTCCTGAGCTGTGCCATCTCCATGCTGCTGACCTCACAGGCATTCTAATGACATGGGCTGATGTCACAGGGGGTGAACTGCATCACCAGGATATTGTCACTGGAGCAGCGGCAGTGCTGACACTTCCTTGCAAGGCCTGGTCCGTGCTGGGCACTGCTTGGGTGCTCCCCACCGCTGTCCTTCTGTGGCCAGGAGTGGGGTCAGCAGGCAGCAAGCTTGCACTGGGCAACCCTCGCTGACGGGCAGAGGAGCAGGGGCACCTTGCAGAGGAGCTGTGGTAGAGGATCCAGGGCGGGCGTCCCTTGTCCTGAGCTGAGGGCCAGCAGTAAGCAAGATAGAGGGCTGCTGGAGGGTGACCATCACTTTTGGCCTGACATCCATGTTCCAGGTGCTCCTGCAGGTCTCCTCCAAAGGTGAGGGTGTCAGGAGCCCCTTCCCAAGATGTGTCACAGGGGCTGTCAGCTGTCCAAAGCTGCAATTCCTGGGCTTTGGAGGGAGGCTGGACAAGGCTGTTGGATGCTGTAAGAGCCCTGCCTGAGTGTCCCCTGAGCTCAGAGGACAATGTGGCAGTCAAGATTCCTGAGTCCTGATGCTAGGGCTGTCCTGAGCCCCAGGGCTCCTCTGGGCATGGCTCAGCCTCCTCGTGATGGGGACAATCCAGGGCAAGTTTTTCCTGGGAGCTGGTGCCTCTTTGGGTTCTGCAGTCTCTGGGAGGAAGGACGTCCGGTGTCCCAGAGACTGGTGTGTCCTGCAGCTCCCACAGGCCTCTCAGGAATGTGCCAGAAATGCCTCTGTTGGAAATCAAACCTTCCCCTTGTCCTCCCGTCCTTCAGGGGAACTTCTGCTCCTTCTCTTCTGTGCAGCCAGGCTGGCAGAGCATGTCCTGGATGCTGAGATGCCATCTCTGGATGGCCACAGCTCTGGTGCTGAACCCTTCCCGTGCCCGTACTGTGGTGGATTTACCCTGCTATGCAGGTGGCCTCCTACACCACCATTCACTCCCTCCCTCTTCAAAGAGAAAAAGGGGAAGTAAATATTTTTTGAGTGGTCGTTTGGGGTCCCAAGATTTGGAGTTTTCTTCAGCGATAGCTCTCCATGGGCCACAGCCTCCTTTAGGCCATATTCCCCTACTCCACTGTGGGCTCCTCCACAGGCTGCAGCATCAAGATCTGCTCCACCGTGGCACACATGGGTTGCAGGGGGAGAGCCTGCTCCACCAGGGGCCCCTTCATGGGCTGCAGGGGAACGTCTGGTGTCTGAAGCACCTCCTGCCTTTTTTCTGCAGTGACCTTGCTGTCTATAGGGCTATTTCTCACACCTCCCTCTCCCAGCTGCTGTTGCCCAGCAGGTTTTTCCCTTTTTTTAAATCTGCCCTCACAAAGGCACAACTAGCATCGCTCATTGGTTTAGCTTGCCAGTGGCAGCTCTGGCCTGAATAAGTCTGGGCATTTTTCAGCAGGTGGCAAGCAATTACATTGTGCATCACTTGCTTTGTGCATTCTACTATCATCAGCATCATCATCAACAACAATAATAACATTTTTATTATTATTATTTCCCTTTCATTTTTTTCTTTATCTCCATCCACAAGATTTTCTTTCTTTCTTTTTTTTTTTTTTTTTTTTTTTTTTTCCCTAATTATTCTCTCCCCCATCCCACTGGCAGGGTGTGGAGCAAACGGCTACGTGGTGCTGAGCTGCCAGCCAGGTTAAACCACAACACTCCCTTTGGCACTTAACGTAGGGCCCAAAGGGTAGAGATAATGATTAAAATAAAATAGTTATAAGCATTATATCAGCTTATTATTTGCTGAAAGCAATGTTGATTTTGGGGGGGATCTCAGGGCTTTAGTTGTGTTTGATGTCAGAATTATGTTGGATAGCACATTACAAACTGTGAGTGTTCCTTGTGGTACTGTTTATCATCTCTGGGGGCTGGTTTAAGGCTATTATTTTGCTGTCTTGTGTAACGCTGTCTTATGGTATGATAAAATTATTGGATGTGAGACTGATCTGGTAGTTGTACTCAGCATTGCTGTCACCACTGTACTTCAGGAGCCATCTATGAGAAACTATCCTGCTCTTGTGAGGCCCCACTTCGAGTGCTATATCCACATGTGGGGACCCCAGTACAAAAAGAATGTTGAACTGTTAGAATGGGTCCAGAGGAGAGCCACGAAGTTGGTCAGTAGGCTGGAGAACCTCTCCTATGAAGTAAGGCTGAGAGAGCTGGGAATGTTGAGCCTGAAGAAGGGAAGGCTCAGGGGTGACCTCACTGCATCTTTTCAATTTTTAAAGGGGGCAATAAAAAAGATGGAGAGTGACCTTCTCCTCATGCAGCCAATGAGAGGACAAAGAGGGATGATATTAGACTAAAAGTGGGAGATTTAAAGTAGAGATTAGGAGGAAATTCTTCATGGTGAGGCACTGGAACAGGTTGCCCAGAGAAGTTGTGGATGCCCCATCCCTGGAGGTGTTCAAGTCCATGTTGCATGAGGCCCTGAGCAACCCGTTCTAGTGGGTGGCATCCCTGCCCATGGCAGGAGGGTTGGAACTAGGTGTTCTTTAAAGTCCCTTCCAACCCAAGCCATTCTATGATTCTGTGATTCTCTTCTGGGACTTCCTGTGCTCTCAGCTTCCCTTCAGTCTTCGAGGTGGACCTGAGCTGAAGAACCTTGTCTGGGGGTGATCTCTAGGATAAGGGCCAGCACATGGGTTGGGAGAGACTGTCTGACTGTCTCAAGGATATGTGCTGCATACAACTACAGCGGGAGAGCAGGAAGCTCACATGGCTGCTGGGTCATGCTTCCATCAATGCAAACCCTGACACGGGATCCCAGCCTTGCTTTCCAAGACTCTCTTCACACAGGGCAAGGGCATTAAGAGATTGGCAGGTTAGGGCACCAGTCCTTCTTCAGTCACTGCTCAGGCCAGGTGGTGCACCAGGAAGCCATGGACATGTGGTTCGGCATGAGGAGTACAAGTTAGGGTACCCACAGTCCAGTTCTTGTCTTGGATGAGATGAACACCAGTATTTGAGGCAACTTCTAGACAAGGTCAGCTTCCATCTGACCTCTCCTCATCCCTCCTCTCGCCTCTCCAGCTCTTCCTGGCTGTCTCCCCATGCTGCCCGTGTGGCCCTGAGCTGGTGGTGCTATGAGCAGACCAAGCAGGCTGTGGTGCCCAAGAGGTGACTGCATACTGGCTGTGCTGCACACGGGGGGAAGTAGGCCCAGCTGGATTGGGATCACAGCTGCTAAGCTCTCACTCCGGGTTCAACATCTGTGTCAGATGCTCAGAAAGACTAGGGAACCTTTCCAAGGACTCTAGGGGTTTCCAGGTATCTTTACAAATCCAGGCAGTTTTACTTCCTCGAGGATGAGAGGAACCAATGTAATGGATTTACATGGCAAGGTTTTTGGCAGCAGGGAGCCATAGGGGTTGCTTCTGTGAGAAGACTCTAGAAGCTGCCCCATGTTAGGTTAGGGTCGCGCTGCTGACCAGAGCCGAGCCAATAAGCGATGTTGTTTGCTCCTCTGTGAGAGCATATTTAAGAAAGGGAAAACAAACAAAAACAAACAACAACAGCAACAAAAACATGCTGCCACACAGCAGCTGGGAGAGAGAGAGGAGTGAGGAACAGCCTTGCAGGCGCCAAGGTCAGTGAAGAAGGAGGGGGAGAGGTGCTCCAGGCACCGGAGCAAAAGTCCTCTGCGGCCTGTGGTGAGGCCCATGGTGAAGCAGGCTGTCCCCCTGCAGCCCATGGAGTGCCACGGGGGAGCAGGGTTCCACACTGCAGCACATGGAGGAGACCACAGTAGAGCAGGTGGACCTGCACTGATGGAGGCTCTGGCATGTGGAGGACCCCTGCCGGAGCAGATTCTGGGCCGGAGCTTTAGCCCATGGAGAGGAGCCCACGCAGGAGCAGGTGACCTGGCAGGAGCTGCTGCCCGTGAGGGACCCAGGTTGGAGCAGTGTGCTGAGGGATGGACCCTATACAGACCCATATCAGGAGCAGTTCTTGAAGAACTGCTGCCTGTGGGAAGTCCATGCCGGATCAGTTCACCGACGACTGCATCCCATGGGAGGGACCCCACAGCACAGGGGACGGGAGTGATCAAGAAGGAGCGGCGGAGACAAAGCACTATAGTCTGACCACAACCCCCATTCCCTCATTCCCCTGCACCACTCAGGGTGAGGAGGTGGAAGAGGGTGGATGGTGGGGAGGCATTTTTGGTTTCTTTCCTGTGTTTCTCACTTCTCTAGCTTGTTAGTAATAGGCAAGAAATCTTACTATCTCCCTACTCTGAGTCTGTTTTGCCCATTACGATAATTGTTCAGTGATCTCCCTGTCTTTATCTCAACCCTTGAGCCCTTTTCATCGTATTTGCTCCCCCTTTCCACTTGAGGAGGGGGAATGAGAGTGTGGTGGAGCTTGGCTGCCCACCCGAGTAAAACCACCACATGTCTGACCACTCTCATGGTGAGGAGATGTTTCCTAATGTCCAGTCTGAACCGCCCCTGGTGCAGCTTTGTGCCATTCCTTTGTGCCTGAGGATGACTTGAATCCTTTTCCAGACCCACCTTCCCTGTGCCTGCTGGGTCCGCATTTCCTCCATGGAGACTGCAGACATCTCATTTGCCTGTAGAAGCCGAGATACCAAAAAGACACTATGAGAGAGTCAGCTCAGTCCCAGTGGCACGCATATTTTACAAGGGCTACAGAGAAAGAGAGCAGGTTGATGTTTCAGATGAAATGAGACAAAGCCAAATGTGTGTAGGAACATCACAATGGTACAATGGTACTTAACAACAACAACAACAATATAATAATAATAATAATAATAATAATAATAATAATAATAAAATGTACAGGACTGTCATGAATATACTGTGAGTCAGTTGTGGAGACAGATGAGAAGTTTACGAGCAGTGAAAAATGTCAACGAAATCACTTTGTTCAGTGCAACTTTCAGCTCCTGGTTTCTCATGCTGTAGATGAAGGGGTTCACTGCTGGGGGCACCACTGAGTACAGAACTGCCACCACCAGGTCCAGAGATGGGGAGGAGATGGAGAGGGGCTTCAGGTAGGCAAACACGACAGTGCTGATAAAGAGGGAGACCACAGCCAGGTGAGGGAGGCACATGGAGAAAGCTTTGTGCCGCCCCTGCTCAGAGGGCATCCTCAGCACGGCCCTGATGATCTGAACATAGGACAGCACAATGAATACAAAACACCCAAAGTCGATGAAAATATTACCCATAAGAACCCAAACTTCACTGAGGAAGGACTGTGAACAGGAGAGCTTGAGGATTTGAGGGATTTCACAGAAGAACTGGTCCACAGCATTACCTTGGCAGAGGGGCAGGGAAAATGTATTGGTAATGTGCAGCACAGCATTGAGAAAAGCAGAACCCCAGGCAGCTGCTGCCATCTGGGCACAAGCTCTGCTGCCCAGAAGGCTCCCGTAGTGCAGGGGCTTGCAGATGGCAGCGTAGCGGTCGTAGGCCATGATGGTGAGAAGAGAATACTCTGCTGACATCAAAAAGACAAACAGAAAGACCTGTGCAGCACATCCTGCATAGGAAATGGCCCTGCTGTCCCAGAGGGAATTGGCCATGGCTTTGGGAACAGTGGTGGAGATGCAGCCCAGGTCGAGGAGGGCGAGGTTGAGGAGGAAGAAGTACATGGGGGTGTGGAGGCGGTGGTCGCAGGCTACAGCGGTGAGGATGAGGCCGTTGCCCAGGAGGGCAGCCAGGTAGATGCCCAGGAAGAGCGCGAAGTGCAGGAGCTGCAGCTCCCATGTGTCTGCAAATTGCAGGAGGAGGAACTCAGTGATGGAGCTGCTGTTCGACATTTGATTCCTCTGGGCACGGGGACCTGTCTGAGGAGGGAAGTACAGCAAAATGTTAGGCTCAGCCCTGTGAGCAAAACCTACTCTGTTTCTTGTTAAACCTCAGAACTGCTGCTTCCCTTTCAGGAAAACCTCTGCTGCACATTCCTTGGTAGAGCTCTGGTTTATGCTACCAGAGGGTGCCACTGGGAGCAAGGGACTCTGGAAGTCCTTGGCATTACTGCTGCACTCAAGTGAAATCTTGCCTGAGAGGCAAGGGCTCTGTCCCTTAGAGCAGAGTAAGGGCAGCTATCCTGTCCCAAAGTCCTGGTCACAGCTGCCCTGGACTGGCACCGCTTTGAACTCAAAGATACCATACTCAGGTATTCCCTTAGAGAAGAGCCTGCACACTGCTCAGAGCAAAGGAATCCAGTTTCCAACTGCAAATCTCCAGTCTCCTGTGGTCCTGAGGATGGTCTCAGTTCTTCACGTGTAGCAAGGGATACAGAGGGATCACTGCAGCTAACGCATAGAGATTTCCAGCAGCATTTCTACGCCCTTAGCCATCACGTGTCTTCTCCATGGATAGCACAGAGCTGCTATGGCAGAGCTGTGCCCTGGAGGGGGGCAGCCTGCAGCCCAGCAGAACTCTTGCAGGAAAAGTTTTGAATGCTCTAAAAACAAGGTGACCTGAAGACAGAGTGAGCTCATTCACAGCCCCACACACAGCCCCACATGTCATGACAGGACATGGAGGCTTTTCCTCAATTCATGTATTTGCATGACAAGAATGTGCAGCATTCTGAGCTGCACCTGACTTATCCCCTACATCGCTGACTCCAAAGGAGAATCATGAACAAGTTCCCATGCGAATATCTCTGGTGGTCCATGCTGGCGGAGGGGAAGAGACCAAGGGCTGTACCGTGGAAGACAGCAGCAGTGCAGGGATGGCAGAAAATTTCAAAAGTCCCCCTTCCTTGTTTTTCGGAGCAGCTCCCTCTCACTCCCTGCCCATGGCTCTGCTGCCTGCAGCTGTCCCTGCCTGCAGCTGGGTCTCTGTCCCCACGCCTCCTGCCTGCAGCTCACAGCCCCCATCCCACCCGCTGGGTGCTCAGCTCTGCCCCGCAGACACCTCCTGGCAGCAGGGCTCTGCCCAGGGGCAGCTCGCTGGGGGCACGTCCTAGAGACCAGGGCACACAGACCCTGCTGACACTGTGCAAGGGGTGGTGGAGGTTTCTAGGGGTTGAAGGGCAGGAAGGGACTTGCTGGGGGTCCTTGTAACCTCCTTAGGATGCCTTAGGACTGTCAGGCTTTTTTAGGATAGCATCATATCTTTCTATTTCCACTGAACCAAAAAGAGAAACTGAAAGGAGAGGCTAAGGGAAGATGAGAGTGAAGTTCCCTTTGAAATTCTATTGGTGTGCTGTGGATCTGTGAGCAGGCTGCCCCAGGCAGCAGCCTCCCACCAGCAGCAGGACCCTGACCTGCCAGGGGGGCTCCTTCCACCCGCAGCTTCTCCCCGCAGCGCCCTGGGCAGCTCCCCGGGCAGGCTGAGTGCTGAGCCTGGCAGGCGGCAGAGGCCCTGCCCCGGCACACAGCCCCTGGGGCACAGCAGGGACCCTGCTCTGCACCACAGCCCTGGACACCCCTGCCTGCACCCCCGGCTTCTCCTGCCTCCCCAAATGCGGCTGCATTGCCCTCCAGCCAGAGACTTACCGGGTGCAGGGCTGGGAAGTCTTCTCCCCCAGGGAGCTCTGGGCATGCTGCCACTTCTGCCTGCCTTTAAGCACTGTGTCTCTGCAGGCAGTGCCCCCAGCCCTGCTGCGCTGTGCAGAGGAGCTGCTCCTGGGCAGAGCTGTCTCTCTGCAGCGCTGCCCGCTTGCCACGAGCTCCCCTTGGGCCCAGGAGCCTGGCCCAGCTCAGCAGCAGAGGCCCAGCCCAAGGCCTCCCTTGCTCTGCCCCCCACCAGGCTCCCTGCACATGGCCCTGGGGCTGCAGGGGAACCTGCTGGGAAACAGCCTGAAGGGATCCCTGGGGTTCCCTTCCTCACATGGCACACACACTTCGTAACAGCAGGCTCATTTCTCTGAGCAGAAAACCAATTAAGTGTAACAATCACATCTTCTTGTCCCAGTATTACTTTGGCATGAAGTCATGGTCAGGGACTGATCTCCTTCATCCCCACTTAAGGAAAGAATTCAGCAGTCAGTCAAGGCATCTCATGCTGGTTGTTATTCCTGGGGCTGGAAAGGGATCTCAGCTCCCTCCCATATCTGCCACAGACCCACAGGAGCTGGGATTCCTCAGGCCTCAGTTCAGGTGTCCACAACATAGGCACTTTAATGGGAATTACTGAGCCACAATAGCTCCTTAGTGGAGATGGAGGACAGGCAGGAGCTGTTCAGATGGAAATACCTGCTGAAATTTGAGGTTGATCCTCTGGTCTGATGGGGCATTCCTCAGGCCAACTGAAATGGCAGTATTTGCCACATGTAGGACAACTGAACCTGTCCCTACTCCTTACGTGTAGGTCAGCCTGCAGAGGCTGTCAGCAGAGCAAAAGGAGTCATGTGTCACAGGGAGAGCTAAACCTATTCTGTTCTCTTTTAAATGTTCTCTTTTTTCCTTTTTCTTCTACACGACCCTTGGCTGTAATGGCTGTTGTGTCTTGGACATCTCCACAGGGCCTCAGCTCTCACCAGCAAGGTCTCCCTGCCCTTTGTGCCTTGAGGCAGGACTCTGCAGGGGTACAAGAGGTGGTGGGTGGGGATAAAATCCGTGGTTACTTTGCAAACTACACCCTTAACAGTCCATGGGACCTAGGGGCCTGCATCCAAGGGTACAGGGAGAGTGTTCTGGCCTGAAGGTACTGGCTCCTTATGATCCCAGGAAGGGATCAGACAGCAGCATTCAGGTGCTGCAAGAGATCATTTAAATGCTCTTAGAGCTAAGACTATAAGGAGAGAAGACTATAGATGATCTATTGAATTTGCTGTGACTTCATTCTAGACACAATACTCCACCGTTAGTCTTAGATCTCCATTACATATTTGCACTGACCCTATGGGATTATTAAAGGGTGCACAAATTTTGCTGATCAGTCCTTGGCTCTGCAGTTGATGAATCAGCATATATATGGGAATCAGGGATTCTTGGGTGGTGCCATATTGCCACTGGTGCACCATTTGGGTAGCTACTGGCACTTCGACCCTCAGCAACCCCACAACTGAAGGATCCTGTGAGGCACTGGGCAAGGTAGAAAACTGTTGAATGTGCATAAATCACCATAAATCACCTCCAGCATGGCCAATTCCATCAGATATGGGCTGCCTCTCTCCCTGGTGGTCCATTTGCCTGGGTGACATACAACATCTTCCTTGAAGGGATACCTTTCCTTTACACCTGACAGGAGTTACCTCAAGAGAGGGAGGATTTGTGCCCCCCTTTCCAACTGCTTTGTCAATGCCCCCTTCCCTGGGGAGGGATCCCAGCTGCTTGGCTTCCCTGCCCTCTAATTCCAGGCCACCAGCCCTGTTATCCCAGTATCGGAGCAGCCAGGTGACAATGTGCTGGCCTAGATGATGGCTGAAATCTAATCACACATCCCACGGCTCCCCAAGGAATGGTGATCAGGAGCTTACGGCTCCTTTTATGTTATCTCTGTCTTCATCCACCTTTTCCTGTGATGGCTCTACTTGGGAGGAGCATGCCTCGTCTTCTTCTTCCTCCTTCCCTGTATGAGCAGGAGCTTCTTTCTTAGCTAAACAAGCTGATTTTGTCTCTCCTGTTTCTTCTCATATGTATGTATGAGTGATAGAGGCACAGGTTGCTTCTCTGGCCCAGTCGCAGGGATTGGAGTTGTGTAGATTGCAACTCAGTAAGCATAGGCCAAGCCCCAGCACATTGCAGTGATTTCTCTCTCTTTGGAATCGCCAGGGTGATGACACTCCTTTTTCAAGCATTCTGCCTTTTTATTTATTTATTTATTTATTTTATTTTTTTATTTTTATGGTTCTGCACTTCTTCAGGGTTGAAGTTAGAAAGCATTGGAGGTGCCCACAGTTCTAGGTGCCTGCCCATATCCTACCACACACTCTGCCCCTCATAATTGTCCTGCCTCAGGGCAGATCATTGTGTGGCATTCTGAAATAGTTTACTCTAACCTTAAACAAAACCTGAAACACATTCAGGACACATAACAATACGTACAGGCTGGTTTGAACATTCCAAGGATTCAAAGTTTTGAAGAGCTATTGTAACTAGCTGTGGGGAGAAGAAGTGTCGTCCCCCCCCCATCCTTTCCATATTTTGGCTCCCCGAGGAGAAAAGTAAAGACTGTTAATTATAAATAGTTTCTGAGAGAAAGTTCCTCAAGCATGGAGGTGACAGAAATGCTGAGTACAACTACCAGATTTGTCTCATGACCAGTAATTTTATCACAACATAAGGCAGTGTTAGGCCGTAGAGTAAACTAATAACCATAAACCAGCCCCCACAAAGGATAAACAGCACAACAGGGAATACACACAATATGTAATGTGCTACCCAACACAGTTCTGAGACCAAACACGACTACTACACCAACAAAAAATGAACATTGTGGTCAGCAACTATGAAGCTGATATATTGCTTATAACAACTTTATTTTAACATGATCTGGTCATATCCGTCATTATCTGAACTGTTTATGGCCCCATGCAGGATTCATTTGGGAAGGAGGGCATCTCACAGGAGGCACCCAGAGAGGGCAGAGATTGACCATCAAGGAGCAGTAGAAACAATGTCATGGACTGACTGCAATTCCCAATTCTCCTGTTCCACCCAGGAGAAGGAGTTACAGGAGGCTGGATGGGGGGAATGATGTTTTTAGTTTGCTTGTAGTTCCTCAAGGTTCTAGTGCACTGGTGATAGGCAATAAATTATATGAATCTGCCTATGCTAAGTCTGTCTTGTCTGTGATGATAATTGGTAGCCATGAGGATATTTGGTGGGTGACCTCCTGTTCTACCTCAAGCCTTGAGCTATTTTCATCATATTTTTCCCCCTTTTCCTTGTAGGTGGGGAAGTAAAAGAGCGGTGGCCACGGAGTTCACCTGTGTACCTGTGTAAAACCACCACAGTAGGGAGATTGGAAGGGTCCAGCACCAGAGCTGTGGCCATCCAGGGATGGCATCTCAGCACCCAGAACACGCTCTGCCAGCCTGGTGGCACAGGAGGGGCTGGTTCCCCTGAAGGAGATCAGTACAAGGGGAAGGCTTCATTTCCAACACAGGCATTTCTGGCACATTCCTGAGAGGCCTGTGGGAGCTGCAGGCCACAACAGTGTCTGGGACACCGGATGTCTTTCCTTCCAGAGCCAGATCCCGAAGAGACACCAGCTCCCAGGGAAACCTGGCCCTGGACTGTCCCCATCACAAGGGGGCTGAGCCATGCACAGAGGAGCCCTGGGGCTTAGGGCACCCCTTGCATCAGGACCCAGGAGTCCTGGCTACCACATACTCCTGTGAGCCCAGAGGGACACTCATGCAAGGCTCTTGCAGCAGCCACCATCCATTTCCAGCCCCCCGCAAAGCTTTGGACAGCTGACAGCCCCTGTGACACATCTTGGGAAGGGGCTGCTGACACCCTTACCTTTGGGGGAGAGATGCAGGAGCACTGGGAACAGGGAAGTCAGGCCAGAGGTGATGGTCACGCTCCAGCAGCCCTCCATCTCACTTGCTGCTGGCCCTCAGCTCAGGACAAGGGATGCCCGCCCTGGCTCCTCAACCACAGCTCCTCTGCAAGGTGCCCCTGCTCCTCCGCCGGTCAGCGAGGGTCGCCCAGTGCAAGCTTGCTGCCTGCTGACCCCACTCCTGGCCACAGAAGGACAGCGCTGGGGAGCACCCAAGCAGCGCCCAGCACGGACCAGGCCTTGCAGGGAAGTGCCGGCACTGCCGCTGCTCCACTGACAATATCCTGGTGATGCAGTGCACCCCTTGTGACATCGGCCCATGTCATTAGAACGCCTGTGAGGTCAGCAGCATGGAGATGGCACAGCTCAGGAGAGAGATGAGAGATTTCCCTTCTTGTGTGGAGAAACGGTCACTTCGTTTCTTCCCAGTTCTTTTCCACAGGATCCTGACAAATCCACCAGGAACATCTCCAAATGGTGACAAAGGCCATTGGATATAGGAAGTAGAGTGCTGGAGAAGTCACTGCTGTGTTCCTGCACCAACACGCCTGTGCTCTTGGAAGCCCTTCCAGGAAGGTGGGGTTTGAGGCTTGTCCTGGGGCTGGGCTTTTTTCAAAAGATGGGAGCGAAGGCGCCTGAGATGCAGCAGACTCTCAGTGTGCCTGAACTCCTCATCACCTCACGTCGCTCACCTGGAGAAGTAGGATGTGTTATATGGAGGGAATTGCAGCACATTCCCGGGCCTTCCTCCCCTCATGTCCCACAGGGCTCTGTGCTCTGAGAAGGCCTCAGCACCCTCGCCCAGGACATCCCCCCTGCCATGCCACAGGCAGAGGTGGCACACGAGGGAATGGCAAACTTACCTTCAGCACCTCATGGTAAGGGAAAGGGGTAGTGCAGAACTGCAGATGAAGGGGAGAGTAGGGAGAACAGCTTGGGACAGATGCAGTGCACTCCTTAAGGCTGACACAGCTTCCTTGCAGTGGAGATTCAGCTCCTCCTGCCTGTGCCCCAGGCTGAGGGCATTGGGGCACATCTGGGCTGCAGCACCTCAGCTGTGGCACAAGGGCCAAACTCAGACTAGTCCCAGACTTTCTGCCCAAGACCCAAGACATGCAAAGGCTTTCCTGCAGGGCAGAAACCTGCTGCCGTGGATGGCAGATGGCCATAGGAGGATGAAATGAGGGGCCCCAAGGAGGGCAAGCCTTGGTGTTCCCAAGGCCAGAAGGAAACAGGCCTGGGCTGTGCCACCCTGACAGCAGAGGGCCTTTGTGGTGTTGGTGCAGCCCTGAGGGCCAGTGCTGGAGATGAGGCCGATCTCCAGGCAGGAGAAGGGGCTGCTGACAATGTCCGTGGCTATGGGCATCCTGTGATTCAGGGACACAGAAAAAAAATCATTGGGTTGTGTCTGGATGGTACCATCAAAGGGGTGAATGAAGGATGGAGGTGAGAAGCAGCAGCAGTGTTTGCAAGCTGAATGACACAAGTGGAAACTCTGGTGTGATGTGCCTCTTATCCATGCACTGCCTGCCTCTACCCGATAGAAGTGGGACAGACCTTGGCTCTCTGAGAAGCGGTCACTTGCTCATAAGCACCAGGTCTGTCAGAGATGCCCTCAGGAGTGCCTGTTAAGTACCAGCTGCGAATGGCCAGAGCTGTCCTGTGGGTCCTGTGCTGCCCATGTCAGCTCCATGCTCCAGTGGTTCTGGGCAGTGCTGGCATCTCAGGTAGCACTGCAGGCCTGCAGTTGGCTATTACATGGAGCAGCTGCCCCGAATTTCATTAGGCAACGTAGGGATGTCCATGAGACACGTGCCATTACAGTCCCTGGAGATGGAGGGAAACCCAGATGGAGAAGAGGGAGAGAGAGACTCAGCTCTCCCTGTGGCACAGTTCTCCATTGGGTCAGGTGGATGCCTCTACAGGCTGCCCTGAGCCTACCGAGGAGGGACAGGTTTAGTTGTCCTAAATGGGTGCATTTGCTGTCATTTCAGCTGGCCAAAGGCATTCCTCACCAGCCTCCAAGGGGATGCCCCCAGGTGCTGCCCTGTCCCTCATGGTACCTCCATGAGAGCTCGCAGATACCTGCACGTACCTCTGCCCCCTGACATGTCACCAGGTGTTTTCAACCCACAGATTTCCTCCATCTCCATTAATAATCCTGGAGATGAGACAAGGAGCTCACCTGCAGGTGCCCATGTGGTGCACACCTGAAGTGAGGGCAGAAGAATCCCAGTTCCTGTGTGCCTTGGGCAGGCATGGGTGTGAGCTGAGTGCCCTTCTAGCCACAGGATTAAAATCCAGCATGAGATGTCTTAACGGACTCTGCTGCCTAACTTTTTGGAGAAATGTACTTGTTGTCAAGAAGTGTGTGTGCCCAGCTGAGGGAGGGAGCCCCAGGGATCCCTTCAGGCTGTTTCCCAGCAGGTTCCCCTGCAGCCCCAGGGCCATGTGCAGGGAGCCTGGTGGGGGGCAGAGCAAGGGAGGCCTTGGGCTGAGCCTCTGCTGCTGATCTGGGCCGGGCTCCTGGGCCCAAGGGGAGCTCCTGGCAAGCGGGCAGCGCTGCAGAGAGACAGCTCTGCCCAGGAGCAGCTCCTCTGCACAGCGCAGCAGGGCTGGGGGCACTGCCTGAGGCTGGCACTGGGAGGGGAGAGAAGGGAGATAGAGGTTACGGGCTGCGTGAATTGAGGGGATACTGAAAGCTCGATGGGGAATCAATGCTTGCAGCACATTACAGGGTAAGTCTGTGGCATAAGGAAAATGCAGAAAGACCGGGCCCTGAGTGCTCTCTTGTCACAGGCTGGCAGCAGGCTCTGCAGCCAGGTTGCTGAAAGGGGTGTCCAGGGCTGTGGTGCAGAGCAGGGTCCCTGCTGTGCCCCAGGGGCTGTGTGCCGGGGCAGGGCCTCTGCCGCCTGCCAGGCTCAGCACTCAGCCTGCCCGGGGAGCTGCCCAGGGCGCTGCGGGGAGAAGCTGCGGGTGGAAGGAGCCCCCCCGGCAGGGCAGGGTCCTGCTGCTGGTGGGAGGCTGCTGCCTGGGGCAGCCTGCTCACAGATCCACAGCACACCAAGGGAATTTCAAAGGGAACTTCACTCTCATCTTTCCTTAGCCTCTCCTTTCAGTTTCTGTTTTTGGCTCAGTATAAATAGCAAAATATAATATTATTTCCTAGAAAAGCCTGACAGTCCTAAGGCATCCTAAGGAGGTTACAAGGACCCCCAGCAAGTCCCTTCCTGCCCTTCAACCCCTAGAAACCTCCACCACCCCTTGCACAGTGTCAGCAGGGTTGGAGTGACCTGGGCTCTAGGACGTGCCCCCAGCGAGCTGCCCCTGGGCAGAGCCCTGCTGCCAGGAGGTGTCTGCAGGGCAGAGCTGAGCACCCAGCGGGTGGGATGGGGGCTGTGAGCTGCAGGCAGGAGGCGTGGGGACAGAGACCCAGCTGCAGGCAGGGACAGCTGCAGGCAGCAGAGCCATTGGCAGGGAGTGAGAGGGAGCTGCTCCAAGAAACAAGGAAGGGGGACTTTTGAAATTTCTCTGCCATCCCTGCACTGCTGCTGTCTTCCACGGTACAGCCCTTGGTCTTTTCCCCTCCCCCAGCATGGACCACCAGAGATATTCGCATGGGAACTTGTTCATGATTCTCCTTTGGAGTCAGCGATGTAGGGGATAAGTCAGGTGCAGCTCAGAATGCTGCACATTCTTGTCATGCAAATACATGAATTGAGGAAAAGCCTCCATGTCCTGTCATGACATGTGGGGCTGTGTGTGGGGCTGTGAATGAGCTCACTCTGTCTTCAGGTCACCTTGTTTTTAGAGCATTCAAAACTTTTCCTGCAAGAGTTCTGCTGGGCTGCAGGCTGCCCCCCTCCAGGGCACAGCTCTGCCATAGCAGCTCTGTGCTATCCATGGAGAAGACACGTGATGGCTAAGGGCGTAGAAATGCTGCTGGAAATCTCTATGTGTTAGCTGCAGTGATCCCTCTGTATCCCTTGCTACACGTGAAGAACTGAGACCATCCTCAGGACCACAGGAGACTGGAGATTTGCAGTTGGAAACTGGATTCCTTTGCTCTGAGCAGTGTGCAGGCTCTTCTCTAAGGGAATACCTGAGTATGGTATCTTTGAGTTCAAAGCGGTGCCAGTCCAGGGCAGCTGTGACCAGGACTTTGGGACAGGATAGCTGCCCTTACTCTGCTCTAAGGGACAGAGCCCTTGCCTCTCAGGCAAGATTTCACTTGAGTGCAGCAGTAATGCCAAGGACTTCCAGAGTCCCTTGCTCCCAGTGGCACCCTCTGGTAGCATAAACCAGAGCTCTACCAAGGAACGTGCAGCAGAGGTTTTCCTGAAAGGGAAGCAGCAGTTCTGAGGTTTAACAAGAAACAGAGTAGGTTTTGCTCACAGGGCTGAGCCTAATATTTTGCTGTACTTCCCTCCTCAGACAGGTCCCCGTGCCCAGAGGAATCAAATGTCGAACAGCAGCTCCATCACTGAGTTCCTCCTCCTGCAATTTGCAGACACATGGGAGCTGCAGCTCCTGCACTTCGCGCTCTTCCTGGGCATCTACCTGGCTGCCCTCCTGGGCAACGGCCTCATCCTCACCGCTGTAGCCTGCGACCACCGCCTCCACACCCCCATGTACTTCTTCCTCCTCAACCTCGCCCTCCTCGACCTGGGCTGCATCTCCACCACTGTCCCCAAAGCCATGGCCAATTCCCTCTGGGACAGCAGGGCCATTTCCTATGCAGGATGTGCTGCACAGGTCTTTCTGTTTGTCTTTTTGATGTCAGCAGAGTATTCTCTTCTCACCATCATGGCCTACGACCGCTACGCTGCCATCTGCAAGCCCCTGCACTACGGGAGCCTTCTGGGCAGCAGAGCTTGTGCCCAGATGGCAGCAGCTGCCTGGGGTTCTGCTTTTCTCAATGCTGTGCTGCACATTACCAATACATTTTCCCTGCCCCTCTGCCAAGGTAATGCTGTGGACCAGTTCTTCTGTGAAATCCCTCAAATCCTCAAGCTCTCCTGTTCACAGTCCTTCCTCAGTGAAGTTTGGGTTCTTATGGGTAATATTTTCATCGACTTTGGGTGTTTTGTATTCATTGTGCTGTCCTATGTTCAGATCATCAGGGCCGTGCTGAGGATGCCCTCTGAGCAGGGGCGGCACAAAGCTTTCTCCATGTGCCTCCCTCACCTGGCTGTGGTCTCCCTGTTTCTCAGCACTGTCGTGTTTGCCTACCTGAAGCCCCTCTCCACCTCCTCCCCATCTCTGGACCTGGTGGTGGCAGTTCTGTACTCAGTGGTGCCCCCAGCAGTGAACCCCTTCATCTACAGCATGAGAAACCAGGAGCTGAAAGTTGCACTGAACAAAGTGATTTCATTGACATTTTTCACTGCTCGTAAACTTCTCATCTGTCTCCACAACTGACTCACAGTATATTCATGACAGTCCTGTACATTATTATTATTATTATTATTATTATTATTATATTGTTGTTGTTGTTGTAAGTACCATTGTACCATTGTGATGTTCCTACACACATTTGGCTTTGTCTCATTTCATCTGAAACATCAACCTGCTCTCTTTCTCTGTAGCCCTTGTAAAATATGCGTGCCACTGGGACTGAGCTGACTCTCTCATAGTGTCTTTTTGGTATCTCGGCTTCTACAGGCAAATGAGATGTCTGCAGTCTCCATGGAGGAAATGCGGACCCAGCAGGCACAGGGGAGGTGGGTCTGGAAAAGGATTCAAGTCATCCTCAGGCACAAAGGAATGGCACAAAGCTGCACCAGGGGCGGTTCAGACTGGACATTAGGAAACATTTCCTCACCATGAGAATGGTCAGACATGTGGTGGTTTTACTCGGGTGGGCAGCCAAGCTCCACCACACTCTCATTCCCCCTCCTCAAGTGGAAAGGGGGAGCAAATACGATGAAAAGGGCTCAAGGGTTGAGATAAAGACAGGGAGATCACTGAACAATTATCGTAATGGGCAAAACAGACTCAGAGTAGGGAGATAGTAAGATTTCTTGCCTATTACTAACAAGCTAGAGAAGTGAGAAACACAGGAAAGAAACCAAAAATGCCTCCCCACCATCCACCCTCTTCCACCTCCTCACCCTGAGTGGTGCAGGGGAATGAGGGAATGGGGGTTGTGGTCAGACTATAGTGCTTTGTCTCCGCCGCTCCTTCTTGATCACTCCCGTCCCCTGTGCTGTGGGGTCCCTCCCATGGGATGCAGTCGTCGGTGAACTGATCCGGCATGGACTTCCCACAGGCAGCAGTTCTTCAAGAACTGCTCCTGATATGGGTCTGTATAGGGTCCATCCCTCAGCACACTGCTCCAACCTGGGTCCCTCACGGGCAGCAGCTCCTGCCAGGTCACCTGCTCCTGCGTGGGCTCCTCTCCATGGGCTAAAGCTCCGGCCCAGAATCTGCTCCGGCAGGGGTCCTCCACATGCCAGAGCCTCCATCAGTGCAGGTCCACCTGCTCTACTGTGGTCTCCTCCATGTGCTGCAGTGTGGAACCCTGCTCCCCCGTGGCACTCCATGGGCTGCAGGGGGACAGCCTGCTTCACCATGGGCCTCACCACAGGCCGCAGAGGACTTTTGCTCCGGTGCCTGGAGCACCTCTCCCCCTCCTTCTTCACTGACCTTGGCACCTGCAAGGCTGTTCCTCACTCCTCTCTCTCTCCCAGCTGCTGTGTGGCAGCATGTTTTTGTTGCTGTTGTTGTTTTTTTTTTGTTTGTTTTCCCTTTCTTAAATATGCTCTCACAGAGGAGCAAACAACATCGCTTATTGGCTCGGCTCTGGTCAGCAGCGCGGCCCTAACCTAACATGGGGCAGCTTCTAGAGTCTTCTCACAGAAGCAACCCCTATGGCTCCCTGCTGCCAAAAACCTTGCCATGTAAATCCATTACATTGGTTCCTCTCATCCTCGAGGAAGTAAAACTGCCTGGATTTGTAAAGATACCTGGAAACCCCTAGAGTCCTTGGAAAGGTTCCCTAGTCTTTCTGAGCATCTGACACAGATGTTGAACCCGGAGTGAGAGCTTAGCAGCTGTGATCCCAATCCAGCTGGGCCTACTTCCCCCCGTGTGCAGCACAGCCAGTATGCAGTCACCTCTTGGGCACCACAGCCTGCTTGGTCTGCTCATAGCACCACCAGCTCAGGGCCACATGGGCAGCATGGGGAGACAGCCAGGAAGAGCTGGAGAGGTGAGAGGAGGGATGAGGAGAGGTCAGATGGAAGCTGACCTTGTCTAGAAGTTGCCTCAAATACTGGTGTTCAACTCATCCAAGACAAGAACTGGACTGTGGGTGCCCTAACTTGTACTCCTCATGCCGAACCACATGTCCATGGCTTCCTGGTGCACCACCTGGCCTGAGCAGTGACTGAAGAAGGACTGGTGCCCTAACCTGCCAATCTCTTAATGCCCTTGCCCTGTGTGAAGAGAGTCTTGGAAAGCAAGGCTGGGATCCTGTGTCAGGGTTTGCATTGATGGAAGCATGACCCAGCAGCCATGTGAGCTTCCTGCTCTCCTGCTGTAGTTGTATGCAGCACATATCCTTGAGACAGTCAGACAGTCTCTCCCAACCCATGTGCTGGCCCTTATCCTAGAGATCACCCCCAGACAAGGTTCTTCAGCTCAGGTCCACCTCGAAGACTGAAGGGAAGCTGAGAGCACAGGAAGTCCCAGAAGAGAATCACAGAATCATAGAATGGCTTGGGTTGGAAGGGACTTTAAAGAACACCTAGTTCCAACCCTCCTGCCATGGGCAGGGATGCCACCCACTAGAACGGGTTGCTCAGGGCCTCATGCAACATGGACTTGAACGCCTCCAGGGATGGGGCATCCACAACTTCTCTGGGCAACCTGTTCCAGTGCCTCACCATGAAGAATTTCCTCCTAATCTCTACTTTAAATCTCCCACTTTTAGTCTAATATCATCCCTCTTTGTCCTCTCATTGGCTGCATGAGGAGAAGGTCACTCTCCATCTTTTTTATTGCCCCCTTTAAAAATTGAAAAGATGCAATGAGGTCACCCCTGAGCCTTCCCTTCTTCAGGCTCAACATTCCCAGCTCTCTCAGCCTTACTTCATAGGAGAGGTTCTCCAGCCTACTGACCAACTTCGTGGCTCTCCTCTGGACCCATTCTAACAGTTCAACATTCTTTTTGTACTGGGGTCCCCACATGTGGATGTAGTACTCGAAGTGGGGCCTCACAAGAGCAGGATAGTTTCTCATAGATGGCTCCTGAAGTACAGTGGTGACAGCAATGCTGAGTACAACTACCGGATCAGTCTCACATCCAATAATTTTATCATACCATAAGACAGCGTTACACAAGACAGCAAAATAAGAGCCTTAAACCAGCCCCCAGAGATGATAAACAGTACCACAAGGAACACTCACAGTTTGTAATGTGCTATCCAACATAATTCTGACATCAAACACAACTAAAACCCTGAGATCCCCCCAAAAATCAACATTGCTTTCAGCAAATAATAAGCTGATATAATGCTTATAACTATTTTATTTTAATCATTATCTCTACCCTTTGGGCCCTACGTTAAGTGCCAAAGGGAGTGTTGTGGTTTAACCTGGCTGGCAGCTCAGCACCACGTAGCCGTTTGCTCCACACCCTGCCAGTGGGATGGGGGAGAGAATAATTAGGGAAAAAAAAAAAAAAAGAAAAAAAGAAAATCTTGTGGATGGAGATAAAGACAGTTTAATAGTACAAAAAAATGAAAGGGAAATAATAATAATAATAATGTTATTATTGTTGTTGATGATGATGCTGATGATAGTAGAATGCACAAAGCAAGTGATGCACAATGTAATTGCTTGCCACCTGCTGAAAAATGCCCAGACTTATTCAGGCCAGAGCTGCCACTGGCAAGCTAAACCAATGAGCGATGCTAGTTGTGCCTTTGTGAGGGCAGATTTAAAAAAAGGGAAAAACCTGCTGGGCAACAGCAGCTGGGAGAGGGAGGTGTGAGAAATAGCCCTATAGACAGCAAGGTCACTGCAGAAAAAAGGCAGGAGGTGCTTCAGACACCAGACGTTCCCCTGCAGCCCATGAAGGGGCCCCTGGTGGAGCAGGCTCTCCCCCTGCAACCCACGTGTGCCACGGTGGAGCAGATCTTGATGCTGCAGCCTGTGGAGGAGCCCACAGTGGAGTAGGGGAATATGGCCTAAAGAAGGCTGTGGCCCATGGAGAGCTATCGCTGAAGAAAACTCCAAATCTTGGGACCCCAAACGACCACTCAAAAAATATCTACTTCCCCTTTTTCTCTTTGAAGAGGGAGGGAGTGAATGGTGGTGTAGGAGGCCACCTGCATAGCAGGGTAAATCCACCACAGTACGGGCACGGGAAGGGTTCAGCACCAGAGCTGTGGCCATCCAGAGATGGCATCTCAGCATCCAGGACATGCTCTGCCAGCCTGGCTGCACAGAAAAGGAGCAGAGGTTCCCCTGAAGGACAGGAGGACAAGGGGAAGGTTTGATTTCCAACAGAGGCATTTCTGGCACATTCCTGAGAGGCCTGTGGGAGCTGCAGGACACACCAGTCTCTGGGACACCGGACGTCCTTCCTCCCAGAGACTGCAGAACCCAAAGAGGCACCAGCTCCCAGGAAAAACTTGCCCTGGATTGTCCCCATCACGAGGAGGCTGAGCCATGCCCAGAGGAGCCCTGGGGCTCAGGACAGCCCTAGCATCAGGACTCAGGAATCTTGACTGCCACATTGTCCTCTGAGCTCAGGGGATACTCAGGCAGGGCTCTTACAGCATCCAACAGCCTTGTCCAGCCTCCCTCCAAAGCCCAGGAATTGAAGCTTTGGACAGCTGACAGCCCCTGTGACACATCTTGGGAAGGGACAGACTGGCTATCCTCACTGCACTAAGGACATTCACAAAATCTCACCTGGAATGTAGGAAAAATGCCAGGGTTTTCTACTCTCAAAAAACTCAGAAGAGTGTCACACGTGCAGTTGGAAGAAATTAAACCACAAATGCCGTTTGGCAATCAAGAGGGTTGAGAGTGGTAATGCTGGGAAGTCCACATACATCAGAGGTACATTTAATCAGAGATCACTCCTGATTTCTTTATGTTTAGACCTGTAGGACAGGCGTGACTCCTCCAAAGTGCACAGCAGGGTGCCCTGCTCCCAGTGGCACCTTCCTCCAGCACCATCCAAAGCTCAAGCAACAGAGCAGCAGAAAGGTCTCAGAAAGGGGACAGTCACTGTGTGGGATTTCAGTGAGAAGTGGAGTAGGTTTTTCTCAGCGATGTCTCTCTTAGTTATCACGGTCTTTTCTTCCTTGGGTAGTCCCCTTTGTCCAGGAGGATCAGATGTCCAACAGCAGCAGGAGCTCAAGGATATCATTTGAAGAGTGTTTATTGATTGTTTTTCAGTATTCATAGAGTTCCCTTCTCTCTTCTGAAATGACTCCCAATATATTTTCTTCCAGGTTTGTGTTGTGTTATTTTTTCATTATAATTATGGATGTATTTATTATTATTTGTTGAAGAATGGCTCAAAGAGCAAGGGCACGGGTCCCTAGAGGAACTGTACAAGCAAGGCAAAGAAAATGCAGAGTTTATAGCCATGGAGTAGGCCAGATGAGAAGCATTCTTGTGAAAATATGCAAGTAGTCTGTCCTTGAGAGAGAGATGAACGATGGATCTGAGGCCTGGGAAAATAAGGGAGTAGCTTATGCGCTGTAACCACAAGTAGGAGAAACAGTATTTTTTGCAACACTTTTAGGCTTAGCCAATAGGATAGTGACCAGTAGGCATAATTATAGCTGTGTGTATAAATATACGGATATCTGCGCAATAAAGTTGAAGCTTGTATTACCACTCATATTGAGTCGATCACTTGCTTCCCCGCACCGTTAATCGGAGGGTCTCGAACCTGCAGTTATTTATTGATGCTTGTGCTTCTGCTGTTCCTAGAATAATACGTGGTTTCCTCCCACTGATACTGAGGAATGACTTTGCCTTGTCTCACCTGAAGCCTGTATCAAAGTCTATCTTAAAGCCTTTATCTGACTGGACTCTCCCAGAGCAGCTGTGTAATAAAGTGGCATGTCCTCAGTGTCCTGCCTGAAAGCTGGGCTCTTCCTTCAAAGATGGTGCCAGGAATAGGCCTAAGTACAGAATCACAGAATCACAGAATTTTCTAGGTTGGAAGAGACCTCAAGATCATCGAGTCCAACCTCTGACCTAACGCTAACAGTCCCCACTAAGCCATATCCCTAAGCTCTACATCTAAACTTAGGGATACTTGCTGTTTCTCCCTGGGTGCAAGACCAAATAGCTCCTGGTTGTGTCTAGTGTCAGTGGACTGTGACAAAGGACTGTTACGGTTTAACCTGGCTGTCAGCTACGCACCACACAGCCATTGGCTCGCCCTCCCCACTCCCTCTCTGGGATGGGAGAGAGAATCGGAAAAAAAATAAAGCCTGTGGGTTGAGAAAAAGACATGTTATTAGGACCAAAAAGAAAGAAAAATAATAATAATGATCCTAGTACTACTACTAATGATGTCTACAAAACAAGTGATGCACAATGCAATTGCTCACCACCTGCAGCCTGATGCCCAGCCTATCCCCGAGCAGCCAGTCCTTCCACCCCGGCCAGCCCCTCCCGTATTAATTGCTCAGCATAACATCAGATGGTATGGAATATCCCTTTGGCCAGTTTGGGTCAGCTGTCCTGGTTCTGTCCCCTCCCAGGACAAATCGAGAAACTGAAAAGTCCTTGGCTTATTGTAAGCAGTGTCCTGCAACAGTTAAAACATCAGTGTGTTATCAACATTGTTCTCATCCTAAATCCCAAACACAGCACCTTACCAGCTACTAGGAGAAAAATTAACTCTATCCTAGCCGAAATTAGGACACAGTGGAGATGGTGAATGGTTACCGCATAACATACCCAGCGTGCGCATACCCAGCAGGCCCCACAAAGTGACAGATCACACAAGGTGGGGTCCCCAAAGACAAAAACAATTAATCAATGCTTCCGTATGTTTAAACTGAGTTCTAAACTGAATTATTTGTAGGTAAGGCCTATAATATAGGCAAGGACTGTGCAGCCCCAGAGGAGAGAGTGGAACCCCGCAGGCACAGGGAGGGGGAGCTGGCAATGACCAATGTCATCCTTAGTGAAGTACCACCATCTGGTCCAGAGATAAACCACAGCCCACTTGCTTTGCAGAGTAGCACCACTATTCAGCACTGCCCAGGAGGGAGCTGGTCTTGGAAATGTCTGGGTCCTTCCTCCTGCTGGGATCTGTGTCTGCACTGGGAAATGACCAGCCCTGTCACCCATGCCCTGGTTCAGGCCCCAGCCCCATATCACCCTACAATTACTGCCACTGTCCCTCTGCACTAGGTGTTGGGTTTTTCCCTGTGATCTCCCCTGATCTCAAGCAATGTGTCTTCTTTTGGAGCAGGCCGTCACAGCCTGCCTGCACAGTCCCAGAGAATCCTGGTGAGGCAGCGCTTCAAGAGCAGGCTGTGATTGCCCTTGGTCTCAGTACATACGGTGATCTGGCTGGGGCACAAGGAGGGGCAGAAAGGACAAAAGACAATGAGGAGGAAAGGTAGAAAAAGAAATTCCAAAAGAGGTTAAGGAAAAAAAAAATCACATCCGAACATGAGAGGTGAACCAAGAACTGACTAATGTGATCTAACTCTCAAGTTATCCCAGCTAAGGCCAGGCCAAGGTACAGACCTCCGTCCTGCATGGAGCCCTGATGCCACAAAACCCTCCCTGCCCAGGACTGTTCATGCCACCCCTCACTCCTGGCACAGAGAAAATCTGTGACTTCTGACATCTCCTGCCTGTTCGAGCAGAGAAAACAGAGTTAAGATTGTTCCCTGAAATGCTCCATCTTTGAATGGGTAAATTTGTGCCAATCGTACCTGTACTATCTGCCTTTCTTGGTAGAAATATTCACATTTTCTGTCTGTATAGTGAGATATATATTTGCATAGCCCCAGCTGTAACCCTTCCTGGGAGTTGGCTACAAAACGACTGTTATTTGGTTGCTAATTGCGTGTGATTTTTCCTGTGCATTGCATTCTGTGTTCCATGGCAATTGTTCCTGATGCGGTCAGTAAGAGCTTGACCCAGCCCTGAATGTGTGGTGCCTCGGCAGCATGGCTGTGGGACCATCTGTGGGGCAGTGGGGCGATAAGGTCTCCCTTGAGCCTCCCAGGAGGAATGCAGGAACATTTACGGAGCAGCCAGGGATCCGTGGCAAACAAAGAGGCGCTTGGTGACAGACAATGCGGCTTCATTAAGGGCAGATCATGCCTGAAATATCTGGTGGCCTTCTACGGCAGGGTTACAGCACTGGTGGATAGCGGAAGAGCAGCTGGCGTCACCTACCTGGACTTGGTTCAGCAAGGCCAATTTCTCATCTCCATAGCTGGAAGTGATCAGGATACAGGAGGTCCTGTCCGTGCTTTGCTGAGCATTTCTTTTCATCCCCTAAATGGCAAAAAGGCACACAGACTAGCGCAGACAAGGCGCTGCATTCAAGTGAAGCGACACAAGCAGTCTGGCTGTGCTCTTTATTTTCCATCCAGGGGTGGAAAGCAGGAGAGCTTCCCAGCCCCTTTGCTCAGAGCTCCGCTGCTGCCGTCAGCATTCCCAGCACCTTCCCCTCCGTGGCGGTACCAGCATCTAGCGCTAGGGAGTCAAAAGGAAAAGAGGATGATCAGGTTGTGTACAGGCTGAACGCAGAGAAATACTGCAGGCTTAGCTCGGGCCGTGCACGTAGGGGTCTGCTTCCCATGAAGCTTCAAGGTTGCCGTCAGGTGCGACAGATGCCTAGTGCCCAAGCTCATGACAAGGTCCCCAGGGGTGCAGCTCATCAGCCTGGGGCTGAGGCAGGGGGAGCGGAGGGCCCCGGAATGCCCTCTCTCTCCCAGTGCTGCCCCCAGGGGAAGGACGGGCCTTGCAGCAGCGGGAAGCACCATCCCTTTCTGGAGATACTTACCAGGGGAGCCGCTGCTGCTCTTGCCGCAGCCGCTTTTCCTCCGCAGCATTTCTGAACACCCTTTGTTGATTGCGATGCGGCTCCGACCTTTTCAAAACTTGCAGTGCTCGTGGGGAAAGGTGGCTGCAACACCAGGAGAAAGGGATCCCTCAGCCTCTGCCAGACACCCCTTCTGCCTCTCCCCTCATCCAGACCCTGCACCCACACGGTGCCACGTGCACCCACCCTTTCGCCCTGTGATGAGTTTTAGGCCTTGGCGGTAACCAAGGTCATGCCCGCTTTCGGAGAAAGCAAAGGGTGTCATAGGCAACCCCAGGACTCAGGGACCGGGCTGCTGGACATCTCCTGACATCGCTCAGCAGCTACTCGAGTGCCCCAGCACGTGAACGCAGCCGGCACACACTTACTCAGGCTGGAGGCTCTCCAGCTTGGCTGCTGCTCTCCACTCCTCTTCTGGGACAGGGATCTGAGCCTTCCTCCACCTCCTCCTGACCTCCTTGCTCCTGGGCTGGGCTGGGGGATGGGGAGTCCAAGCATGTTGACTGGTGACCTGCTGCAAGGAGAAGACGCTCTCATCAGACAGGACTGGACACACGGGTGCTGTTTCCCAGAGGACCCCTTGAAAGGACCCTGCAGCAGGACCTGGGAAGCAGGCGACTCGGCACTGCCGGCCCACGTCTGGCTGCTGCTTTTATCCCTCGCTTTCTGCTGACAGCCTCTCCCTCACAGGGAGGAGCAGGCAAAGCCCTGCCCTGCGCCCTGGTGCCCGTCCTGCTCCCACCACCCTGGGACCTGCCCCCCTCGGAGCCCTGGCGGGGAGGATCGCTGCTGTTCTCAGCGGTGTTGGTCACTGCCAGTACCTGGGGTGTCTGTTGGTCCTCCCCCTCAGACCAGGCTTCCCAAGCAGCCATTTCTGCCTGGGCTTGCTGTGTTTGCTCTTGGTATGTGGGCCAAGAGCTCTCTGTTTGGTCCCACTGCGAGGACAGGTTCCAGACCTCCTGGAGGAATAAAAAAAACAAAAAAACACAACAGCAGACAGGATTGGTCTCAGCTGTTGGACCAAAGACCTCTGCCATCAAAGACCCAGAAAGGCCTCGTTCCTTTTCCATTGCCCCTGGTCCAAATGAAGCGGCTCATGGCAACACGGGAGGCAGCAAGTGTGCGGGACACCACCTTCCATCTCCCGAGGAAGAGAAGAAGGAGGTAACAAATGTGCAAATGAACGCATCCCAAGGGTCCGGCTTGGGATCGCTCCACACAAAGAGGCTTTAGTACAGTCCCAAACCGCGTGGTCATTGCAGCAAGGCAGAGCAGGTACCTTCACCAATCTCCGAGAGGCTTCAGGAGTAGGGAGCGCAATGGTGGTGGACTTGGCTCGAGGAGCTGGTTCCTGCCTGTCTGTCTTCTTCGTCCTGGGGGAGCTGCCTGGACACGGGGGGAGCACACTGCAAACAGACACCGGGAGGCTGCATGAGCCCAGGGGAATTCGGTCTCCAGTCCGCGCTCGCAAGCTGCCTCAGCCTCTGCAGCAGACGGCAGTTCCGCAGCGAACGGGTGTATTGGACTGGCCGTGTTCGCTTCAGCAGAGACGGAGAGAGCCAACCGCGAAGCTGTGGCACCACCTGCCTTCAGGAAGGCTCGGGATGCCCGTATCCAGGCCCTTTGTGGTGGAAAAGGAGAGGAGCAGTGTCTTGTGCAAGGACAGGATCCTAGAGACACCAGTACGGCCCATCCGGGCTTATGGGTGGAAAGCAGATTATCGCTGGGGAGCCAGCAACATCGGAGAACGCCATCAGGTAAGGAGGGCAGGCATGCCACCTCCCTCCCTCAGCACTCTCTTGTGCCTGCCACAATGTCTGGGATATCGTTTGGAAAAAATGCCTGAAAGAAACATTTCCATCTGGTATCACAGCTCCTTAGGCTGGAAGAAACTGCGGGGGAGCTGGAAGAAACTGCAGGGGACGTTTGCTCCCACAGACAAAAAGATGGACTCTGTTGCAATGTGGGGGGGCTCCTGGAGGGAGAAGAGCTTCTGCAACAAGGCTCTGCATCCAGCTCCCCCAAGGAGCAGGGCCCTGGTGGAAAATGAAGCTGGCGTGCCAGTCTCAGGCAAACGTGCTGCACGCTTGCCATCCGTGGAGAGAGCGGCCTCCTCCGGGACGGGTGTCAGGAGCCTTTCTGAGTCCCTGCGCCTGGTGGGTCCAAAGGGGACATCTCTCCTGTGTGGCTGCAAGTGGCTCCTTCCTCCTTTCCCCCAAGGGTCTCACCTGGTGCAAGGCTTCTTCTCCAGATCTTGCTGCCTCGTGCCTGGCTCCCAGCTTGTCAGCATAGGGAGGGAAAGCTTCTGCCTCTCCAGCAGCTCGCCAGGATGGCACTCTGAAACTAGGAAAGGAGGAAGCTCTTCAGAGCAACCGCATGGGCACTGCCTTTTAAGCTGGTTGCAGTCAGCCAGCATGGGACAGGGACCACCCCCAGACAGCAGGGACCCTTACCTCTTCTGATCCCACCCTCTTCTGCAGCTTCCTGCTGCGAGGTGGACAACACTTGGGCCTCTGGCCTTCTCCTCACAGTCAGATGAAACCTGGCAAACAAATGATGACACGGGCTTGAAGAAGGCTGGCCTCCTATCCGTTGCAGCTTGCTGTCAGTAATCCTCCTGGTGTTGCACGGGGCATGGCATCCCTTTTCCGTCACGTTCACGCATGGGGTTTGTTGTCAAGCTTCCCGCAACACCAGAAAAGGTAGCCTAAATTCCCCTCCACATGCAGGCAATTCTCTCTTAGGGGAATCGCGGCAGCACGGGCACAAGAAGCACAACCACAATGCCCCTCCTCTCCAGGTGAAGACACTCGTAGCCTTGGCGGTAACCAAGGTCATGCCCGCTTTCGGAGAAAGCAAAGGGTGTCATAGGCAACCCCGGGACTCAGGGACCGGGCTGCTGGACATCTCCTGACATCGCTCAGCAGCTACTCGAGTGCCCCAGCACGTGAACGCAGCCGGCACACACTTACTCAGGCTGGAGGCTCTCCAGCTTGGCTGCTGCTCTCCACTCCTCTTCTGGGACAGGGATCTGAGCCTTCCTCCACCTCCTCCTGACCTCCTTGCTCCTGGGCTGGGCTGGGGGATGGGGAGTCCAAGCATGTTGACTGGTGACCTGCTGCAAGGAGAAGACGCTCTCATCAGACAGGACTGGACACACGGGTGCTGTTTCCCAGAGGACCCCTTGAAAGGACCCTGCAGCAGGACCTGGGAAGCAGGCGACTCGGCACTGCCGGCCCACGTCTGGCTGCTGCTTTTATCCCTCGCTTTCTGCTGACAGCCTCTCCCTCACAGGGAGGAGCAGGCAAAGCCCTGCCCTGCGCCCTGGTGCCCGTCCTGCTCCCACCACCCTGGGACCTGCCCCCCTCGGAGCCCTGGCGGGGAGGATCGCTGCTGTTCTCAGCGGTGTTGGTCACTGCCAGTACCTGGGGTGTCTGTTGGTCCTCCCCCTCAGACCAGGCTTCCCAAGCAGCCATTTCTGCCTGGGCTTGCTGTGTTTGCTCTTGGTACGTGGGCCAAGAGCTCTCTGTTTGGTCCCACTGCGAGGACAGGTTCCAGACCTCCTGGAGGAATAAAAAAAACAAAAAACACAACAGCAGACAGGATTGGTCTCAGCTGTTGGACCAAAGACCTCTGCCATCAAAGACCCAGAAAGGCCTCGTTCCTTTTCCATTGCCCCTGGTCCAAATGAAGCGGCTCATGGCAACACGGGAGGCAGCAAGAGGCAGGGAAGGTGTGCAGGACACCACCTTCCATCTCCCGAGGAAGAGAAGAAGGAGGTAACAAATGTGCAAATGAACGCATCCCAAGGGTCCGGCTTGGGATCGCTCCACACAAAGAGGCTTTAGTACAGTCCCAAACCGCGTGGTCATTGCAGCAAGGCAGAGCAGGTACCTTCACCAATCTCCGAGAGGCTTCAGGAGTAGGGAGCGCAATGGTGGTGGACTTGGCTCGAGGAGCTGGTTCCTGCCTGTCTGTCTTCTTCGTCCTGGGGGAGCTGCCTGGACATGGGGGGAGCACACTGCAAACAGACACCGGGAGGCTGCATGAGCCCAGGGGAATTCGGTCTCCAGTCCGCGCTCGCAAGCTGCCTCAGCCTCTGCAGCAGACGGCAGTTCCGCAGCGAACGGGTGTATTGGACTGGCCGTGTTCGCTTCAGCAGAGACGGAGAGAGCCAACCGCGAAGCTGTGGCACCACCTGCCTTCAGGAAGGCTCGGGATGCCCGTATCCAGGCCCTTTGTGGTGGAAAAGGAGAGGAGCAGTGTCTTGTGCAAGGACAGGATCCTAGAGACACCAGTACGGCCCATCCGGGCTTATGGGTGGAAAGCAGATTATCGCTGGGGAGCCAGCAACATCGGAGAACGCCATCAGGTAAGGAGGGCAGGCATGCCACCTCCCTCCCTCAGCACTCTCTTGTGCCTGCCACAATGTCTGGGATATCGTTTGGAAAAAATGCCTGAAAGAAACATTTCCATCTGGTATCACAGCTCCTTAGGCTGGAAGAAACTGCGGGGGAGCTGGAAGAAACTGCAGGGGACGTTTGCTCCCACAGACAAAAAGATGGACTCTGTTGCAATGTGGGGGGGCTCCTGGAGGGAGAAGAGCTTCTGCAACAAGGCTCTGCATCCAGCTCCCCCAAGGAGCAGGGCCCTGGTGGAAAATGAAGCTGGCGTGCCAGTCTCAGGCAAACGTGCTGCACGCTTGCCATCCGTGGAGAGAGCGGCCTCCTCCGGGACGGGTGTCAGGAGCCTTTCTGAGTCCCTGCGCCTGGTGGGTCCAAAGGGGACATCTCTCCTGTGTGGCTGCAAGTGGCTCCTTCCTCCTTTCCCCCAAGGGTCTCACCTGGTGCAAGGCTTCTTCTCCAGATCTTGCTGCCTCGTGCCTGGCTCCCAGCTTGTCAGCATAGGGAGGGAAAGCTTCCGCCTCTCCAGCAGCTCGCCAGGATGGCACTCTGAAACTAGGAAAGGAGGAAGCTCTTCAGAGCAGCCGCATGGGCACTGCCTTTTAAGCTGGTTGCAGTCAGCCAGCATGGGACAGGGACCACCCCCAGACAGCAGGGACCGTTACCTCTTCTGATCCCACCCTCTTCTGCAGCTTCCTGCTGCGAGGTGGACAACACTTGGGCCTCTGGCCTTCTCCTCACAGTCAGATGAAACCTGGCAAACAAATGATGACACGGGCTTGAAGAAGGCTGGCCTCCTACCCGTTGCAGCTTGCTGGCAGTAATCCTCCTGGTGTTGCACGGGGCATGGCATCCCTTTTCCGTCACGTTCACGCATGGGGTTTGTTGTCAAGCTTCCCGCAACACCAGAAAAGGTAGCCTAAATTCCCCTCCACATGCAGGCAATTCTCTCTTAGGGGAATCGCGGCAGCACGGGCACAAGAAGCACAACCACAATGCCCCTCCTCTCCAGGTGAAGACACTCGTAGCCTTGGCGGTAACCAAGGTCATGCCCGCTTTCGGAGAAAGCAAAGGGTGTCATAGGCAACCCCAGGACTCAGGGACCGGGCTGCTGGACATCTCCTGACATCGCTCAGCAGCTACTCGAGTGCCCCAGCACGTGAACGCAGCCGGCACACACTTACTCAGGCTG
Source organism: Somateria mollissima (assembly GCA_951411735.1). Taxonomy (NCBI): domain Eukaryota; kingdom Metazoa; phylum Chordata; class Aves; order Anseriformes; family Anatidae; genus Somateria; species Somateria mollissima. The sequence continues at coordinate 1,132,076 of OX598333.1, forward strand.
GAGGCTCTCCAGCTTGGCTGCTGCTCTCCACTCCTCTTCTGGGACAGGGATCTGAGCCTTCCTCCACCTCCTCCTGACCTCCTTGCTCCTGGGCTGGGCTGGGGGATGGGGAGTCCAAGCATGTTGACTGGTGACCTGCTGCAAGGAGAAGACGCTCTCATCAGACAGGACTGGACACACGGGTGCTGTTTCCCAGAGGACCCCTTGAAAGGACCCTGCAGCAGGACCTGGGAAGCAGGCGACTCGGCACTGCCGGCCCACGTCTGGCTGCTGCTTTTATCCCTCGCTTTCTGCTGACAGCCTCTCCCTCACAGGGAGGAGCAGGCAAAGCCCTGCCCTGCGCCCTGGTGCCCGTCCTGCTCCCACCACCCTGGGACCTGCCCCCCTCGGAGCCCTGGCGGGGAGGATCGCTGCTGTTCTCAGCGGTGTTGGTCACTGCCAGTACCTGGGGTGTCTGTTGGTCCTCCCCCTCAGACCAGGCTTCCCAAGCAGCCATTTCTGCCTGGGCTTGCTGTGTTTGCTCTTGGTATGTGGGCCAAGAGCTCTCTGTTTGGTCCCACTGCGAGGACAGGTTCCAGACCTCCTGGAGGAATAAAAAAAACAAAAAACACAACAGCAGACAGGATTGGTCTCAGCTGTTGGACCAAAGACCTCTGCCATCAAAGACCCAGAAAGGCCTCGTTCCTTTTCCATTGCCCCTGGTCCAAATGAAGCGGCTCATGGCAACACGGGAGGCAGCAAGAGGCAGGGAAGGTGTGCAGGACACCACCTTCCATCTCCCGAGGAAGAGAAGAAGGAGGTAACAAATGTGCAAATGAACGCATCCCAAGGGTCCGGCTTGGGATCGCTCCACACAAAGAGGCTTTAGTACAGTCCCAAACCGCGTGGTCATTGCAGCAAGGCAGAGCAGGTACCTTCACCAATCTCCGAGAGGCTTCAGGAGTAGGGAGCGCAATGGTGGTGGACTTGGCTCGAGGAGCTGGTTCCTGCCTGTCTGTCTTCTTCGTCCTGGGGGAGCTGCCTGGACACGGGGGGAGCACACTGCAAACAGACACCGGGAGGCTGCATGAGCCCAGGGGAATTCGGTCTCCAGTCCGCGCTCGCAAGCTGCCTCAGCCTCTGCAGCAGACGGCAGTTCCGCAGCGAACGGGTGTATTGGACTGGCCGTGTTCGCTTCAGCAGAGACGGAGAGAGCCAACCGCGAAGCTGTGGCACCACCTGCCTTCAGGAAGGCTCGGGATGCCCGTATCCAGGCCCTTTGTGGTGGAAAAGGAGAGGAGCAGTGTCTTGTGCAAGGACAGGATCCTAGAGACACCAGTACGGCCCATCCGGGCTTATGGGTGGAAAGCAGATTATCGCTGGGGAGCCAGCAACATCGGAGAACGCCATCAGGTAAGGAGGGCAGGCATGCCACCTCCCTCCCTCAGCACTCTCTTGTGCCTGCCACAATGTCTGGGATATCGTTTGGAAAAAATGCCTGAAAGAAACATTTCCATCTGGTATCACAGCTCCTTAGGCTGGAAGAAACTGCGGGGGAGCTGGAAGAAACTGCAGGGGACGTTTGCTCCCACAGACAAAAAGATGGACTCTGTTGCAATGTGGGGGGGCTCCTGGAGGGAGAAGAGCTTCTGCAACAAGGCTCTGCATCCAGCTCCCCCAAGGAGCAGGGCCCTGGTGGAAAATGAAGCTGGCGTGCCAGTCTCAGGCAAACGTGCTGCACGCTTGCCATCCGTGGAGAGAGCGGCCTCCTCCGGGACGGGTGTCAGGAGCCTTTCTGAGTCCCTGCGCCTGGTGGGTCCAAAGGGGACATCTCTCCTGTGTGGCTGCAAGTGGCTCCTTCCTCCTTTCCCCCAAGGGTCTCACCTGGTGCAAGGCTTCTTCTCCAGATCTTGCTGCCTCGTGCCTGGCTCCCAGCTTGTCAGCATAGGGAGGGAAAGCTTCCGCCTCTCCAGCAGCTCGCCAGGATGGCACTCTGAAACTAGGAAAGGAGGAAGCTCTTCAGAGCAGCCGCATGGGCACTGCCTTTTAAGCTGGTTGCAGTCAGCCAGCATGGGACAGGGACCACCCCCAGACAGCAGGGACCGTTACCTCTTCTGATCCCACCCTCTTCTGCAGCTTCCTGCTGCGAGGTGGACAACACTTGGGCCTCTGGCCTTCTCCTCACAGTCAGATGAAACCTGGCAAACAAATGATGACACGGGCTTGAAGAAGGCTGGCCTCCTACCCGTTGCAGCTTGCTGGCAGTAATCCTCCTGGTGTTGCACGGGGCATCGCATCCCTTTTCCGTCACGTTCACGCATGGGGTTTGTTGTCAAGCTTCCCGCAACACCAGAAAAGGTAGCCTAAATTCCCCTCCACATGCAGGCAATTCTCTCTTAGGGGAATCGCGGCAGCACGGGCACAAGAAGCACAACCACAATGCCCCTCCTCTCCAGGTGAAGACACTCGTAGCCTTGGCGGTAACCAAGGTCATGCCCGCTTTCGGAGAAAGCAAAGGGTGTCATAGGCAACCCCAGGACTCAGGGACCGGGCTGCTGGACATCTCCTGACATCGCTCAGCAGCTACTCGAGTGCCCCAGCACGTGAACGCAGCCGGCACACACTTACTCAGGCTGGAGGCTCTCCAGCTTGGCTGCTGCTCTCCACTCCTCTTCTGGGGCAGGGATCTGAGCCTTCCTCCACCTCCTCCTGACCTCCTTGCTCCTGGGCTGGGCTGGGGGATGGGGAGTCCAAGCATGTTGACTGGTGACCTGCTGCAAGGAGAAGACGCTCTCATCAGACAGGACTGGACACACGGGTGCTGTTTCCCAGAGGACCCCTTGAAAGGACCCTGCAGCAGGACCTGGGAAGCAGGCGACTCGGCACTGCCGGCCCACGTCTGGCTGCTGCTTTTATCCCTCGCTTTCTGCTGACAGCCTCTCCCTCACAGGGAGGAGCAGGCAAAGCCCTGCCCTGCGCCCTGGTGCCCGTCCTGCTCCCACCACCCTGGGACCTGCCCCCCTCGGAGCCCTGGCGGGGAGGATCGCTGCTGTTCTCAGCGGTGTTGGTCACTGCCAGTACCTGGGGTGTCTGTTGGTCCTCCCCCTCAGACCAGGCTTCCCAAGCAGCCATTTCTGCCTGGGCTTGCTGTGTTCGCTGTTGGTACGTGGGCCAAGAGCTCTCTGTTTGGTCCCACTGCGAGGACAGGTTCCAGACCTCCTGGAGGAAAACAAACAAAAAACACAACAGCAGACAGGATTGGTCTCAGCTGTTGGACCAAAGACCTCTGCCATCAAAGACCCAGAAAGGCCTCGTTCCTTTTCCATTGCCCCTGGTCCAAATGAAGCGGCTCATGGCAACACGGGAGGCAGCAAGAGGCAGGGAAGGTGTGCAGGACACCACCTTCCATCTCCCGAGGAAGAGAAGAAGGAGGTAACAAATGTGAAAATGAACGCATCCCAAGGGTCTGGCTTGGGATCGCTCCACACAAAGAGGCTTTAGTACAGTCCCAAACCGCGTGGTCATTGCAGCAAGGCAGAGCAGGTACCTTCACCAATCTCCGAGAGGCTTCAGGAGTAGGGAGCGCAATGGTGGTGGACTTGGCTCGAGGAGCTGGTTCCTGCCTGTCTGTCTTCTTCGTCCTGGGGGAGCTGCCTGGACACGGGGGGAGCACACTGCAAACAGACACCGGGAGGCTGCATGAGCCCAGGGGAATTCGGTCTCCAGTCCGCGCTCGCAAGCTGCCTCAGCCTCTGCAGCAGACGGCAGTTCCGCAGCGAACGGGTGTATTGGACTGGCCGTGTTCGCTTCAGCAGAGACGGAGAGAGCCAACCGCGAAGCTGTGGCACCACCTGCCTTCAGGAAGGCTCGGGATGCCCGTATCCAGGCCCTTTGTGGTGGAAAAGGAGAGGAGCAGTGTCTTGTGCAAGGACAGGATCCTAGAGACACCAGTACGGCCCATCCGGGCTTATGGGTGGAAAGCAGATTATCGCTGGGGAGCCAGCAACATCGGAGAACGCCATCAGGTAAGGAGGGCAGGCATGCCACCTCCCTCCCTCAGCACTCTCTTGTGCCTGCCACAATGTCTGGGATATCGTTTGGAAAAAATGCCTGAAAGAAACATTTCCATCTGGTATCACAGCTCCTTAGGCTGGAAGAAACTGCAGGGGAGCTGGAAGAAACTGCAGGGGACGTTTGCTCCCACAGACAAAAAGATGGACTCTGTTGCAATGTGGGGGGGCTCCTGAAGGGACAAGAGCTTCTGCAACAAGGCTCTGCATCCAGCTCCCCCAAGGAGCAGGGCCCTGGTGGAAAATGAAGCTGGCGTGCCAGTCTCAGGCAAACGTGCTGCACGCTTGCCATCCGTGGAGAGAGCGGCCTCCTCCGGGACGGGTGTCAGGAGCCTTTCTGAGTCCCTGCGCCTGGTGGGTCCAAAGGGGACATCTCTCCTGTGTGGCTGCAAGTGGCTCCTTCCTCCTTTCCCCCAAGGGTCTCACCTGGTGCAAGGCTTCTTCTCCAGATCTTGCTGCCTCGTGCCTGGCTCCCAGCTTGTCAGCATAGGGAGGGAAGGCTTCCGCCTCTCCAGCAGCTCGCCAGGATGGCACTCTGAAACTAGGAAAGGAGGAAGCTCTTCAGAGCAGCCGCATGGGCACTGCCTTTTAAGCTGGTTGCAGTCAGCCAGCATGGGACAGGGACCACCCCCAGACAGCAGGGACCGTTACCTCTTCTGATCCCACCCTCTTCTGCAGCTTCCTGCTGCGAGGTGGACAACACTTGGGCCTCTGGCCTTCTCCTCACAGTCAGATGAAACCTGGCAAACAAATGATGACACGGGCTTGAAGAAGGCTGGCCTCCTACCCGTTGCAGCTTGCTGGCAGTAATCCTCCTGGTGTTGCACGGGGCATCGCATCCCTTTTCCGTCACATTCATGCATGAGGTTTGTTGTCAAGCTTTCCGCAACACCAGAAAAGGTAGCCTAAATTCCCCTCCACATGCAGGCAATTCTCTCTTAGGGGAATCGCGGCAGCACGGGCACAAGAAGCACAACCGCAATGCCCCTCCTCTCCAGGTGAAGACACTCGTAGCCTTGGCGGTAACCAAGGTCATGCCCGCTTTCGGAGAAAGCAAAGGGTGTCATAGGCAACCCCAGGACTCAGGGACCGGGCTGCTGGACATCTCCTGACATCGCTCAGCAGCTACTCGAGTGCCCCAGCACGTGAACGCAGCCGGCACACACTTACTCAGGCTGGAGGCTCTCCAGCTTGGCTGCTGCTCTCCACTCCTCTTCTGGGACAGGGATCTGAGCCTTCCTCCACCTCCTCCTGACCTCCTTGCTCCTGGGCTGGGCTGGGGGATGGGGAGTCCAAGCATGTTGACTGGTGAACTGCTGCAAAGAGAAGACGCTCTCATCAGACAGGACTGGACACACGGGTGCTGTTTCCCAGAGGACCCCTTGAAAGGACCCTGCAGCAGGACCTGGGAAGCAGGCGACTCGGCACTGCCGGCCCACGTCTGGCTGCTGCTTTTATCCCTTGCTTTCTGCTGACAGCCTCTCCCTCACAGGGAGGAGCAGGCAAAGCCCTGCCCTGCGCCCTGGTGCCCGTCCTGCTCCCACCACCCTGGGACCTGCCCCCCTCGGAGCCCTGGCGGGGAGGATCGCTGCTGTTCTCAGCGGTGTTGGTCACTGCCAGTACCTGGGGTGTCTGTTGGTCCTCCCCCTCAGACCAGGCTTCCCAAGCAGCCATTTCTGCCTGGGCTTGCTGTGTTTGCTCTTGGTATGTGGGCCAAGAGCTCTCTGTTTGGTCCCACTGTGAGGACAGGTTCCAGACCTCCTGGAGGAATAAAAAAAACAAAAAACACAACAGCAGACAGGATTGGTCTCAGCTGTTGGACCAAAGACCTCTGCCATCAAAGACCCAGAAAGGCCTCGTTCCTTTTCCATTGCCCCTGGTCAAAATGAAGTGGCTCATGGCAACACGGGAGGCAGCAAGAGGCAGGGAAGGTGTGCAGGACACCACCTTCCATCTCCCGAGGAAGAGAAGAAGGAGGTAACAAATGTGCAAATGAACGCATCCCAAGGGTCCGGCTTGGGATCGCTCCACACAAAGAGGCTTTAGTGCAGTCCCAAACCGCGTGGTCATTGCAGCAAGGCAGAGCAGGTACCTTCACCAATCTCCGAGAGGCTTCAGGAGTAGGGAGCGCAATGGTGGTGGACTTGGCTCGAGGAGCTGGTTCCTGCCTGTCTGTCTTCTTCGTCCTGGGGGAGCTGCCTGGACACGGGGGGAGCACACTGCAAACAGACACCGGGAGGCTGCATGAGCCCAGGGGAATTCGGTCTCCAGTCCGCGCTCGCAAGCTGCCTCAGCCTCTGCAGCAGACGGCAGTTCCGCAGCGAACGGGTGTATTGGACTGGCCGTGTTCGCTTCAGCAGAGACGGAGAGAGCCAACCGCGAAGCTGTGGCACCACCTGCCTTCAGGAAGGCTCGGGATGCCCGTATCCAGGCCCTTTGTGGTGGAAAAGGAGAGGAGCAGTGTCTTGTGCAAGGACAGGATCCTAGAGACACCAGTACGGCCCACCCGGGCTTATGGGTGGAAAGCAGATTATCGCTGGGGAGCCAGCAACATCGGAGAACGCCATCAGGTAAGGAGGGCAGGCATGCCACCTCCCTCCCTCAGCACTCTCTTGTGCCTGCCACAATGTCTGGGATATCGTTTGGAAAAAATGCCTGAAAGAAACATTTCCATCTGGTATCACAGCTCCTTAGGCTGGAAGAAACTGCAGGGGAGCTGGAAGAAACTGCAGGGGACGTTTGCTCCCACAGACAAAAAGATGGACTCTGTTGCAATGTGGGGGGGCTCCTGGAGGGAGAAGAGCTTCTGCAACAAGGCTCTGCATCCAGCTCCCCCAAGGAGCAGGGCCCTGGTGGAAAATGAAGCTGGCGTGCCAGTCTCAGGCAAACGTGCTGCACGCTTGCCATCCGTGGAGAGAGCGGCCTCCTCCGGGACGGGTGTCAGGAGCCTTTCTGAGTCCCTGCGCCTGGTGGGTCCAAAGGGGACATCTCTCCTGTGTGGCTGCAAGTGGCTCCTTCCTCCTTTCCCCCAAGGGTCTCACCTGGTGCAAGGCTTCTTCTCCAGATCTTGCTGCCTCGTGCCTGGCTCCCAGCTTGTCAGCATAGGGAGGGAAAGCTTCCGCCTCTCCAGCAGCTCGCCAGGATGGCACTCTGAAACTAGGAAAGGAGGAAGCTCTTCAGAGCAGCCGCATGGGCACTGCCTTTTAAGCTGGTTGCAGTCAGCCAGCATGGGACAGGGACCACCCCCAGACAGCAGGGACCCTTACCTCTTCTGATCCCACCCTCTTCTGCAGCTTCCTGCTGCGAGGTGGACAACACTTGGGCCTCTGGCCTTCTCCTCACAGTCAGATGAAACCTGGCAAACAAATGATGACACGGGCTTGAAGAAGGCTAGCCTCCTACCCGTTGCAGTAATCCTCCTGGTGTTGCACGGGGCATGGCATCCCTTTTCCGTCACGTTCACGCATGGGGTTTGTTGTCAAGCTTCCCGCAACACCAGAAAAGGTAGCCTAAATTCCCCTCCACATGCAGGCAATTCTCTCTTAGGGGAATCGCGGCAGCACGGGCACAAGAAGCACAACCGCAATGCCCCTCCTCTCCAGGTGAAGACAGTCGTAGCCGAAAGTCAGCATGAGTTAACCAGGACCCAGTCTCTTCAGGATTTAGCCCCGACTGGATGCTGAGTGTGGAGACCCGACCGCGCACGTTCCAAAGGAGGAGGTGGGAAGCCAAGGGCTGCGGAGGAAATGCACTCACCTTGGGAACATCTGGATCCCACGAGCGGTGGTCTCTCCACTCAAGGCAGTCGGGTGTGCCGGCCACATTCTCTGCAAAGAGACACAGACCTGCTGGAGGGTTTCTGAGGCAGTTTTCTCAGGGCTCTCATTGACAGGAAGCAAACCTGTCTCCCAAGCCAAAAGAAAGCCTTCTCTCCAAAACCCTCCTCCAAAGCCTCTTCCATCAACCTTTGTTCTGCTCTGGAGGAGCATGGCAGAATATCGAGGCTGTACAGTAACGCTGCCAGGCCTTTTGCAGGGGTCAGCATCCAGACGCTCAGAAGAGCTAATGGAGAAAGCAGCTAATGGGGCAGGCGTGGGGAAAGGCAACTGACTGGCCTGCCGTGTCCAGCCTGGCCAACAGCGGTCGGATTGATCACCCTTCCACAGGATTCCCAAAGAAATTGAAGTAGCCCTCAAAACATCACCAACTTACACTGTGGAGCATTGCAAGGAGGTCCGCGGCGCTCTCCAGTTGTTTAACACAGTCTGGATAAAACTTCATGAACAGGAAACCATCTTCACACGTCAAAACACCAATGTCTCTGAAGGCAAAGGGGACGTGCTCCTTGTTCCTCAGGAGGAAACAGTACAAGAGGATGGTCTCTTGCACACACTCCTGCACCACGTACGGTGGGAAGGAGGTGGCTCGCGATAGCTGCAGGTAGTTCAGCGGCTCGACCTGGACGTCATCTGCAAGGAGAAGCAACATCCTCACTGCCACAGCAAGCCCAAGTTGCTTGCACCATTCAGAACAAGGTCCTAGAGGAAGGGTCGCTAAGAGAAACAGCTCCGGGGCCACGGTGTCTTTTGGGGGAACTCAAGCTCTACCCTGACCGTTGGAGACAGTCCTCTGCTTCTCCCAGGCCTTTCCAAAGTGCAGGGAGAACAAATCCTTCCGGACATGGGGCAGGAAGAGGGGGGCTGCTGCCTTCTCACCAGGGAGGATCTCAGGGGGATAGTACATGTCCTCCAGCCACGCCTCATCAATGTCCAGCTGGAAGAACGGTCTTCGAATCAAGAGCCACTTTTGCTTGACATGGAGTTGCTCTTGGACAACAGCAAAGGTCCCGAGTCCCGCAACCTGAACAGCCTGCACACAGAGAAGACAGAAAGGCTGACGAGGGAGTTCTTGAGAGATGGGAAAAGGGATGACTGTCAGAGCAGGGGGACACTGCTCTGTGCCCTGCCCGCTCCTGAGGGACAATGGGGCAAGGTGGGGCACTTTGGAAAGCTTTGGAGAAGAGCCGCATCCTCCGTTTCTTTCATCACCCCCCTCCCAGGATTTGCCACCATCCCTTGGCTAGGGAACAGCCCAGAGGTTTCCAGCACACGGCTTAGGCCTGGGACTGATTCCCTAGGCCTAGGCCTAAGCACACGGCTTAGGCCTGGGACTGATTATCCTAGGCACGGACCCAGGATATTCCCCCATCTCTCTGCTCGCCCTCTCCACTCAGGCCGCAGGGAAGAGTGAAGCCCTAGGGTGTGCCAAACCCCTGAGAAGCAGAGCAGATCTGGCCTTGGTTTCTCTCCCAGCTGGCCAGCAAGCTGCTCCGGGCACCCTGGGCAGTCTCAGTGCACTGCCGTGCTGCTCGGGTAGGGGTTGCTCTGCAGGGCCCAGGACACCAGCCCACCTTATCCTGCTCCAGTGCTTCCAGAATGTACGCGGATACAGCATCCCAGATAGCCTCAGTCTCTGGAAAGCAAGGAAAAGACAGGTCAGGCTCCAGGCCAGCTAGCTCACCACCTCTTGGCAAGCACCTCACCCAGGCGAGGACACATGCAGGCATACGCGAGCCCCCCAGAAAAACACCATGCGGGCATTCCTGGAACATTCCTGAGAGGCCTGTGGGAACTGCAGGCCACACCAGTCTCTGGCACACCAGAGGTCTTTCCTCCCAGAGCCAGATCCAAAAGAGGCACCAGCTCCCAGGGAATCCTGGCTCTGGATTGTCCCCATCACGAGGAGGCTGAGCCATGCCCAGAGGAGCCCTGGGGCTGCAGGACAGCCCTAGCATCAGGACCCAGGAGTCCTGGCTGCCACATTGTCCCCTGAGCCCAGCGGGACACTCAGGCAGGGCTCTCGCAGCAGCCACCAGCTCTGTCCAGTGCCACCACCATCCCCCAGCCCAGGACCTGCAGCTTTGGACAGCTGACAGCCCCTGGGCCACCCTGTGGGACGGGACTCCTGACACCCTTACCTTTGGGGGAGAGGTGTAGGAGCACTGGGAACTGGGAAACCATATCAGAGGCGATGGTCACCCTCCAGCAGCCCTCCATCTCGCTTGCTGCTAGCCCTCAGCTCAGAACAAGGGATGCCCGCCCTGGCTCCTCAACCACAGCTCCTCTGCAAGGTGCCCCTGCTCCTCTGCCCGTCAGCGAGGGTCGCCCAGTGCAAGCTTGCTGCCTGCTGACCCCACTCCTGGCCACAGAAGGACAGCGGTGGGGAGCACCCAAGCAGTGCCCAGCACGGACCAGGCCTTGCAGGGAAGTGCCAGCACTGCCGCTGCTCCAGTGCTTATATCCTGGTGATGCAGGGCATCCTTCTGTGACATCAGCACGTGTCATAAGAAGGCTTATGACGTCAGCAGCATGGAGACAGCACAGCTCAGGAGAGAGACGAGAGATTTCCCTTCTTGTCCTGAGAAACAGTCACCTCCCTTCTGGCCAGTTCATTCCTAGCGGTTCCTGGCACATCCACCAGGAACATCTCCAAATGCTGACAAAGGCCACGGAATAAAGGAAGTGGAGCGCTGGAGAAGTCCCTGCTGTGCTCCTGCCCCAACACGCCTCTGCTCTTGGGAGCCCTACCAGGAAGGTGGGGTTTGAGGCTTGTCCTGGGGCTGGGCTTTTCCAAAAGACAGGGTAAAACCTGTCTTCAGATCACTGAAGTTTCTTGAAACGCTTTGCCTGAGTCTTGAGAGTATGATTCATTCTGTCCACTCTGCCACTAGACTGGGGTCTGTCTGTAAGGGCTATGCGGATCCCAACCAATACCTAATAGTCTGCTTCTTTCAGTAACTCCCTTGGCTATAAACTGTGGACCTCTGTCCGATGGCGTTCCCAAAGGTGCCCCAAATCTCGGAATTCTTTCTTTTACCAGAGCTTGTACTACTTCTCTCGCCTTCCTGGTACAACACGGAAAGGCCTCAGGCCAGCCTGCAGACGAGTCCACGAGGACTAACAAATACTTCAGCCCCCCTTTTCTAGGCAGTTCGCTAAAGTCTATCTGCCAATACTCTCCAGGCACCTGCCCCTCAGCAGTGGATTTCTGTGTGTTTAGTGGATTATTTCTCCAACATACGTCACGCCTTTCTGTGACTGACCGAGGAGCCTCCACCATGTTCCTGCGTATAAATGAGAGGGCTTTTGCCTCTCGGCTGAAGCCAACCCCAGGCTCTCAGCATATTTAAGCAGCTACAGCCTCTTCTTTGTCTGAGACCCACTCTCAGCTGATGAGGAAGTAATGGGACCAGCAAACCTTTCTGGCTGCAGCAGCTCGGGCCCGGCTGCCCTGGCCCTGGGGCAGGAGGAGCTGCCTGAAGACCCCCAGGGATGGCACGGAGGGGCTGCAGGCCTCCCAGGGACTATGAGTAAGTGGACCTGTGCAGTGCTGGATGTAGGGCTGGGCCCCAAAACCTCATCTCTTTCCCTGTGCTGAAAAGCAGCTGGACTATGACATGCATTTTGCAGGAGGAGTGTCAAGACACAGGTTTTCCTGTGTGCAAGTCCCAGATCCTGGTGAACATCACCTAGGTCAGCCCATCTGGCAGCTGTGCACAGAAGCTGTCTCCAAGAGCCCACAGAAACCTTGGAAATGTTTGAACCCAGCAGTGTCCCTTTCCTGTGACCGTCCGAGTGATTAAAGGCCCCCAGGGTAACATGGGGTCATTGAATTCATCTTAGTCCAGTGGCTTCCACAAGACTTTGACTGCTTCTTCAGCCTGACTGCAGGCATTTACCTCCGACCACAAGGTCACCCTGACTGGCGCTGCTCTGACCCTCACCCACAAGGGCTCCCCCACTCTGCTGCCCATCCCATAGAGGAGCTCCACGCATCCAGACAGATCCTCCACATGGAGGGCAACCCCCTATTGATCATCCCCGCCTGTCTCTTCTGAAGAATCTGCCCCCATCCAGCACAGCACCCCAAGCTGAGGGACCTGTCCCCCCACACCGCAGCAGCTCTTCCATCAATGTCCCAGCCCTGTGACAGCAGGCGGGGATCCAGCTTCTCCTGCCTGTGCCCCAGGCTGAGGGCATTGGGGCACATCTGGGCTGCAGCACCTCAGCTGTGGCACAAGGGCCAAACTCAGACTTGTCCCAGACCTTGTGCCCAAGAGCCTGGGCATGAAAACGCTCATCTGAATGGCTTCCTTCTGAAGGGGTAGAGGACCTCAGCTCTCCCCCTCCCATCCATCTCTTGGTGTTCTGCCTAATGATGGGACATGGGGAGGTGATTCTCTCCTTCTGCACACTTATTTCCAATAGGAGAAACGACACTGCTGGTGAGAAGTGTGTGTGCCCAGGGGAGGGAGGGAAGCCCAGGGATTCCTTCAGGCTGTTTCCCAGCAGGTTCCCCTGCAGCCCCAGGACCATGTGCAGGGAGCCTGGTGGGGGGCAGAGCAAGGGAGGCCTTGGGCTGGGCCTCTGCTGCTGAGCTGGGCCGGGCTCCTGGGCCCAAGGGGAGCTCCTGGCAAGCGGGCAGCGCTGCAGAGAGACAGCTCTGCCCAGGAGCAGCTCCTCTGCACAGCGCAGCAGGGCTGGGGGCACTGCCTGCAGAGACACAGTGCTTAAAGGCAGGCAGAAGTGGCAGCATGCCCAGAGCTCCCTGCGGGAGAAGACTTCCCAGCCCTGCACCCGGTAAGTCTCTGGCTGGAGGGCAATGCAGCCGCAGTTCGTGGAGGCAGGAGAAGCCGGGGGTGCAGGCAGGGGTGTCCAGGGCTGTGGTGCAGAGCAGGGTCCCTGCTGTGCCCCAGGGGCTGTGTGCTGGGGCAGGGCCTCTGCCGCCTGCCAGGCTCAGCACTCAGCCTGCCCGGGGAGCTGCCCAGGGCGCTGCGGGGAGAAGCTGCGGGTGGAAGGAGCCCCCCCAGCAGGGCAGGGTCCTGCTGCTGGCGGGAGGCTGCTGCCTGGGACAGCCTGCTCACAGATGCACAGCACTGCAAGGACATTTCCCAAGCAATTTTTTTCCGAAGAAAGGTCAAAGCAGTGTTTTTCTACCTTAGTTTCAGTTACCTACTCTACTTGACCGGGGGAGGGAGGGGAGGGATGGGAACAGGGAGAAGTGGAAAAGGAGATGAGCAATTTTGTCAGTTTTGAGCAATTATGAGCATATTGCCGAGACTCCTGAACTGTAACTTTTTTGATCATTACGTTTGTGAGCAAGCCCTGAGAATGACTGCAGCCTCTGCTTTTCCTATCAAAAGCAATTTCATCAACTTTGCTGAACTCATCAGAGCTTTCTGACAGGTCTTTTTCTACCTGCAAAGATATACAGGCACCTAGGCACTGCCAGACAAACAGGCAGGTTTCTGAAAAGCGAATATTACTGCATGGAGTTTAGCATGAGTCTGTGAGCACAGACAGGGAAACGACATGAGACGAGGAAACAGTTTCCAGAGTGATATGTTAAGGCAGGAGGGACAGGATCAGGGAATGAGAGGAAAGTAAAACCAGAAATGTGGGAGGAAGAACTCATCCGAAAACTGTGTATTATTCCCTTCAATGAAGGCACTTTCTTGTGAACAAGCTCCCTTACATCCTCTCCCACCCAGAAAATCCTCTGTCCTCACAGCCATCGGTCCAAGGCATGAAGCACGTCCTCTCCAACCACAGCTCCAGCAGAGCAGAGGTGCATCTCTCCAGCCATGTGCCCATTTCCCTCTGTAGTGCAGGGGGGCTGAGAGCAACAGCCTGGGGTTGTAGGCAGTTTATTTTGTGAGGCCGAGGAATGAGTTCATTTTCTCTGAATGGGACACAGTCATTTGGACACTTGGGGTGTCTTATTGAGCAGTGAGTTGCCCTGCAGGGTAGAAATCTTTCCCACACTCTGATTGCATTATCTGAAAGCCACATCTAGTAGTGGAAATGATACGTGCAAGGACATGCTATTGCGCTTGCGAAATGAATGACAGGTGTCCTTGGCTAGAAGTGTAATGCCGAGACCTTGCCTAAGTATCTTACGAAAGGCTGGGAACTGAGGAATAGACAGCGGGTTCCTCTGCTCTTATCAGTGTCTGGCTTCCAGAGTAACCTGGGATTGTGATTGCCCTCCATCAGCAAAAGCTACAGCCTCAGGGCAGCTGCGATCCAGCCCAGCTAGCTCCCATCACCCTGCACCAAACTGCAGAGAATCTCTTTACCTCTCAGGCCTTGCAGCCATTTAAAACTGCTGCAGAATTTATCACTGCCTTTTATTTCTTCAGCAGGTCCTGATGTTCAGGAGGAGCAAATGTCTAACAGCAGCTCTATCACCGAGTTCCTCCTCCTGCCATTCGCAGACACACGGCAGCTGCAGCTCCTGCACTTCGCGCTCTTCCTGGGCATCTACCTGGCTGCCCTCCTGGGCAACGGCCTCATCCTCACCGCCATAGCCTGTGACCACCTCCTTCACACCCCCATGTACTTCTTCCTCCTCAACCTTGCCCTCCTCGACCTGGGCTGCATCTCCACCACTGTCCCCAAAGCCATGGCCAATTCCCTCTGGGACACCAGGGCCATCTCCTATGCAGGGTGTGCTGCACAAGTCTTTTTGTTCCTCTTCCTGTTTTCAGCAGAGTATTCTGTTCTCACTGTCATGTCCTACGACCGCTACGTTGCCATCTGCAAGCCCCTGCACTATGGGACCCTCCTGGGCAGCAGAGCTTGTGCCCAGATGGCAGCAGCTGCCTGGGGCAGTGGGGTTCTCTGTGCTCTGCTGCACACTGCCAATACATTTTCCCTGCCCCTCTGCCAAGGCAATGCTGTGGACCAGTTCTTCTGTGAAATCCCCCAGATCCTCAAGCTCTCTTGTTCACACTCCTACCTCAGGAATGTTTGGGTACTTATGATTGGTGTCGGTTTAGCATCCATGTGTTTTATTTTCATTCTTTTTTCCTATGTACAGGTCTTCAGGGCTGTGCTGAGGATGCCCTCTGAGCAGGGACAGCAGAAAGCTTTCTCTACCTGCCTCCCTCACCTGGCTGTGGTCTGCCTGTTTGTCAGCACTGGACTTTTTGCCTACATGAAGCCCTCCTCCATCTCCTCTCCAGCCTGGGACCTGGTGGTGGCAGTTCTGTACTCGGTGATGCCTCCAGTATTGAACCCCTTCATCTACAGCATGAGGAACCAGGAGCTCAAGGGTGCTGTTAGGAAAATGATTACAAGGGATGTTCCTGAACAGTGACAAAATCTCCCCCTTTCTCCACAAATGACTTAATGAGTACTTGTTTCATGATCGTTATTGTTATTTTTATCTTCAGTGTAATTTCCTTTCATTAGTTTCTTAGAGAAATATTTTTATTTACCAAGTATCCACTTAGAAATGAAACTGCTCTGTCAGTACTCTCTCTTAGTATCTGCTTAATAAAACAGGATCTTCCCAGTGCACTGACTGAAATCCCGTCTATTCTTTCAAAGCTGATGGCAACAAAATGGCTGAGCAGTGTGGTGGTTTCACACTGATGGGCAGCTGAACACCACACTGCTCTTTCACCCCTCCTCCTCAAAGGAACAGATGGAGAAAATAGACTGGCTCCAGGGTTGATTTAAAGGGACAGGCAGAGCACTCACCAATTGCAGTCATAGGCAAAGCAGACTCAGTGCAGGGAGATTAAGATAATTTATTGAGTGTTACTACCAGACAAGAACAGTGAGAAAATAAAAGCAAAGAAAAAATACCTCCCCACTCCCATCCATCCTCTTCCTTCTCCTCCCAAACAGTGCAGAGGAATGGGGAGTGGGGGTTGTGGTCAGTCCATGACGCTTCATCTCTGCTGCTCCTTCACGGTCACTCTCTGTCCCTACTCCAGCGTGTGGTCCCTCCCACAGGATGCCATCTTTCCCAAACTGATCCCACGTGGGCTTCCCACAGGAAATCTTCTGCTCAGATTCCTCCCTCAGGGAACTTAGACTTCTCACATTTAGTTTTGGTGGTGGTGGTGGTGGTGGTTTTGTTTGTTTGTTTGTTTGTTTGTTTGTTTGTGGGGTTCTTTGTTGTAATTGTTTTCTCCTATGTGCAGATCTTCAGGGCTGTGCTGAGGATCCCCTCTGAGCAGGCATGGCACAAAGCCTTTTCCATGTGCCTCCCTCAGTTGGCTGTGGTCTCACTGTATATTAGCACGGCCATGATTACTTACCTGAAGCCCCCCTCCATCTCTTCTTCCGCCCTAGATATGGTGATGGCAGTTCTGTACTCGGTGGTGCCTCCAACACTGAACCCCTTATCTACAGTATGAGGAATCAGGAGCTCAAGGATGTTATTTGAGAAGTGTTTTTATGAATGTTTTTCAGTGTTCATTAAGTTACTGTCTCTCTTACAAATGACTCACAATATACCCTATTCTAGCTTTGTGTTTTATTGTTTTTATATTAATTTTTGGTTACTATCTTGAAGACTTTCTCTGAGTGGACTCTACAACAGCATCTGTATGGGATCTCCTCAGCATCCTGCCTAAAGGCTGGGCTTTGGAGCTGGCAGGCCAGCAGCAGTAACATGGCTGGGGACAGGGCCTATGAGGTGACTGCTTCCTGAAGCAGCTGATGTGTCAGCCCTTGCCTCCTGGCTGACATCTGTGCTTTTCAGTTCACACCTGCCAGCATCCCTGATAAGGCAGCAGAACACACCTGCTTGGCACACTGATTGTGAGATGCCCTCTGTCTGAGCGCCAGTGTAAAAGCATAGTGATCTTATGACTGTGATCGTGTTGTTTGGTCTGTTGGGGAAAAGCTTGTCCTTGCGGGGAGGCGTGTAAGTTGCTGAGTATGTACGCAGCGGGAAAGAGGAAGAAAAATGCAGAACTAACCAACATTTGAGACAATGCTGGCGAGACTGTGGCAAGGCTAGTGAAAGTTTATGGCTTAGCTTGTACTCATGACACTTGCAGCTGGAAAAGCTGGCCAGAGGGCAGCAGGGGAAGATAATGATGGATGAAGTAACAACTTTCGCAGAGCCAGTTCAACCCCAACTCAAATGGTGCACATGTGCATTTGTAGTCATGCTTATACAACATGAAGGAGGAGCATCGTGGCCGTTGTGACATGTGTTGGCCCCACGTGTCAGAACAGCTACCAGGTATGAGGGGATAAAATGAGTACTCCACCAGAGGAGAGAGACGTGATGCACTATCAAGGACAACGCTGCCTCAGTGGGGACAACCGTTCAAGCAGTATGCCTACTGACTCCTTCCTTTAGTACATCATTGACTGGGAAAACCACCGTGCTCATCGGTACCAGTGTCATCGCCCTGGGGTCTGTATGTATGCAAATAGCACATAATAAAGCTTGCTTAATTTATGCATATATATGTATATATAAATGTAATTATAGATATATATATAGTCTGCTCTTTGCTAAACTGAACCAATCAGCTTCAGCCCCTGGAATCTAACTACAACAGAGCCTGATAGGCCCCATGCAGGAAGAGGCCTTGGGTGTGGGTTTTCAAGTCCCTTCTGCCCAATAATACAGTGGGACAGCAACAGGCACACAGCTTGGTCACATCTCCCTGAGAAGCTGGAAGGCCAGCAGCAGGTATGTGGATTGGAAGATGCTGGTAAGGTTTCATCTGTCTGATCAGCTCACAGTGTACCAGAAGGCTGATGGGTTAGGACACCTGCTTGAAGGGTGATTTGGGGGCAGGGATAGGACAGTGCAGGACAGACTGTGGTGGAGAAGACCGACTGCACTGGCAAGACTGGAAGGTCCCAACAGAGCCAAAGTCTTTGTCCCCTTGGCTATGGCAGTTGTCTCTGCTACTGAGGCTCAAGAGGACACATACTGTGCTCATGACACTAGGGCCTTGTTGCCTCCTTGCAACCCAGTGGGGAGGCCAGCAGGTGTCCTTCACACAGCATCACACACCCCACATCGCACTGCCCCAGGAAGAGCCCTGAGCCATGAGTGAGGGACAGGACCTCCCTGCCCAGGGGCTGGGGCCAGGGCTTGGCCTTTCTGCTTCACCAAACAAACCAAGGCCTTTACTCAGCATCAGAGTCTCCTGCCCAGTGCTTTTGCCTATCTGCAATCATGGCCTCCAATTGTGTGCTCTAACAAGTCCATGGGGAGGCTTTGTCAGTAATGACCCTCACTGGGGCCCATTAATACTCCCAGCCACTTCAAAGTTCCCTTCTGACTTTTACTTCTCCTGCAGTTACATCATTCTCTTCTCACTACCTGAAGTTTATGGACTCAGCACCAAATGCACCATGGGGATCATTACAATTCAGCCATTTTCATCCAGTCTCTAAGACTTGTACAGTTAATTAGTGAGGTTTCAAGAATGCAGTTTAAAGAGAAAGTATTCAATGACCAGATTTCTAAGAACATTTTCCTTATTTAAGATTATTTTCCGTTACTTTAGAGTTTTCAGAAGAACTGCTAGCATCATTCTCCAGTTGTCATGGATTCAATGTGCCTCCTAAGGAGGTCTGTATAGGTGGAAAAGCAGTCCCTTGAAGTCGTAGACTGTATGGACAACCTTGCTGCTCAGCTCTCCATCCCCACCACTTCTCTCATCAGCCACCTGGGACTTGCATCACTTTTCCTTACACCAGACTTCTCCACTGAAGTCCACAGCGGGATGTTACAGCATCTTTTCACCAAGTCCCACCTCCTTTCCTCAGACAACTGGCTGCACACAGGCAGTTTTTGATGTTGTTATTAACATTTAACAACAAACAAGCAAACCCCAATGTCCTCAACAGTGAGCCAAATCCAAGTTGCCTCCAATGAGGAGCACCTTCCACAAGGGATGACTATACAAGAAATGTTTGACATAGATAGGCAATGATGAATAGAAATGCAATTACAGAGTTGGGTGTAGGGTTGATGAGATAGGAAAGTGAAATATGGGCAAGCTTGAAGATTCCTCAAGTTTTGAGAACCAACTGCGCAGGTGAGAGGTATCTGAATGATCAAAGAGTGAGGGGAGGGGAATCTGGAGAAGAATGGAGAGTGCACGTGTCCAGATAGTCTGCTGGAAAAGTGACTTCCAACATGGTCTGTTTCATAAAGCCAGGCGAAAATACCAGAAAGACTAGGGAGATGAAGTGCAGAGCATAAGAGACAGAGTCATGCAAGTACAGGGGAAGATTGGTATTTTTTCTCTTGCTGTAATAAACATCCAAGGGAAAGAAAAATGTCATGGGACAGCTCAAACATTGTATTAGAAGTGTTCAATCATTTCAGCTGATTGAAGTGTGCTGATTGAAGTGAAATGATTGAAATGGTTAAAAAAATTGGAGGCAATGGGCCTACAGCCCAGCTCAGGTCTTCAGCCCAACTCAGGCCTACAGCCATAAAATAACAATTTTCTGTCCTGCATGGAGCCCAGTTACCACAAAACCCTCCCTGCCCTGGAGTTTTCATGCCACCCCTCAGTCCTGGCACAGAGCAAATCTGTGACATGTCGACCTCTCCTGCCTGTTAGAGGCCCAGATGATGTAGGCAATGATATCTGAGTTACCAAATGCGGGTACAGGTATAGCAAAATAAGGATCAATGGGGGACAATGTGATTGGTGAGAACTGATAATTGAGCAGGGGACTGCATGTAAGAAAGGAAGGGATTAAAGTGTCTTGAGGAGGAAGAATCCTGTGGAAGAGGAGGGGAGAGGGATGCAAGGGGCCAGCTGCATGTGGATATGGGGCTGGTCAGGGCTGGTCTGGTCAGGCCCTGTGCCTGATCACTGTCCTGCCTTCTTATTCAACTCTGTTGCTGGCTATTTGCTGTGTGAGTGTGCTCACTCCTGGGTGTGCTGGGGGTGAATCATACAATCATGGAACCTCATAGCCATGTGTGCATCTGCACCCATGGGTAATTGCTCTATATTACTCTGAGAGCACAATAAATCAAATGATACCAAAGAGAACAGTAACAAAATTGACAATGAAAGAAGGACCAGACCTGAGGGGAGGTACCAAGTTAAGTCATTTCTGGAAAAAGAGGGGAAATTTGTCACTATTCAGAAGCATCCATGAAATCACTTTCCTAATAGCCCGCTTGAGCTCCTTGTTCCTCATGCTGTAGATGAGAGGGTTCAATGTTGGAGGCATCACTGAGTACAAAACTGCCATCACCAGGTTTAGGGATGGAGAGGAGATGGAGGGGGGCTTCAGGTAGGCAAAAAGGGCAGTGCTGATAAACAGGGAGACCACAGCCAGGTGAGGGAGGCATGTGGAAAAGGCTTTGTGTCGCCCCTGGTCTGAGGGCATCCTCAGCACAGCCCTGAAGATCTGCACATAAGAAAAAAGAATGAAAACAAAACACATGGACGCTAAACAGGTACCAATCACAAGCACCCAAAAACTCCTTAGGTAGGAATGTGAGCAGGAGATCTTCAGGATCTGGGGGATCTCACAGAAGAACTGGTCCACAACATTGCCTCTGCACAACGGCAGTGAAAAAGTATTGGCAGTCAGCAGCAGAGCATAAAGAACCCCACTGCCCCAGGCAGCTGCTGCCATCTGGGCACAAGCTCTGCTGGCCATTATTGTCTCGTAGTGCAGGGGCTTGCAGATGGCAACATAGCGGTCATAGGCCATGACAGTGAGAATAAAATATTCTGCTGATATCAGAAAGGAAAAAAGAAAGACCTGTGCAGCACATGCTGAGTAGGAAATGGCCCTAGTGTCCCAGAGGGAATTGGCCATGGCTTTAGGGACAGTGGTGGAGATGCAGCCCAGGTCGAGGAGGGCGAGGTTGAGGAGGAAGAAGTACATGGGGGTGTGAAGGAGGTGGTCGCAGGCTATGGCGGTGAGGATGAGGCCGTTGCCCAGGAGGGCAGCCAGGTAGATGCCCAGGAAGAGCGCGAAGTGCAGGAGCTGCAGCTCCCGCGTGTCTGCGAATGCCAGGAGGAGGAACTCGGTGATGGAGCTGCTGTTGGACATCTGATCCTCCTGGACAAAGAGGACTACCCAAGGAAGAAAACACAGTGATCATTAGGAGATAAAAAACTAATTCTCTTCCTGTCCGAACACCCCTACAGTGACTTTCCCCTTTCTGAGGCGTTTCTGTTGCTCCCTTGCTTGAGGTCTGGTTGGTGCTGGAGGAATGTGGCCCTGGGAGCAGTGGTCTCTGCTGTGTGCTGGAGGATTCAGATCTGTCCTACAGCTCTACAGAAAAAGAAACCAGGAATGATCTCTGATTAAATCTACCTCTGATGTATGCGGAATTCACAGCATTACCACTCTCAACACTCTTTACTGATGTGATTTATTTTGTGCCATCTGCGTCACACTCAGAAGCATTTTTAGAGGGTAGAAAACCCTGGCAGTTGTAAGGTATACCAGGTGAACTCTTGTGAGTCCCGGGAAGCAAAGTGACTGTCCTCAGTGCAGTGAGGATAGCCAGTCTGTCCATCTACCCTGGTCTCAGCCAGACTTCTCTAGGGCTCAGTCACGTTACCCACATCGAGCTGCTCAATGATTGTGGCCTCAGAAAGTCCCTGGAAGGAAATACTGCTTTGTCCATGCCCCACAGACTGCAATGCTGAGATCGCCACAGGTTAGAAGGTGAACTCTGGGTACCTTCCTCCTATGGACTCATCTGTGTGGTGGGACCCAGAGGGTCAGTGCTTGAGCTGCAGCTGAAAGCCCCATCTCCCCATCTGCAGGGAGCCATAAAGCAAGAACAGCAGCTGCAGCTCCAAGAAGAGAGAGGAATAGCACAGGGCTCCTCCCAGGGGAGGAAAGGCGAGGGACCAACAGGAACTCAGAGGGGTCTGTTGTGAGTGAGGTCCTGCTACTGAGGTTATGAGTCACGTCCTGAATCCTGTGGGCTAGAGGGCAGACAGAGAGGTGCCAGACTACTCTGTTAGCACTGTCCTGCCATTCCCTGCCCATGGCTCTGCTGCCTGCAGCTGTCCCTGCCTGCAGCTGGGTCTCTGTCCCCATGCCTCCTGCCTGCAGCTCACAGCCCCCATCCCACCCGCTGGGTGCTCAGCTCTGCCCTGCAGACACCTCCTGGCAGCAGGGCTCTGCCCAGGGGCAGCTTGCTGGGGGCACGACCTAGAGTCCAGGGCACACAGACCCTGCTGACACTGCACGGGTGGTGGTGGAGTTTTCTAGGGGCTGAGGGGAATGAAAAGATGCTTGTAACCTCTCAGCCATCATGGAGTCTCAGGCATTTGAAATTAACAGCATATATTTCTATTACAACTGAGGCAAGTAGAGAAGATTGAAACTTCAGGAGGCTCAGGAAAGCCATGACTGAAGCTGAAATCCCCTACCTTATACTGGCTGTTGCAAAGTCCCCTTGGATACACCCTGGTTGTGCTGTGGAGCTGTGAGCAGGCTGCCCCAGGTAACAGCCTCCCGCCAGCAGCAGGACCCTGCCCTGCTGGGGGGGCTCCTTCCACCCGCAGCTTCTCCCCGCAGTGCCCTAGGCAGCTCCCCGGGCAGGCTGAGTGCTGAGCCTGGCAGGCGGCAGAGGCCTTCTCCCGCAGCGAGCTCTGGGCATCCTACCACTTCTGCCTGCCTTTAAGCACTGTGTCTGTGCAGGCAGTGCCCCCAGCCCTGCTGCGCTGTGCAGAGGAGCTGCTCCTGGGCAGAGCTGTCTCTCTGCAGCGCTGCCCGCTTGCCAGGAGCTCCCCTTGGGCCCAGGAGCCCGGCCCAGCTCAGCAGCAGAGGCCCAGCCCAAGGCCTCCCTTGCTCTGCCCCCCACCAGGCTCCCTGCACATGGCCCTGGGGCTGCAGGGGAACCTGCTGGCAAACAGCCTGAAGGAATCCCTGGAGTTCCTTCCCTCACAATGGTACACACTCTTCTTGACAGCAGTGTTCTGGAGTAGTCTTGGAGTAGTTGGGTGTTCATATCCCCCCTGGCATTCCTCATACCCACAGGGGCTGGATTCCTCTGGCCTCCATTGAGGTGTCCTCAACATAGGCACGTGAATGTGAGATATCTCACTAATGCTGATAACTGAGCCACTACAGATAATTAGTGGAAATAGAGGCCAGGAAAGAGCTGCTCAGATCCTCCTGTGGCCATCTGCCATCCACAGCAGCAGGTGTCTGCTGTGAAGGAAAGCCTCTTCATGCCCAGGCTCTTGGCACAAGGTCTGGGACAAGTCTGAGTTTGGCCCTTGTGCCACAGCTGAGGTGCTGCAGCCCAGATGTGCCCCAATGCCCTCAGCCTGGGGCACAGGCAGGAGGAGCTGGATCCCCGCCTGCTGTCACAGGGCTGGGACATTGATGGAAGAGCTGCTGAGGTGTGGGAGGACAGGTCCCTCAGCTTGGGGTGCTGTGCTGGATGGGGGCAGATTCTTCAGAAGAGACAGGTGGGGATGATCAACAGGGGGTTGCCCTCCATGTGGATGATCTGTCTGGATGCGTGGAGCTCCTCTATGGGATGGGCAGCAGAGTGGGGGAGCCCTTGTGGGTGAGGGTCAGAGCAGCGCCAGTCAGGGTGACCTTGTGGTCAGAGGTAAATGCCTGCAGTCAGGCTGAAGAAGCAGACAAAGTCTCATGGAAGCCATTGGAGTAGGCAGAGTTCAATGACCCCATGTCACCCTGGGTGCCTTTAATCACTCGGACGGTCACAGGAAAGGGACACTGCTGGGTGCAAACATTCCTGAGGTTTCTGTGGATTCTTGGAGACAGCTTCTGTGCACAGCTGCCAGATGGGCCGACCTAGGTGGTGTTCACCAGGATCTGGAACTTGCAAACAGGAAAACTTGTGTCTTGACACTCCTCCTGCAAAATGCATGTCATAGTCCAGCTGCTTTTCAGCACATGGAAAGAGATGAGGTTTTGGGGCCAAGCCCTACATCCAGTACTGCACAGGCCCACTCACTCATAGACCCTGGGAGGCCTGCAGCCCCTTTGTGCCATCCCTGGGGGTCTTCAGGCAGCTCCTCTTGCCCCATGGCCAGGGCAGCCGCGCCTGAGCTGCTGCAGCCAAAAATATTTGCTGGTCCCATTACTTCCTCATCAGCTGAGATTGGGTCTCAGACAGAGAAGAGGCTGTAGCTGCTTAAATATGCTGAGAGCCTAGGGACGGCTTCAGCCGAGAGGCAAAACCCCTCTCATTTATACGCAGGAACATGGTGGAGGCTCCTCGGTCAGTCACAGAAAGGCGTGACGTATGTTGCAGAAATAATCCACTAAACACACAAAAATCCACTGCTGAGGGGCAGGCACCTGGAGAGTATTGGCAGATAGACTTTAGCGAACTGCCTAGAAAAGGGGGGCTGAAGTATTTGTTAGTCCTCGTGGACTCGTCTGCAGGCTGGCCTGAGGCCTTTCCGTGTCATACCAGGAAGGCGAGAGAAGTAGTACAAGCTGTGGTAAAAGAAAGAATTCCAAGATTTGGGGCACCTTTGGGAACGCCATCGGACAGAGGTCCACAGTTTATAGCCAAGGGAGTTACTGAAAGAAGCAGACTATTAGGTGTTGGTTGGGATCCGCATAGCCCTTACAGACAGACCCCAGTCTAGTGGCAGAGTGGACAGAATGAATCATACTCTCAAGACTCAGGCAAAGCGTGTCAAGAAACTTCAGTGATCTGAAGACAGGTTTTACCCTGTCTTTTGCAAAAGCCCAGCCCCAGGACAAGCCTCAAACCCCACCTTCCTGGAAGGGCTCCCAAGAGCAGAGGCGTGTTGGGGCAGGAACACAGCAGTGATTTCTCCAGCGCTCCACTTCCTTTATTCCATGGCCTTTGTCAGCATTTGGAGATGTTCCTGGTGGATGTGCCAGGAACCGCTAGGAATGAACTGGGCAGAAGGGAGGTGACTGTTTCTCAGGACAAGAAGGCAAATCTCTCGTCTCTCTCCTGAGCTGTGCCATCTCCTTGCTGCTGACGTCATAAGCCTTCTTATGACATGGGCTGATGTCACAGAAGGATGTCCTGCATCACCAGGATATAAGCACTGGAGCAGCGGCAGTGCCGGCACTTCCCTGCAAGGCCTGGTCCCTGCTGGGCACTGCTTGGGTGCTCTCCACCGCTGTGCTTCTGTGGCCAGGAGTGGGGTCAGCAGGCAGCAAGCTTGCACTGGGCGACTCTCGCTGACGGGCGGAGGAGCAGGGGCACCTTGCAGAGGAGCTGTGGTTGAGGAGCCAGGGCGGGCATCCCTTGTTCTGAGCTGAGGGCGAGCAGCAAGCGAGATGGAGGGCTGCTGGAGGGTGACCATCGCCTCTGATATGGTTTCCCAGTTCCCAGTGCTCCTACACCTCTCCCCCAAAGGTAAGGGTATCAGGAGTCCCTTTCCACAGGGTGGCCCAGGGGCTGTCAGCTGTCCAAAGCTGCAGGTCCTGGGCTGGGGGGTGGTGGTGGCACTGGACAGAGCTGGTGGCTGCTGCGAGAGCCCTGCCTGAGTGTCCCTCTGGGCTCAGGGGACAATGTGGAAGCCAGGACTCCTGGGTCCTGATGCTAGAGCTGTCCTGAGCCCCAGGGATACTCTGGGCATGGCTCAGCCTCCTCGTGATGGGGACAATCCAGGGCCAGGTTTCCCTGGGAGCTGGTGCCTCTTTGGGATCTGGCTCTGGGAGGAAAGACCTCTGGTGTGCCAGAGACTGGTGTGGCCTGCAGCTCCCACAGGCCTCTCAGGAATGTCCCAGGAATGCCCGCATGGTGTTTTTCTGGGGGGCTCGCGTATGCCTGCATGTGTCCTCGCCTGGGTGAGGTGCTTGCCAAGAGGTGGTGAGCTAGCTGGCCTGGAGCCTGACCTGTCTTTTCCTTGCTTTCCAGAGACTGAGGCTATCTGGGATGCTGTATCCGCGTACATTCTGGAAGCACTGGAGCAGGATAAGGTGGGCTGGTGTCCTGGGCCCTGCAGAGCAGCCCCTACCCGAGCAGCACGGCAGTGCACTGAGACTGCCCAGGGTGCCTGGAGCAGCTTGCTGGCCAGCTGGGAGAGAAACCAAGGCCAGATCTGCTCTGCTTCTCAGGGGTTTGGCACACCCTAGGGCTTCACTCTTCCCTGCGGCCTGAGTGGAGAGGGCGAGCAGAGAGATGGGGGAATATCCTGGGTCCGTGCCTAGGATAATCAGTCCCAGGCCTAAGCCGTGTGCTTAGGCCTAGGCCTAGGGAATCAGTCCCAGGCCTAAGCCGTGTGCTGGAAACCTCTGGGCTGTTCCCTAGCCAAGGGATGGTGGCAAATCCTGGGAGGGGGGTGATGAAAGAAACGGAGGATGCGGCTCTTCTCCAAAGCTTTCCGAAGTGCCCCACCTTGCCCCATTGTCCCTCAGGAGCGGGCAGGGCACAGAGCAGTGTCCCCCTGCTCTGACAGTCATCCCTTTTCCTGTCTCTCAAGAACTCCCTTGTCAACCTTTCTGTCTTCTCTGTGTGCAGGCTGTTCAGGTTGCGGGACTCGGGACCTTTGCTGTTGTCCAAGAGCAACTCCATGTCAAGCAAAAGTGGCTCTTGATTCGAAGACCGTTCTTCCAGCTGGACATTGATGAGGCGTGGCTGGAGGACATGTACTATCCCCCTGAGATCCTCCCTGGTGAGAAGGCAGCAGCCCCCCTCTTCCTGCCCCATGTCCGGAAGGATTTGTTCTCCCTGCACTTTGGAAAGGCCTGGGAGAAGCAGAGGATTGTCTCCAATGGTCAGGGTAGAGCTTGAGTTCCCCCAAAAGACACCGTGGCCCCGGAGCTGTTTCTCTTAGCGACCCTTCCTCTAGGACCTTGTTCTGAATGGTGCAAGCAACTTGGGCTTGCTGTGGCAGTGAGGATGTTGCTTCTCCTTGCAGATGACGTCCAGGTCGAGCCGCTGAACTACCTGCAGCTATCGCGAGCCACCTCCTTCCCACCGTACGTGGTGCAGGAGTGTGTGCAAGAGACCATCCTCTTGTACTGTTTCCTCCTGAGGAACAAGGAGCACGTCCCCTTTGCCTTCAGAGACATTGGTGTTTTGACGTGTGAAGATGGTTTCCTGTGCATGAAGTTTTATCCAGACTGTGTTAAACATCTGGAGAGCGCCGCGGACCTCATTGCAATGCTCCACAGTGTAAGTTGGTGATGTTTTGAGGGCTACTTCAATTTCTTTGGGAATCCTGTGGAAGGGTGATCAATCCGACCGCTGTTGGCCAGCCTGGACACGGCAGGCCAGTCAGATGCCTTTCCCCACGCCTGCCCCATTAGCTGCTTTCTCCATTAGCTCTTCTGAGCGTCTGGATGCTGGCCCCTGCAAAAGGCCTGGCAGCGTTACTGTACAGCCTCGATATTCTGCCATGCTCCTCCAGAGCAGAACAAAGGTTGATGGAAGAGGCTTTGGAGGAGGGTTTTGGAGAGAAGGCTTTTTTTTGGCTTGGGAGACAGGATTGCTTCCTGTCAATGAGAGCCCTGAGAAAACTGCCTCAGAAACCCTCCAGCAGGTCTGTGTCTCTTTGCAGAGAATGTGGCCGGCACACCCGACTGCCTTGAGTGGAGAGACCACCGCTCGTGGGATCCAGATGTTCCCAAGGTGAGTGCATTTCCTCCGCAGCCCTTGGCTTCCCACCTCCTCCTTTGGAACGTGCGCGGTCGGGTCTCCACGCTCAGCATCCAGTCGGGGCTAAATCCTGAAGAGACTGGGTCCTGGTTAACTCATGCTGACTTTCGGCTACGACTGTCTTCACCTGGAGAGGAGGGGCATTGCGGTTGTGCTTCTTGTGCCCGTGCTGCCGCGATTCCCCTAAGAGAGAATTGCCTGCATGTGGAGGGGAATTTAGGCTACCT
Organism: Somateria mollissima; assembly: GCA_951411735.1. NCBI lineage: Eukaryota > Metazoa > Chordata > Aves > Anseriformes > Anatidae > Somateria > Somateria mollissima. The sequence goes on from OX598333.1 coordinate 1,159,755, forward strand.
TTTCTGGTGTTGCGGGAAGCTTGACAACAAACCCCATGCGTGAACGTGACGGAAAAGGGATGCCATGCCCCGTGCAACACCAGGAGGATTACTGCAACGGGTAGGAGGCCAGCCTTCTTCAAGCCCGTGTCATCATTTGTTTGCCAGGTTTCATCTGACTGTGAGGAGAAGGCCAGAGGCCCAAGTGTTGTCCACCTCGCAGCAGGAAGCTGCAGAAGAGGGTGGGATCAGAAGAGGTAAGGGTCCCTGCTGTCTGGGGGTGGTCCCTGTCCCATGCTGGCTGACTGCAACCAGCTTAAAAGGCAGTGCCCATGCGGCTGCTCTGAAGAGCTTCCTCCTTTCCTAGTTTCAGAGTGCCATCCTGGCGAGCTGCTGGAGAGGCGGAAGCTTTCCCTCCCTATGCTGACAAGCTGGGAGCCAGGCACGAGGCAGCAAGATCTGGAGAAGAAGCCTTGCACCAGGTGAGACCCTTGGGGGAAAGGAGGAAGGAGCCACTTGCAGCCACACAGGAGAGATGTCCCCTTTGGACCCACCAGGCGCAGGGACTCAGAAAGGCTCCTGACACCTGTCCCGGAGGAGGCCGCTCTCTCCACGGATGGCAAGCGTGCAGCACGTTTGCCTGAGACTGGCACGCCAGCTTCATTTTCCACCAGGGCCCTGATCCTTGGGGGAGCTGGATGCAGAGCCTTGTTGCAGAAGCTCTTCTCCCTCCAGGAGCCCCCCCACATTGCAACAGAGTCCATCTTTTTGTCTGTGGGAGCAAACGTCCCCTGCAGTTTCTTCCAGCTCCCCTGCAGTTTCTTCCAGCCTAAGGAGCTGTGATACCAGATGGAAATGTTTCTTTCAGGCATTTTTTCCAAACGATATCCCAGACATTGTGGCAGGCACAAGAGAGTGCTGAGGGAGGGAGGTGGCATGCCTGCCCTCCTTACCTGATGGCGTTCTCCGATGTTGCTGGCTCCCCAGCGATAATCTGCTTTCCACCCATAAGCCCGGATGGGCCGTACTGGTGTCTCTAGGATCCTGTCCTTGCACAAGACACTGCTCCTCTCCTTTTCCACCACAAAGGGCCTGGATACGGGCATCCCGAGCCTTCCTGAAGGCAGGTGGTGCCACAGCTTCGCGGTTGGCTCTCTCCGTCTCTGCTGAAGCGAACACGGCCAGTCCAATACACCCGTTCGCTGCGGAACTGCCGTCTGCTGCAGAGGCTGAGGCAGCTTGCGAGCGCGGACTGGAGACCGAATTCCCCTGGGCTCATGCAGCCTCCCGGTGTCTGTTTGCAGTGTGCTCCCCCCGTGTCCAGGCAGCTCCCCCAGGACGAAGAAGACAGACAGGCAGGAACCAGCTCCTCGAGCCAAGTCCACCACCATTGCGCTCCCTACTCCTGAAGCCTCTCGGAGATTGGTGAAGGTACCTGCTCTGCCTTGCTGCAATGACCACGCGGTTTGGGACTGTACTAAAGCCTCTTTGTGTGGAGCGATCCCAAGCCAGACCCTTGGGATGCGTTCATTTTCACATTTGTTACCTCCTTCTTCTCTTCCTCGGGAGATGGAAGGTGGTGTCCCGCACACTTTCCCTGCCTCTTGCTGCCTCCCGTGTTGCCATGAGCCGCTTCATTTGGACCAGGGGCAATGGAAAAGGAATGAGGCCTTTCTGGGTCTTTGATGGCAGAGGTCTTTGGTCCAACAGCTGAGACCAATCCTGTCTGCTGTTGTGTTTTTTGTTTGTTTTCCTCCAGGAGGTCTGGAACCTGTCCTCGCAGTGGGACCAAACAGAGAGCTCATGGCCCATGTACCAAGAGCGAACACAGCAAGCCCAGGCAGAAATGGCTGCTTGGGAAGCCTGGTCTGAGGGGGAGGACCAACAGACACCCCAGGTACTGGCAGTGACCAACACCGCTGAGAACAGCAGCGATCCTCCCCGCCAGGGCTCCGAGGGGGGCAGGTCCCAGGGTGGTGGGAGCAGGACGGGCACCAGGGCGCAGGGCAGGGCTTTGCCTGCTCCTCCCTGTGAGGGAGAGGCTGTCAGCAGAAAGCGAGGGATAAAAGCAGCAGCCAGACGTGGGCCGGCAGTGCTGAGTCGCCTGCTTCCTAGGTCCTGCTGCAGGGTCCTTTCAAGGGGTCCTCTGGGAAACAGCACCCGTGTGTCCAGTCCTGTCTGATGAGAGCGTCTTCTCCTTGCATCAGGTCACCAGTCAAAATGCTTGGACTCCCCATCCCCCAGCCCAGCCCAGGAGCAAGGAGGTC